>NW_010576409.1:53896-91887 GCF_000705375.1 Tinamus guttatus | reverse complement strand
CCAGCTAAAATAGAAATATTTCAATGTGTTGTTGAGATTTCTAACGTACTGTTTTTTATTTGCTGTATAATATCCAGAAGAGTTTTCAATGACGTTATTTTGTAAGGTCTTTTAGCCAGGACTGTATCTTTGTTTGTAATTCATTCCAAGTACATACATGTATAAATAACATATATTATTAGATCCATGAGAGTTTTCTGGTGTTTTTCAATGGCGTCAAGCTTATATTGTGAAGCCTGAAGAAAAACTGTTCAAAGTGATAAAGTATATAACACATCTTTTCATAGGAAGTTTTTATCTTACTGTTAATTCATGTTTGCTGGAAAACAAACACAGATTTACCACAGTAGCATGGATATTGGATTACTATTATTTATCTAGTATAAAATAATATTATAAAGACATGTTTCTGTGGCATCAATTTTAACTCAAAGTTATTAGTGATACAGTGGTCCATTTTCTTACCCTATATCTAATATGCTCACATTGAAAGTAACTTTTTTTTCTTTCTGTTTCTTAATTAAATGTTGTGCTTGCTTCCTGGCTGCAATATTTGAACTTAGGGTTACCACAAAAATGTTTGTTTACTGGATTGGCACAGAACGTTTTCAATACTGAGGGCAAACCCATTCAAACCAAAAGGGCTAAGGATATTTTCTGGGAAAAAAAAAAAAAAAGTGTTTTTCTTTATAAGAAAATAGGTTAAAAAAATAAAAAAATAAAAAAGACAAAGACCTGAGCATGCCAAGAGTGCATTTTCCTCTTGTTTGCTTAATATGTGGAAAGAGACCAGAAAAACGTTTTAATTTTTTTCCCATTCACCATATATTCTTTAGTATTTATTCTCAGAATTATCCTTTTTTGTTGTTTGTTTGTTTTTAGTACATGCGCTTGAAGAGAAAGATGAAACATCCCTTTTTTTTTTTTTCTTGGAAATCCCAAATAAGAGCACACTCTTCAAGTACCAGATTGAGTTTCGGAGGAAGTGAAAACATGAGTTTGCTATTAAATTGATGAACACATGAGGATGAAAACAATATTCAATGCCTTAAAGCATGGTTAGAAATGAACAAAAGCACTTCACAGCACTCTACATCATTATCCTCATTTAGCTGAAAGGTTAAGAGACTTGCTGAAGGTCACAGAATAGATCAGTGGCAGAGGCAAGAATGGAGAGTTCCTGAATCCTATATATTTTTTTGTTGTTGACTCAGTCATGGCTCAGTCTTGGTGCCTCCGGTTTATGCCCATGACCAAAGACAGATGTCATAATATGAAATAATATTTGCCCCTCTTCAAAATCATAAGGGCCCCCAAAATAGTTTAGTCCACCATCCCTAGAGCCCTTTGCCTCTTGACATAACTAAGTAGGTTAACCACCTTTTTTCCTGCTTTACACTCATGATCCAAACTTTTGCTGAGCTAAACATTTTTAGATAGGAAGTCTCTGTCAGTGACCGTGTTACATACACAGTTTAGTATCTGACTTCTTTTTTTTTTTTTTTTTTTTTTTTTTGCATAAGCTTTGCTTTTCAAAGTGATATTTTTGTTTTGGGCTTTTTTTTTGTTTCTTTCCTGTGCTGCTTGATATGCTCCCAGGATCTTCAGGCCAGTTCAGTAGTGCAAGCAAGTCCCATTATCTTTAACAGTTAGGGTCATTACAAGTGTTTTAGATGGTGGCAGACTGTACTTCACATGGCACTCTTGAAGTTAATGAACGTATGTGATTTGCATGTTGAGGGAAGACACACTTCTTCCCTTTGTGTGACTTTCCCCTTCTTGGGACATGTCTGTCATACTTAATGAAGAGAGCTTGTTACTCAGAAAGGCAAGGATGAATGCATATGAAAGCAGAATATTAGTTGTATTTCTTTTTATAAAAATAGATCATATTTCTAGATTTACTCTTCCATTTGACTCCATGTTATACTCCAAGAAAGTTCAATGAGCTAATTAGCTTTTTGTTTGTTTATTTGTTTTTTTTTTTGTTTTGTACAGCATAAATATTACTATGTCCTGATTCTAGCTATTAAATAAATCCCATTAAAAAAATGGTTAGAACTAGCAGGAATTTTTTAGTGATAGGAAAAGAATGTAGTAACCTCAGTTAAGCCTGTGAGTACATGAGAAATGATCACTTGGACTGAACATAATCAGCTCCAGGACTTTTATGAAAGTTCAATGCAACCATAACAACAGCCCCCCTAAAACTGTCCTTCAACCCAATGATTCCTAATGAACTTTCTAGAAACCACATGTGGTACAAGGACTGTGACAGTAGTCCAGTAGTCCAGCACAGGGCTGACACAGCACCACAGCATTTTCCTGGTATCAAAGAAGGCTGTAACAGAGTAATTAAAATACTGTATGATTTTACAGCTCTTAGTTACACCGATCTGTGTGCCCTGGTGTTTCACTCTGCCCTCAGTCCTACAGCTACTATGGACCCTTTCAATGAGCTTACCATGCTCAGCTTGTAGTGAAGTCGATAACAGTCCCCACACACAGCAGCTTCCAGCAGAGATGAGTCTATGCAGGAAAAGTCATCCAGGCTGAAAAAGAGTAAACATGCTTTAAAATAAAACAAGTCCTGTGTTCCAGAATCAATGACGCATGCTCTTTGAACTTTCTTTTAAAATTGCTCTGAAATCATAAGGTTATTATGGTGTGGTTTTACTGAAAATAATGCATATCATTGTAATACAAGCCTTGAAGTTAAGTGGCTACTTTAATGAAACATAGTTACCATAGTTACCACAGGAGAACAGAGAATAAGTTTTAGTTCTTTTGAAGCTATGAATTAGTTCAAAAAGAGGAAAAGGAATAAACAAGCATGCAGAAGTTTATTATTCAGTGTTTCATGCCTGATCAACTCTAAAAAAGAAAAACTCTCCCTAGACTAAGGCATTAACATTTTCCAGCTAAAATCTGTAATTGCCCATCAACAAACACAAAATCACATTTCAGCTCTTTAGCGTCTCTCTTGCCATGCTTTTTTTTCCTGAATCAGAGAAGAAACAGACTTTTTTCCAAAATTCTGCTTATTTGTTTTTGTTAGAATTTTGTTAGAATTTTGTTAAATGACATTTTCCAGTATCTTGCTTTCTAAAAAAAATGGCATCCTAAAGGCAGTAATACATTGCTAAACACAACAACTCATGAAATCTATGATCTAACTTTATTATTCATTATAAACACTATCTTCTTTAGAGCCTAATGGGAGGGCAATAAGAATTTATCTCAGCGAAGATGTCTTCTAGGACAAGCTTCATTGTTTTTCAGTTTAGCATTGAGATGTGCTCTCTCCCTGAAGTGTTAATGGAGGTCACCGTTGTTGCTCTCCTTTAGTGTGTCAAAGCAAAGGAGCTCCTACATAGTTGACTATTGAGAAACAAAATGATATACTTTCCTGTATATCACCTTCAACTTCTGAGCCTCTGAAGCAGCGGTGATTAACAGGACTTTCACAAAGTTTCTGTGTAGTTACAAGGACAGCTTCAATCTTCTGTCATTTTTTTGCATTAGCTATGATTATGCTTTTACCACCAAAATGCATTTATTTTAAAGGTAACAATACAGAGTCAGAGAATAGCTTATGTTTCATCTATATTTATCAGCACTCACTGTACATTTGTGTCTTCATTACCAGGAAATATTAAGGGACATTGTGCCATCTATTCCTGTTTACAGTTTATTATGCAGAGATAGGAAACACTTAGCATGTAAAATGAATGTAGAAATTATTCCTGGATAGAAACACGGACATTTCCCACTCGTTGGCTCTTTCTCCTCCATCACCGGATCAGAGTGTAATTGTCAGTAATCAGGCCTGCTTGCTGCTGATAAAACCACTCTGAATGCTAGCAGCCTTCTTTGTGTGATGACTCAATTATTCCAGAAGTGCCTCATCAAATCTGCCCCATCAGCTGGGCTAATAAATAAGGAGAAGAAACTGGCCCCCCAAAGCAAATTATAAATCCATTTGCATTAACCATTTCGCTGGTCCATGATCTAGGCAGAAATAAGCATGGCAGATTGTGTTAAGCTTATTTGAATATGTTTATAATGTTTACAGCATGCAACTCCCCCCGCCTTTTTTTTTTTCACAAGGTGTTGGAATTATCAGTCATGAATAGCATCTAAATGCAGCTATGTTAATTACAGCAAAGCCTCAGGCATCTTTGAGGGATAGTTTGTAGCTTAAATCAGGTGAAAGTTAAACCCTTCTGCTAGGCAAAATATGATCTTGCACATGGCTTTGGATTTACTGCCATGTTTAAAAGAAGGAAAGAGGGTAAGGGATGTGTTTTTGCAGGTACTGGTAGGGCAAGGGCATGTGTTATGAGGCTATCTTGCACTGGTAACATGACCTCTTATTCATCTCAGTGTGGATATAAGTAACATAAAATTAAGCCATGTCTGGGAAAGAAAATGCAATACTCAAAGATGATTATGTTTGATAGCACAAATGTTTTGTGCACTAAATAAAACAAATGCAAAGAGTAGTACTCTGCCCCAAGGAAATTCCTTTCTGAATCAAAGATTATAAACCCTGATGCATCCATGTTGTCCTCTTCATATTATCATGACTTTTCATGAGTACTCTGGTGAGCTGGTCGAAGTGTAGTATCAGAGGGCTCAGAGAAATTCATTTGTTTTGTTATGTGCTAAACACTTTGTGTGTGATTAAGGATTTCACTGAGATGCCTTATAAATCTGTGCACAACAAAAAAACTGTTTTGAGATAAAAGAAGTGAGTGCCTTGAATTTTGTTTCCTCGGCTATTACTTCTATTCTCAGTTAATGAATCATAAACTCTTATGATAGTTCGTTTTCATATTTGCAATTTATCAACTAGTGATGTGGTAAATACAAGAAAATCGAATTCATCTGTTGGAAATAATATCCATTATGCTCAAAAACAAGTTGTAAGATATATTTCATAAATGTAGTGGGACTCCGTGTACTGCAATCCTGACAGAGAAACTACGTGAGATTCCTGGTGAGATCATTTATAACTGTAGACTATGCATTTTTCTCAATATTAAAGTTTTCAAAAAACAGTATTTTTAGAAAGAAAAAAAAAAAAAGGCCACTATCCAGCAATCTAACCTGAATGAGCGGACTTTCACCCATAGACAACGGGTCAGCAAGAATGCTTGCTTGAAGGGATTTGTCACACACTTCTGATCTGAGGATCATGGCCCTAGCAGTGATTCACATTGGCATACTGATATGACTCATGGATCCCAGTGGGCTGGGACTTCAGAGTCAGTACGAAATCATGTTACACTAGAAATGGCTATAAACCAAAGAATGAATTGCAAAGGTTCCAGGTGACTTCACTGAACCATTACATTGACAAATCAAGCAACTCATTTATTCCATCTTTGTGGGCTTATAAAGTTTATCATTCTAGTTGAATAGGGATGCTGGCTGACAGGGTTGGAGTTTTTTGTTTGTGGGCTGGCAAGCTTCACCCTTCCGGGTAAAAAAAAAAAAAAAAAAAAACAGGTCAGACAAATAGGGAGTTTAAGTGCAGTCATCCGTTGCCATCTGTAAGTAAGTTATGAATTTTTGGCCTTCCCAATTCTTTGCTAAAATTGGAAAATGAGCTGATACAAGCCATGGATAGATTGGGCCAAAATTCTTCGCTTGAATATGTGTGTGTACTTAAGGTGGATGTTCCCATCAGAGAACCTTGTTTGACAAATAAATAAGTTATTTCTATAATGGATAATATATATATAAGAAGTGTTTCTGAATAAATTATTGTATTAGACCTTGATGTTCAGGTAAATCAACACTACCTCTTCTCAAGTGACTTGCTACCTGAAGTAGCGGATCTCAGAACTGCATTTGAAATCCAAGTCGCTTTTTGAGTGTGGCACAGATGACATTTTTATGTCATTAGGGCTGTGTCACATCCTCTGACACAGCATGATCCTACACACCCTGTTTATAACACGACAGATACATGACACTGTATTAGAATTTTTACAAAAATATCTTCCAATGTGGGGACCCATGAATCAGCTGAATAGCATCCAGTACGTTGTTATATGAAAGTAAAAATAAAAAATAAATAAAAAAAAAGAAAATAACCCATTTGGACTCATTTATCAATAAATTCTGTAGCAATTAAAACAGAGGAGAGGGTCAGTTTTTGAGCTTTATATAAGTCTTGCTTTTGTCCTACTACAACATTCTCTGCTTTACAATGATAGCTGATGATCTGGCATACAAGACAGATGGGAATAAAACAGCAAATGGCACTGTTGCATGTAGTTTTCCAGCACTATTTTAACCTTCCCCCCACCCAGCCCGGACTTCTTTTCTTAAAAGGACCGTTTTCAGTGTACTTGCTTATTATGTAAAAGTAAATGCAAAAAGTTTTGTTTTTTTTTTTTCCCTGTCCTTTGTGCACTTTTCTAAGTGGATCTCAGCTGTGCTGTCTTAACTCTCAGTCCCTTAGGATGAGAGAGACAGCAGATGGGGTTAGGGCAGAGGGCTGATGCTTCTGACAGCAAACGGCCTGGTTGTTGAGTGGAAGCTGTGAGCGTCAGGGAAGCTCCTTTTCCCCAGAGAACCAACTAACCACTGAAGAAAGTTGAAAATGAGCCCTTTGAGAAACGCTATTAAAAGTAGTAAAAAAATTGCAATTGTGCAGATGATGTGCTGCTGTGTGGTTATTCGGATGCTAATGAGCTTGACATTAGGGAACTTAAAGGGTTTACAGCTACTCCCTTATGTGATTTAGTTCGTTATTGGCAATCTTTTAGAAAATAAATGAAAAATGTATTGCTAATAAATACCTAACATGATAGGATTTTAGACAAAAACCTGCTAAGGTTTAGGCTTGAGAAAGAGCTTTTTTTCAGTGTTGTGGCTGTTCCTAGAGATTTTTTGATTTTGAGTGCATTTGGAACAAAGAGGAAGAGGTAGGTAGGAAGCTTTAAAACTTCTCTAGGTTCTTTTCATGGATGTTGAAATAGAATAACAGGAAAAGAGGCCTTTGAGGGTAAGCAGTATCCTTTTCCAGGAACATACAGGCTTAGAAAACTGCTTAAAAATGTTTTTGGTATTGAGCTGTTTTGTTCTTTTTTTTTCATCCTCTTTACTATGTTGCATATGTTTTTTGTTTTGCTACTTGATAAAAGCTTATTTATTTAAATTAAAAGTTATTGATGTGATGTAACTGGTATAAAATTTTGTCTGCTGGGACTCAGGCATAAATCAATCTAAATAAACTCTAGATTCCCAGTAAAGCTGTTTAGAATTAATCTTTCCAGTAAGAAAAGTTCAAATTAGAAATTTTACAGACAAAATTTTATCACGCATCAATAAATGAATAGATAATGCTTAATCTTGAAGTTCTCAGTGTTTTTGTGCAACTTTTCCATTAAACTATATACATAGAATATGTATTGTGAAAACATTTTATGAAATACGCAGGATAGAGTTTGAAAAATATCTGTAAAGTTGCAAGTGATAGTGAAATATTTATATTTGGATCACCAATAAGAGAAGGGATGCTGACAGATTGTGTATAAATAGCTAATCACATCCTGATTTTCCAAGGTTACAAGCGCCTAAAATCTTCTCGTAAAATATCCGTGGGTTTGGGTGTTCGTTATTTCTGAGTACGTCTTCAATATTGAACACAGCTCTTCTCCCTTCATCATTATCATTTATCTAGGAAGAGTTTTGTCACAGAAAAGCAGAAAAAAAAATGAGACAAGTAAATGTCAAGAATTTCCTCCAGTTTGCGTACAGTGAGAACATTGCCAGTCTGCCAAACTTTAAATATTGATTTTCAAAATCAGAAAAAAAAATCAGGATTTCTTTGCTATGATTAAAATGTTTTAGAATCCTTTCTAAATGTTTCTTCTTTTAAATCCTATACCAAATCATGCTACTCGACTGATGGGACACAGATGCAATAGAGACATTTGAGTCAGAATTTCTCCATGTATTAATTGTAGGTTACTGTCTGTATAGGAAGAAAAACTTTTATTCGGGTAAGTCAAATTCATAAGCTACTGGAGAGGACATTTATAATATAAACAATGTACCATAAAAATAAACATTTGCTTTTATTTCTGCCCTTTAAAAGCATCACTGATACCCTTATATCACATGTTAGAAAAACCGCTCAAAAAAGCAATGTACCTAGTTTCTTTGCCTAGACTGTCCTGTTTCATCTACATTATATTTAGCATAGCTGTTTCTGTTTTTTGGTTTTCTTCTTGCAGAGAATGAATTTCAGGAGCATGTGTTAAATCAGGCAAGACTTCTTGATCGGAGTGACAAATTCTCTTCTTGGGAATCTGCACATAATTTCACCTGGAAACACGCGAAGGTGGGATAATTTATTTACATAAAAGCATTTAAGTCAAAATGTATCTGTGTATTGATACTAGTATATTTTGTGATTTTCTCTTGTAGTATTTCATTTTTCTCTAATAGCTTTTACTATATTAAAACAACCTTTTTACAAAAATCAGGTGAACAACTGGGGAAAATGTAAATATTTGTAAATACCTACAATTTTTAGATTTTTAGTTTCAGAATTACACTTTGTCAAGATAATATACTGACAAAGGTACAAATATCTTTGACTATCTTTTCCTATATGCATGAGAATGTATTCTGAAATGCACGGCTTGCATTTAATCTGGGAAGGATGGCTTGTTCTTAAGGTATAATGATTCAATTTTTTAACAAATGTAGGGTAGAATAAGTTGTGAATGATCTCAAGGCATTATATTTGAATAAAATTGACACTTTTTTCTTACATTAAAAAATATATATTTTTAATACATAGTACTATCATACTAAAGTATCTCAGGAAATGGTGACAAGACATTAAATCTAAGGAAAAAAATAAAATTTGAAAAGTAACATCACATTTCAACTTGTGTTGAGTTGAATTTTGGGAGGATACAGTATATAATTTTTCTCTAAATTTATAAAGCTAACAGTTGCCCGTTAATTTCATAAAGCTGTGACTCTGCCCTCTAATGCCTTGGTAAAGCAGACTAATAGAAATACTTGGCACACATTGGTTACCTAAGGGAATAATAGAACTATTTGCTGTAGTCGTTTGGCAAAAGGACATAAACATATGGCTTTGGTTTATATTCAGCACTGCCAGTTGTGCAAAGTTACATGGATGAAGTATACAACAGCAGTGACAACTCAGAAATCAGGAGTGAGAATCAAAATAAATCATCCTCATTACAAAGCTATTCAGGCTTGTCACTGATTTAAGGTTTATTTGACTGCCACATATTTTCAAGTAGCGACTTCATTATAAAAACCCCTACTGCTAAAAAATACATATACCATTGTACCATATTACAAAATACTAAATTCTTGATGGTTTACAAACATTATGAACTCACTTGAAAGTTTACATTCTTGAGATACATCTGAAATAATTATACACATGTTATTTGGCTTTCTCTACAGAGAAATAAAGAATATTATTGTGTAAGCTAAACCAAAATTTTCAGAAAATATTCTTTTAGAATATGCATTTTTTTAGTATTTTTTTCTTCTTACTTATTATTAATGTGTGATTAAAAAGAAGAAAAAGAAGAAGGAGGAAAATTTAAACATCAGTACAGGTATTGTTCCTGAAAATTTTGTCTGCACAGTTTGGTACAGAATATTGAAAAATGAGAAAGTCTGCTTTTCCACTTCTATGAATCAGAACGTATAGTTTTGTCTAGGTGCTATACATATCATTTGCATTTTCTTCTCACTTTGCACTTCATACTTTCATTCTTTCATTAATATTTCATATTTTAAAAATTTACCATATAGATACAGAGTGGCAAAAAGATGCACTTACATACGTGTAAAAATATCTAAACACAGTTCTATACTACATACTTTACAGTTCTATACTGAACAGAGGATATTTTCTTGTTTTATGATTTTTTTCAAAAGAAAAAGTTCATTATGACTGTGATTCTAGATTCTTAAATCACTTATTGAAAAGAAACGTTGAAAGATGGATGCCAAAACAACTGAAAAGCTTTTTCAAAGTGTATTCTTTATAAAGAGAAGGACCATTTTCAAACCAAGCACCATCTCTTCTTGGTCACAGCACAGCACAGATGTGTTCATAGTGCTTGGCAGGGATCAATTCAACTTCGAAGTCTGGGTTTTGTAATTGAATCTTGAAGAAGGATTTCTGTGCCCTAAAAGCCATCATTCTTTTCTACGTATGTCCTTTGGTCTAATGACCTCGAAACCAACCTGTGTATGGATAACTATAAACAAGTATGTGAATACAGAAAAATCCTTTTTTTTTTTTTTCAGATCACTCAAAATCAGACAAAAATTGTCCAGAGAAGTTATTTGCCAAATTTCATTTCGAAAATTAGACATAGCTTTTGCTGGAAAACCACAAGGAAGCATCAATTTTTACAATTCTTATTGCTAGATGAACTGATGATTTTCTTCTATGTAGTTATACAGAAAGAAACAGACTGCCACTCCAGGAGTCTGAAACCCACTCAGGGAAAGTCATACTTGTACAGAGGAGATATTAGAGAATGCAGAGCTCTTATGTTAGCTCTTTCCAGGAGGTGCACTTCCCTTTTCTATGTCAGAAGCACTGACTTCCCCAAGTCATGCTTTTCTTCACAATAATATGGCAGTGGTTCAGTTCAGCTTCTGAAATTAATATTTAAAAATGTGAAAATAAACTGAAGGAGTCATTATTATTGATATAATTGTTATTGTTATTACTTTCACATGCCCTATTTCAGCTGTTAGTCATATTTTTGGATCTCATTGTGATATCAGCACATGCACGCATGCACAGATATGCTCCAGGCATGCAAAAAAAAACAAACTGAGAGCCAAATCTTGATTCCTTCATTTAGGGAAGTATTTTCAGGTCCTTCTCTCAAGTGTTCTGGGTTCTCTGAGAAGCAGTAACAATTTTTTTTTTTTTTTTTTTTTTTAGCCAGGAACTTTGAAATAGTATGCTTGGCAAATAGTTTTGCTGCTGTTTCAACAAACTCATCTGGAGAAAAATGAATACCCTGCAGCATGGACATAGCAATTTACTCCAGTTAAAGTCAAGCAGAGTTTGTCAGTTACTCCAGTTTTCTGCTTTAGTCATTGATTTAGCCTTATATCTCAACCAATAATGAAGAAAAGATGAAGGGAGGGTCTCTTTTCAGATTCTTAAGTTCAAAAATAAAAGCATTTGTAAACTTTGTGAGATTTGTCAGATCGTGCTTTCTGAAAGCAATTCAGCATCAAAATCCAGAGTAAATTTTCAAATTACAGAAATATGCCTCTAATGATAGAACTCAAGCACTAATAAATTCAGGCACTAATTTCTTACTCTGATTTTGCAATGATCTAGGGTTGCAAATCTGCTCATTCCCTGTATGTCTGTCTATATTTCTGACTGTATATCTCTCACTAATTTCTTCAGAGTTTGTTAACAAATTCTAATTTTGAATGGAAAGTATTTGGATGAGTTTAAACCCATCATATCAAAGAATCTAATTATAAGATATAATAGTACAGTGGAATTATTTCCCCTCTTTATGGACCTACTTGTTATTATTGGATGTATTTTTCCTCAAGCTTGCCCCTGCAAAATATGAAACTGCAGTTCCTGATAGAATTTTCCAGAAATTTACTGATAGAAATTTCCTGGGAAGTACTTAGATATTATCTTGATGGTCATGATTGCTAAAAAATTAGTAGAAACATATCGGCATAGGGCTTATGTGCATTCACGCATTCTTTTTCTCCCATATGGCTTCTCTCAAAACATCACATATATATGGTGATTACATATTTACACATGCATATATATATATATTACGTGACATATCTGGTGATGTGATGTCGATTAGGGAGGAGATGCAACTACCCATCACCTTGCACAATGTCAGATCTTTAGCCTCTATAACTCTAACAAGATACGTGTCCCAAATTCACACTCTGATAACAATTATCTCTAAACACTTGGGACAGAAGTTCTCATTAGGCTTTATTTATTTTGTTCTTTAAACATTTTTCTTTTATTCTTTTCTTTTTGTGATTGAAAGTTTGAATAGTTTTCATTTACTCTCTGTGACTGTGTTTTCATATAAAAAATCTAGATAAATGTAGATGCATGATGTATATGTAGATAAAACAAGAAGTGAGGAAGTTTTTTTAAAAAAAAAATCTTTTCTTTCAAGCAATCACTGAAAGAACTAGAAAAAAGTAAGGTTTTTGCATTCAAATTTTCACTGAGAGGTCCTTTTGCAGTCACACTTTTAAAATTCCACAGCTTTAATTTTCAAGTAACTCAAGTAATTTTCAAGATAATGGAGGGCACTTTTTGTAAGTTGATCTGTCCTTGATGTAATACAGACATTTAAAAGGTGATTAGTTTAGAATGCAGTATGCACAAGCTAAACACTCCTAACAATTGTAGTTTTTAGTTGATTAAATATCTCTCATAATTTCAAATTATTACAGGAAGGAAAATCAATAGAAAAATCGCCTACATTGATTTTATTGTTGGTTTTCTCTTCTTGTGCATTTTTAAAAATATTCATCATGATGCAATGTGCTATTTAAACAAAAGTAACTGCTATTCAGTAGAAGCAGTGGGCACTTTTTGTTTCATAATTAAAAGAGCAGCACTGTGATTGGTGTGGTATTTATTATGAAATGATGACAAAGGAGTACCAGTGTTTTTAATAGTTTCAGCTTACAGGAGCTGCTGTTAATTTCGTCTGTAGAGTTGCAGGTGAAATAATGCACAGTGGATAAATAGTCTATATTGGTTTAACTGAACATAATATATAGTGTGTTCTGGAGTTGTTTGTCTCAATAGACTATAGTAATCAAAAGTAATGAACCTATTATGTGCAGGACCTTGGAGAGCATAGAATGGCAGTAAAAGTGTGGCACATAAAAGGTTTATTAAAGGAAATTAAAGTCCATCATTGCCACACCTGCTCCCCTATTATAAGTCTATGGCAGGTCAGTGCCTTCAATCACAACTCAGCATCAGAGAACAGAGCCATGTTTCCTATTACCATTACAGTCACATTGCAAAATCTCGTTCTCCAGGTTTTAAGGAGAGTAACAAGTTAAGGCTGCCATGAGCCCCACTACGTAAACACAAGCCACTTATTTTCTTCCCTGCTAAAAAGGAACATCAAACATAAATTTAAACAGAGGAAAGATAACATTGCTTGTCTCTGAAATGTGTTGTGATCAATGTATACTTTCATTTCAGATATCACTTACCCAGGTTTTAGAATTAGATTTCTTCAAGTACATGAATAGCCTTTTTGAATGCTTGTGTTCTCTCCTGTAAATAGATATTTTTATTCCCCTGGCTGCATATCATGTGTAGCCATATATAAAAAATGAACTATGAAAGCCAGGAAATTAGAGAAACACTTCTTTCCCTCTAGAAAGGCTGACTAAACGGCTTTTCTTTATAAGGTTGATTCTGCTGTATTCTGCAAGGTTCTTTCAGGTTAAACCTTCAAAACATCTCAGTTATCTATCTGAGTCATGTAAACCTAAAAATAAGGCATCCTCAGATCTTCACCCTCTATAGACTAAAAACCACAAGAGCTTCTACATCTTCCCCAAACAGGGAAAATCAGTGTTAGTGCTGTTGATCTTCAGGAAGGGTGAAATGATAGAGAGGATCTTCAGCTGACATGAATTGCCACCTTCTGCCAGGAAACACTCACAGATTCTAAGAGTAGGCAACTTCTGGTATCCATAGAACAGAGACTCCACAGCTACCTTTGGCCCAGTGAAGGTACAGAGATCAGAAGCCAATGTCTGCATTTGTTCTTACATAGCTATCAGTGGGAAAAAATAATAAGAAAGGCTTCCTGCACAGCACGTTTGTCCGTCACCGTTTTAGAGAGAGAGAAAAGGAGATTCGAAGCAAAGATAGACCGTCAGAGAATGATATGGTTGAATAAGCATTACAGAGTTCCTGTTATTCTGCCTAGTTAAAAATTCCTTGCGATAGATTATACTTTATATAAGAATTAGCTGTTACTTTTAGAAAGAGTAGGAGTTTGCCTCCTTGGACATGGTCAAAATTACACTGTCATGCAATCTGCTGTATGTCACTGCGGCTCTCCACACCAGAACATGAAATCTTAATCCTTTTGAATTTCAGGGGTTTGTAATAAAATCCATGGATTGAAAACCTGCCCCTACAATTATAGATCTGGGCCAGATCCAAGATCAGAAGGCCAGTTTAGATATAGCCAAAATTGTCATATGAGAACAGCAGTCTTGCAAGGTGACTATTATTTCAGTCAGAAATCTTATGGCAACAGCTCTTTTTTTTTTTTTCTGTAAAATCCAAAACTGAACCTAATCTTCTCCCAAAATATGGTAAAAATGCGTAACCTTCTCCTCACTAAAAGTATACTTAAGAAGATTTTTTTTTAAGTAGTGCAGTATTTCACAGCTGTGTATATATAGTTATGTATCTGCTAGTAAGAAGTTTTCACCCTTTAAAGTTTGAAGTTGTCAGAGAAGCATGTATGATTGCAACTATTAGGATATATTCCACTTGCAATGGTAATGCTGGGTAATAGTAGGCACAGGGCTTTCTGAGATCTATTCTTCAGGGAAGTGGATGCTTAAAGCAAGTCACAAACATTGCCATTTCTAACCTTCTGTCTTCAGCTAACACCTGTAGGCCTTGTCATTAAACCTTAAAGTGTCATTCATAACCATCACTTTGTTAAACAGATCTATATCACTAAAAGTATCTCCTAGGTATTTGCTAGATATTCACAGATGGCTTCTTATCTCTTTGACAAGTTTAATAAGGCATGATTATTCTTCTTTCCATTACTGTCTAGCCTTTGGAAATGTAAAAACAAACACTGGAAACTTTTTTTTTTCTCAATGGCAAAAGGAATGAATTAAAGGCTTTGTGTTAATATTACAGATGGATGCAGACGGGAAAAATAAAAAGCTGCGCACACGCTCAAAAGGAACCAAGGGTGAGTTAGCAAGCATGTTCCACAACCCTGTGTCCAGCAAACCATAAACTACAATAGCTCCTGTGCACGATCCCTAATGTGGAGCGAGAAAGTGTGTGGCTTCCTTAGGGCTGCCTTTTTTAACCAAGGCAGAACACTGATTATATTAAGAGACACAATGTTATTAGCTACAGTTTAAAGAAAAGCAGAAAAAGATCGACTGTTTGCTCTTTTCTTTGGGGTGTTTCTCAAAGAAAATAAAGATTATGCCTTTTATTATGCAGAGATTTTCCACGGAAAGCAGGACTACACAATATTGAATGCATACCTTCAAAATCATATGGAAAACTTTGTCTCAGCCAACTGTTTTTTTTTTCTCTATTGCCATTAATTGTCTAAAAAAATCTGTATAAATGTTCCAGAAGTATATTTACTTTAACCAAAGGTGTGAATGTATATGGTAGAGGGGGACCCTATGCTTTTCTTTTAAGTACTGGTACTTGTGTTTCATTTGCAAAGTTATGACATAGTTGTATTTCCCAGTTATTCCTCTCTTTTTATAAGGAACAGATGGAAATGCAGTACTGAGCAATAAACAGGCCCTTAATGATCTAAACATCTGGAAAACATGATTGACTAGCAACACAGCCCTTCCTGGAAAATAACTTTTTATTTTAATTTATAAGACTTCTTGTGGCTATTGATGATGAGTGGAAAATGGAGATACGTAAAAATAAATGTCAAAGTTTTGCCTTCCTTGTGAGCATTTCTGCTTATGACTATTATCAGAGGTACAGAGCACCTGTCTTCTCTCTGATTTTAATGGGAATTGTGCACTCTCAAGATTATGAAAAACAAGGCAATTTGACTGCCTTCATTGTCACAGCCCTGTAATGCTAAATCATTTAAGATTGTGCCTTCAGCTTCAAGTTGTGGTCATAATAAAAAAAATAAATAAAGTGTAGTCTGGTTTAATTCTCTAGTTTCATATCACCAAAGAGCTGAAAACTGCTCGACCTCACTTAGGAAAAGAGTTAAGAGAGTCTGACTGGCTTTGAGTTAAAGACTTTAACCGTTATTAATACAGGATTTAACCTTCAAATCTTTTTTACCTAAGAGGCTAGTTACACTTCCATGAGAATTTATGGATTGTCTTTCTGTGTGTTTTGTTTGTTTGTTTGTTCATTTGTTGTTTTTTAAACACATGCACACATGTGCATATGAATTAGCAGGTCAGGAACATTTTCCCAGAAGTGAAACAACAGAAGTTGCCTATACAACATGAGTAATCTTTAGAACCACCTGTTGGCTTTGTCAATAAGGTGTATAGCGTTGTGTGGGCAAGTATTTGTAAATGTTCAGTTAACATTTGCCAGTAGTAGCAACAGTCCCGTGGCTAGCATGACATATCACCTGTGTTTTGATAGCCACTCCTCTGTCATCATAGACAGGCAGGTGCAATGTTGGAGAAAGCCCGAGTCTGGAAATGTAAACTAATTCATTCTTTCCTTCTGCTTTTATTAACAGTTCAAGTGGACTCTATAGCTCAAGAGCTCAGGTAAGAATTCATGTATTTTTTTTATGCTGAAAAAGGGTTAGCAATAATTATGCAAGTATAACCAAAAGTTAATGCAAATTGGGCAGGATTCTAATGTATCCTCTTCATCTTTAGTGTGAGTCGGGGCACAGAATAAACAAGTATGCTTTCTGATCAGTCTTTTTTCTTTTTCCTGTAATGAATATTATAATAGTTTAACACCTGAACATCTAAACAGAGATATTAACCTTTACAGGGTTTTGTAAATTCTAAATTTCAAAAATTGCTCATTTTTCCTCAAGTGCCTTATGAGGTTCTATATTTTACTGAAGTACCAGAGACTATTTTTCAAATTTGCATACAGCATGGCTGTCCAGTCAAAACCATAAATTCTGCAAGAATATTTCATATTACTAATAATCTAGTAAAATGTTAATATCTGAATTACAAAATATAGTGATTGAGATCTCCTTTCTTTAAAAACAGCAGTTTTATTAATGTGTGCCCTTAGAGCAATATGTGGAAAGACTGAAATGTTCTTTGAGTCCTCAAGAAAGAACATGTACTATCAAATGCAGGTTTATCGCTGGGGCAAGATTTCTTCATGTTGCAACTGAAAAAAAAGTAGTAATCCTGTACACGAGTGTACAAGATCTCTCAAAAATATTTACAATCCCTACAGTTATCCACCAAAAAGTACAATGAATTACAACTGCAAAATAAATACTGAAAGCATTTTTATAAAAACTCTGAGGAGTTTTTCTTAAGTTATGGCTACATCCTTTCTTCTTCATCACACATAGTACTGAGCTACTTTGGTGAGCATTGCAGGCACCTGAAACACATGCTTGAGGACTCAGCTATCTAGGGAACAAAAAAAAGCATCTTGTGGTTTGTCAGGTCAACCAAAATGCCTCTCTCTTTCAATATAGGGCATGATATAATATACAGTTAAGTTACATAATATTTTTAAACTTTATTTTGTTATAAAACTGGGGAAATTATAGGCTGCTTTTAGTTATTCCATGAACAGAAGCGTAGGCTAACTTTTCAGAAAAATTATTCACGTTGAGTCACTCATTCATCTGTACTCTGCATCTCATTTTTCTGTATGGCTTCAGTTTCCCGAGATTTAGTCTTCTCTTTTTTCCTCTCTGCCTCCTTAATTTATGCACCAGAAGGATGCATTAATCCGAAGAGGCAGTCATCCAAAAACGAGAATGGTCCATGTGTTCCTAAAAGAAAAATGTTTAAAAAATAGAGGATGTGCAAGTTTCTGCAACATCAGGGAAGCTGTAATTTATGTCTTATCAATTTATACAGGTTTTTCCCAAGCAATTGTGTTCTTTCCTGTGAAACACAGAACTTTGTCATTGATTATTTTAATGTGTGATGCCTCTATGAAGAACTGCACATCAATTTGAAACACTGGACTAAACAGTCACCAAAGCTATTGCCAAGTCCCTAACTTGATTTTTGTATTTCTACAATAGAAAATTCCATACTGGGTATCTCAGCAGTCAAGTAGCTCTATTAGCACACACCTCAGGTGATCAACTTTTGTGTACCCATTTGTGTATGAAAAATGAGAGCTACAGGGGCTGATTTTTGAAAAATGTTGCATATGCACCATATTCTTATTACTCATACTCATATTGTTGTGGAAGAATTATTGAACATTATTCAAGAATTAAAGAATGAAATAGTCTATTGTATTCCCTGGTTACAGATATTGGAACCACTGTCTTTTCTGATCAAGGTTCTAAATGCCTTGTTGGCTGAGAAATTTAAATCCATGATTAATTAATTTCCCCTTTTCCCCTGGCTTATCCTATCTGACAAAGCACTTTTGCACTCCTTATTGAGTTTCTGTTACAAAGTGCCTTGGGATACTTCTACATGAAAGGCACTACATAAGCTTACATGCTCATATTGTATTACTATTAGTTTCATAACATTGATTGGTTCTAGAGCATTTGTTAGCTTTTCTTATTCTGCAAGTTGTGTTTTACAAAAGTAGAGAAAGAAACAAAAGGAAAAAAACAAAGAGTTACAGTCACTGAAGTCACATGAACCAACTACATGCAATAATACATGAAAATTTCTCTCTCCTAAATTTCAAGGATTGCCTGCTTGCTTACTGGAATTCAATGACAAAAAAAATCCATTGATTTCAATAAAGCCAAGATTTCACCCAGAAATCTAGCTATGATTTTATTATCATTCATCTTTTTAAAAGTCAATTTTAAAAAAGGTCACCTTAAGGCCAAGGTGTTCTTCTTTATTATTTATTAAAATGAATAAAAACTATTTTACATTGCACTGAGTTTTTGGAGGACGTACTTTTTTTTTTTCCAGACACTGAGCACCTGTTTACAGTAGCACTGCTGTTTAAATGCCAAACTTGCACTGATTCCTTGAAGAATACCAAATTTGAAAATTATATTTTTCACAGATACATATTATTAATGTTCAAGTATAATTTCCTATATTTAGTAAGACATCAATAATCTTTCAGCACAGAACCATTATCTCTTCCAGCCTTAGTTATTTACTTATGAATAACATAGTTTAATTTTTCATATAGGAACATAGTGCGGGTGCCATTTCATTGGTAGCAAACTGCTCACAGGAAGTGACAAATCTTTTATCACAACCCAAACATAACAAAACGGATATGTGTTTGAAGTGAGTGCTGAAGCCAGGAGTTTTCTATCGCATACATTCAAGTATGACAAGACATCCCTTGGGCCTGGCATCTCTGTTGAATTCATCTTATTCAGGAAACATAAAGTCTTCTCTTAGTTCATTCAGTCATGGACCACTGAAAGGACCAGGACCTTCACCTATCTTCAGCTTTAGAATGAAATCCAAAGGGAAGTGAGGAATATTGGTGTGATATATTCTCATTATTGTTTTCCACTTAACAGATGGGATACAGTATGATTAACCATCTGTAGGTTGTGGAATGACATCTGGGTCACACCAAGGAAGAGCAAATTGGTTTGATCCAAGTTTGTGATTAAAAAGCATGGATCACTTTGGCTAGATACATATATGAACAAGAAGGGCTAAGTTTCTGAGTTAGTTACAGGTAAAACCAAGTATTTTTGGTTTCTGTCACTAATGATTAATGAAAACTGAATGAGACACCTGTGTTTCAAGTCAAAGAGAAAGCACACGGCTTTTGATAGCTGCAGTCAAACGTCCCCTTATTCCCTATAGTGTTGGAGTACTTAAAGGAAAGTTGCATTCTATCCAAGATTCTTCATCCAGATGTTGTGGAACTTGTTAAATACTCAGATAAATTGAATTGGTCAGTGTGAATGTGCAATATATGAGTATCTTGTTTGAGCAGAGAGAGAAGTGATAGAGCAGAGCTGCCTGGATTTCTTTTTGACAGAAGGAATAACTAGGCACTTTACCCTTTACTGCTGTTTTTTATTAGAAGGGGGAAAAACAAGCAAGGCAACCTTGCAATCAGCAGTTTTGAAGTATTTCAAAAGTTTTTTTCCACTGAAATGTATGCCTCGACTTTATTCAAAGTATTTAAGATATACTTCAATGTAAATACCAGTATTGACAATAAAGTAAAAAGCCTTTTGCTAATAAAATTAGCAATTATTTGTTTTGCATTGCCTAATATTCTGTCAGTTTCCTTTAAGTACTGGTAAAATGACATCTCTCTGTCACATTAAATCTGCACTTTAGTTTCAGAAGGTAGTGGAATGAAGGTAGAGATAGAGAGAAAATTATATGACCACTCGAGAAAAGTTCACGGGATGAAAGGAAGGGGTTGTGCATGCCTAGCTGCATTTAAAAGAGAAAGATTTTTTGGTAACTCTTTTTGTGAATTTCATAAAATAAGTAGGTTTTTAAGAAGTATTTGTATGAAAATAAAGCAGTAGCCTGACAGATGACCCGAGAAAGAGGTAGCAGTAGTGCTTAGATGATGAAGGGAGAAGCAGAGACACAAAACAAAATTGAGGATGGGTGAAACAAAAGAGTTCCAAGGTGTTCCTCAGTAAGAGCTGAGATGATGCTTGCTTTGTCTAGTTATTACCTTCACAGCAAACTTATCTCAAAGAATTGCCCAGAGGTGATACACTGTCTGAGAAAGCCATTTAGTGCCACCTTGCGCTAAGAAAAACTGCCAGGCTTGGAATTTGTTCCTGCTCTCGCAAAAGCGGGTCTTCAACTCAAGTATCTTTTATGGAAACCACTAGAAAAAAGAACATTTCTTATGATACTGAGTTAATATATTTAGAACAGAACTTGACTCCTAAGTTTCCTGGAAACCCATCTGTCTCACACTGGCATGGAGTGTGGGGCCCCCTTGGTTCCTGATGCACTTTGCAGAAACAAAGGTTGTCCTTAAGTGCATACAGACTTACTAATAAATTCAAAAAGAAGGCGGTCAAATTCCATAGAAGTTATATCTTATCCTGTCCAAATGTTTCCTGATTCTGTTCAGGAAGTCAGATAGACGAGTCTGAGTTTGACAAATAGCCCACCCTGCAATTGAAAATTGGATGTTGATAGCACACATTCCCAGCTGTCCTCAACAGTGTTCCCCATGATAGTAACTGGCTGGGACAGGGGCATGTCAACTTGTCATTCAAATATTTCTTCATGATACATCCAGATTAGGTACTTCGTCTGAAATTAAGATCTGTATAATGCTCCTTTGTTTATGTAGTTGTTTTTGTTGTTGTTTTTGATAACCGATCTTAAATTAAAATACAGGTATATCTCTTAAGAGCCTCTATTCCCAGTTTGGGAACGGACTGTAAAAAGTATGTACCATTTTCTCTTTAGCTAAGGCGGGAGACTTCTTCCCTGTCCTAGTCATTGCGGAAATTAAATTGGTTATGAGGCTTTAAAAATGTTCATCTTTTGATTCCTATGTTATGACTTCTAGTATAATCAAAGATTCTTGACAGTGCTGCCAGATTTTTAAAGTGATGTTTAATAGAAAATACTGAACAATCAAGAATAAATTAATCCTGAGCAGTCAGTATGTGGTGCAATGTGAGGCAAAGGTAAGCATATGGTTGTCACAGAACTAGTAAAATAATGCTGCTGAAATTCAGCTGTCCTTATTATTGACATCCTCTACATCCAACATTCTCACCATTACTAAAGAACAAGCATAAAAATGCATTGTAGCTGCAGTGAAGTTCATGAGACTGTCATGTCAAAGATCCTCCTCTTGCTGTTTCCTTCTTCATCTTCCAGTCCCTCTCTAATGAGCCAACAAACTGAAATCTGTGGTACTGACATCTCTCTCTCTCCTTCTCCCTCTCCCATTCCTCTCCTCTTTCTCTCTCTCTCCATCTCTCTCTCTTCCTCTCCTATCCTCTTCTCTTCGTCTCCTCTTCCCTTCTGAGTGCTCTGATGAGTTTCTGAACCCTAGTCTTTTTGCCTTTTTTGTATTCCCACATATTTTGTGCTTCAGAAACAGCTTATTCAACATCTTCAATGTTGAAAAACATATGACTAAAATTACAAAGAAACAAATAAGCACAGAAAGAAAATCATAATTTAAACATTTTCCAACTCAAGTTTTCTACCTTCAAACATTCATGTGAGTGGTTTGCTGTTTGCATAAGATGTTTGGATTTGTTGTATAATGAATACCATATAAAACATGTTTATCTTTGAAATGTCATTCTTTGAGTGAAACTATAAGTGTTTATAAGATCAGCAATTCTTAAAAATAGTTATCATTCTATTAGGAAGAAGAAATAATACAGAACGGTTACAGGTGATCAAAAAAATGAATTTAGTATTTTGCAGGTAACCCTGAGGTTAACAGTTGACTTAACTATGTAGCGAACCGTTCCAAATAACCATTAAGATAGGTGGAAAAGGATCTGTATCTCATACTGGTTTTGAGACACCAGTGGCTGAAGTCTTTAATTGAAATGAATCATTTGTCCAGTTCCTGAGGATATTAGAGCTTTTTATTCTAAGCATTGTGACCTATATTTTTTTCTCTTGTGTTTATTTAGAACATTTAAACATTCTATTTTATGTCCAAGTTTCCATTCTAGTCTACTTGAATTAATACTTGCCTCTGTGTTATTTTTTTAGGTGCTATTAATAGCTTTCTTCAATAACAAAGACATTAAATAAGTTGTTAACATATTATAGGTCTCTCTTAGTATGTTCTTATTATGTTCATTTCTAGCCAATACCTGCAATCTCAATACCTTTTTTTCTCCCTCCAATATATTCTATGTGGCTGTGGTTTTACATCTTTTCTCCTTGAGGTCTCACTTTAAAATAAAAAATTGTAATGATTAATTATTTTCATTGTATGCTTTTCTGTTACGGTTAGTTCTATCTTATATGCCAAATTCACATCACTTTATGTATGCTAGACTGGCAGATATCTATTTTCAGTTATTTTTCTGCCTGAAGCTTGTTGAGCCTTATATTGTTCCTTCTTGAACATTCTTGAACTAAAAATTTCCCATTATTTAATGTATTCCATACTTTATCATTGTTTTTTAATCTATTTTCTTTTATTCCCGAAGAGTTAATATCTTCCCCATCTCAACTGCTGTGTTCATCATCACACAATAAATATTATCATGCCAAACCTATAGAGGCATCTGTGGTCTTAATACCTTCAGCTGGGTGACACTGTTTCCTCTTCTGGCTGATCTTTTGTCCATGGAGAACTGCAAGCCATATAGAGATTGCAATGCCAGCCAGTGAGTTCTGCCTCCTATATACCAACTCTGAGTTAAATATTATGGCTGACTCAATGGCTGTGTCTGACTGATATCAAGGGTGGATGGAGCCAGGCAACGGCAAGCCAAAACAGGCTGTGGACAGCCTGGAAGTAGAAAGAAAGAAAAAAGGATACAACCTTGGGATCTCCTTCTATGTTATTAAAAGGGCATACTGGGTTCTGGCAGTGGGTGACTTACAGTCCCATTTTCTGTTGGGAAACAAACAAAAAGAAAAGTGTCTTATTTTCTTTTTACATCATTTCTAGCGAGAGCGTGGAAACAAGTGTGATTTTTTTTTTAATTTAAGCATTTTTTGGAGCCAACAGGCCTACCACTCTTGTGCAAAGCTTTCTAGATCTAAAGATTGTGTGGATGACCTGTAGTTTTGCCTTGACATTTAATCTGTTCTAAGCCAAATTCCTGGCTAGGGTCTCACTGGACTTTATTGACCTACTGAACCTGGACAGAGTGAGAGATTGAATGAAAAAGACATGAGATTGATCGGATTTGGCCCAACTCTTGGGCATTCATTCATATCACTGAATTTATGAATTTGTTGACTCCAGGCAATAAAAACTAAGTTTCCTCCAGCTGGCTTTCACTGAAAATGACTTAACTGTCAGAGAAGGGTTCAAATCTACAACTCTTAAAAGAATTTTTCATCTGTATTTATAAGATTTTAGCCTCAAAGTATTTATGGTACTATATATGTGTGTGTGTATGATGCTGTATGTGTATCCTGTACTTATATCCATATTTTATAGGAATAACAACAAGCTGAGGAAGAGCGTTTTTTCCACTTCATTAACTTAGAATTTTGGTTAGAGCATTTATATACATTACTTCATATATAGTAGGAATATCTTTATAATCCTAGAAGCTCTTGAGCAGAAATGAGAAAAAAAAGGAAAAGAGAAGGGAATTTAAACCTATGCTGTCCTGTTCTGACTTACTTGGAGCCTGAAATGATTGCCCTTTAGCCTCGGGCTTCACTGTGAGCTTGAGAAGTGTGTAGATTTCACCGTAACTGCATTCCCTTTCCTGTGTTATTGCTGACTTACCATCACTCTGCTCTTTTTACATGCTTCTTTTATTTGCTCAATCATTTCACAGGCCAGTTATTCTTTTTGGTCAGGTGGCCTATAACAGTTAGTTTACTGTCTGAAACACCTCCAAGCTCAGTACATAATGACTCAACACCATTACCCATTTCTCCCCAGTCTCTTATGGGGACTAATAAGTCCTCCTTCACCAACAAGGTTACGGTAACTTCTTTTCTTTTCTTAAATGTCTTTTAAAAATAAAATATATCTTTCAATATACAGCTCCAGCCAGCTTTGTTATGATAGCATATTTTCTCCATATTATTATCTGTCCAGTTCTGATATTTTTTCTCAGATAAACCTTTCATTTCTGTATATAGACAGACACTTTGGTACCCCCAGGTTATTGAGTTTATTTTGCTCCATATTAGTGTTCATAAATATGAATTTCCCTTTTATCTTTCTCCCATCTATACCTTATGCGTATTCCTTTCATCTTAGTTCAGCCCCGGATTGAACTCCTCATAGCTCTGACATTTTAGAGTAAGAGCATTGGCCATGTGCAGCAGTAACCTCTTTATTTGTAGAAGGTCCTTTAACCTGCAATGCTCAGAAACAAGCCCTCTTCCTTACACAAATATAACTCATAAACCAAGTGTATGGGTTTCTTGGAGACAGAAGACGTGAAATGCATTTATTGTGTTGCCCAAGATAAAGGAAATGAGAAACATTCATTTTTTTTTAATTATCATGGGAGTAAATCATGTTAGTTCTGAGCTTCTATCACTGCCATGGTGATATCAGTTCAACAATTTTATATTGTGAGTGATCTTTTTCTGATGCAGTTTATTTATTTAAGTTCTTCCCATTTTAGTGCTAAAAATGTTGATGGAAGGAAATTACTTTTAGATTACAAGCTTTTTTCTCAAATAAATTGTTTGGGAATTATCACCTGGAGCTCTTTTCAGTTGAAACGTGATTTTTTCTTCATAACTTAAGTGGAACCTCAGTCATGCAAACAAAATGTTGCAGATTGTCTAAAAGCTGCTCTGGCTAGTTTTATTTTACAAAATACAAGAAAATATGAATAACTTTGAATAACTGAAAATATGAATAACTTTGACTCCATGCTAGCAGATACACGTTCAGCTTTTTCTCAGTGGTGAGAGATCCTTTCCATCATTAGCCTGCAAAATCTCATTTAGACTATAATGCAGACAAAGAGGAGATGGTAAGACTTGCAAGTCTTTGTAGGATTGAAATCTGAAGGGTAAAGAGGCAGGATGAAGTGACTGGAGACTTCTCTTGAGCTGCCATTCTCAGTGATTAAACGTATCTCATGAAGTAGCTTCCTTAAAAAAAAAAATAGTGGGTTGACTAAAACTCCTTATTTCATACACAAATATTTTTCTTTATGTCCTTAGAGAGACTTCAGTTAATTTTACTTTTAGTATCTATGAGGTTTTTAGGATGGAATGCAAAAAATGCAAGTATTGTTTAGCTGTGATTCTGTGAAGGCTATGAAACCTGTAGATTTTATGATCCAATATTCATGGTCAGAAATGACGCAATTTGCTTCCTTTAGGAAAACGTGTTCTCTATTTATAAAATCTATGACTAATCTATGTCTTTTGAGAGTAGTTTTCTGAATCTAGTCTTTGAATATAGTCAGGATATATTTATTCCTTCATATTCAGTAAGTAATTTCATGGAACTGGAAACATTAGTCTTGTCTTTGAATCCTAATCAGTTCTTACATATCTTTTCTGATGATGTGGATTTTCACCCTTTCTGCGGAGATTCCAACTTCTCTCTATGAAGATACTATATTTTAACAGCATCTTAATGTCTCTTCTCACTGTTGACAGCAATATAGGCTGATAACACTATCAGTCTCAATTGCACTGAGCTATAAAATTTACACTCACACTTTACAAACAGCGAAGGTTACTTAAGCACATAAATCTCACCATCTTCATGTGAAAGTAATGTAAACAATTGAGCTATATTTACTTTCATTACCTCCCACCAACTTTTGTTGTCAATCTAAAGTTAATTTAATTAATAGTACTTACTAGGGTTTTCAGGTGCGTGATTAGACTGAATTCTAATATTGCAGCCCTTTTCATATACCTTCAGTACTGAGGGGTGATGCAAACAATAAGATCAATGTCCTTTCAGTTGTCCTGTGGTCAGGTCTAGGAAGACTTCACTCCCCTTTCTGTAGCCAGTGCTAATAATTGCTTCTGTTCATTATCCATACGGGGAGCTCAGGGTTTTTTTGTGGGAGTTTTGGGGTGTCATCCTTGTACGGCTATAGCCTAAACCTTGGGAAGGCATTGCATTAGACATTGCATCCAACTACATGTGTTTCTTAGATAACTAACAGACAAAGAGGACTAAGCTGGGGAAACATTCAAAATTCGTGTTCCTTTTTAGTATTTCTGAATCATTACAATCTTAAAATTTCTGTTTTCTGTTCTTTTTGTTTTACTTGACATCCATTGAAGGCACTGATGAACACCAGTTTCCTGTCTAGCCAGACACCAGGTTTTATCCGACATGGTAATTCTTAGCTCTGTTATCCTGTTTTACCAACCAGCAGACTGCTATATACAAGAAAAATTTCCCTTCAAGATCTGTGAGTCTTGCCAACAGATTAACGACAAAAATCCTTGCCAGTTACAAAGTGGTTATAGGTTTGACAAACACATTACATAGATGTCCTCACTGCACAAAAAGATCATCATGACAGTTTTCTACAATAAGAAAATTTGCATATGATTAGGGTTGCCTTAAATCACTCTAGTCACCTCACTCTTACCTCTTAGACATTACTTTAGGGAGGAGGATAACTAACTTACACTGGTATATTACCAGTGTCTCCCACCTAAGACATGTTCTGAACAGCAAGAAAGCAGAGAGAAGAGCTGTTCTATAAAGGTATTGTTTAACACACATTTTTTGAACATATACGACTAGGTCTTATGTATCTTATATTTTAACCTCTTAGCTCAAACTATGATAAGTGTCACAAGACTGTTTTCGGTAGCTGAGTTGTTGACTAAAAAAAATAATAAAAAATCTACTCATTATTAATAATATTTAAATGATTTATTATTTATAAAATTTAAGCACAGCTAAATTGGGAAAAAAGAATGTATTGGCTTTGGGTTAATACCAAAAAGAGCTTCTCCTGTTTTATGAGGCTCAGATTACCAAATAACCTTGACAGCTGAATCAGTGTTCCATGACAACAAGCAGGCCATTGATAAATAGCAACAAAACTATTAGATGTTGAATTTATGAGATGAGTAATAGAGAAGCTAAATTAAAGGTTTACCATTTGACAAACCACAGCTTGACAAACCTCTGCTAACGTGTGTGCCTGCGTATGTTGAATGTACATAAGCAGAAGAGAGGAATAGAAACTTTTTAAGACAAAGATGAAATCAACATGCCATGAGTGTTATAAAGGCATAAATGCACTCCTTGTATAGTAGTTAGATTCCCAGTTTTCATTGTCAAATACTGAACGAGTCACTTCAAAGTACTTGGAAAACCCAAAATTTGTGGAGTTGGTTTCCTCTGATTTTATTTTAATAATGCAGAATGCCCTATAATGTAGAAATGAAAAGGGGTTAGATGCTTAAATTAGCTCTTATAAACCAATGGATTCCAGCTAAAAGTCAAAATCAAAAGTTTGATAAAGTTTGAAATTTTTAAAAAGACACTAGCAAAAACAAAAGCATATGTTGCTGGAGTTAAAATATTTTCCTGGCCCATGGAGAGCAATTCGCACTTAGGAAAGAAGCAAAAGCTGTGTTTCTTCATGCGCCTAGAATCAGAGTGGAAGGTATAAGGAAAAGAGTGTAAGGAAATGTGAGTCTCGAACATGCCCTGGCTTTAAAGTGGTGGGAAATATAGAGGAAATGTGAGTCTCTGTCTGCTCATATGGAGAAATATATGTATATACATATATCTTTATAAATAGGACAAACTAGTGCACGCTATTCTTTCCTAAAGGAGAAATCATCTAACATGAGCAAGTGCTTCCAGGCAGATTTGTAGGCTTCCTGTCAATGACTTTCATGAGGCAATTTTTGATTAACAACTGCATAACACAATAAAACTGAGTCTGGAAATTTGACTCATACAGAACCTGTTTGAGTCGTATGTTTGCTGCATAAAAGTTGCTCCAACAGCATGCACAGAGGACTAGGGAGTCATGTGAGCAGGGTAAATCAAAGCTGCATCTCTCCTCCTGCCAGACCATGGGAATTACAGTCAAGTGGAATTCTCATGCTCCCGTTTCCCAGCTCATAACTGCAGGTGGCAGGTGGCAGCAGTACTGCTGGCACTCACCTGGACAGTGGTCTGCTGACATCTGAATTTTTCTTTCAGGTTTTTAGTGAAACACCAATGTGTTTAAACCCTGTTGTGTCTACTCACAGTGGAGGGCTTATAACATTGATTTGCTATTAAAAGACTACTCTGTGAACAAGTGTACAGCAATAATCTTACTTATTTTCTTAGTATGCTTTTTTTGTGACTTAAATGGAAGTTACTCTACAGTCAGACAAATTAGACAAGTTACAGGATTAATACTGAAGAACTAGGTGAAGTTCTGTGACTTTTGTCATACTAGATGATCTAATCAGACCTCCTGCTCTAAAAATCTATTAATTATGCTTCTGTAAGAAACATATGTAGCTTTGTCAAAAGGAAATTAAACACTGGAAATTCGTCTGTTTCTAAACACTCTCTCAATAACTGCTGAAGGTAAATTTGTAATTTGACAAAAAAAAAAAAAAAAGAAAGAGAAAGACTTGAAAACAAACCAAGTGATAGCTTTTGTTGATAGAACAACTGTGTGAAAGGTTTTTCAAACATTTGTCAGTTATGCAATTTTCCTATAACAACATGAATGGTATGTACTGCCATTCCCAAATTTAAATCAAGAAATTCGTACTTTCTTAGGAACAAATTATGCATACTGGTTTGCACTCTGCACTACATCCATCCCTGAAGTCTGCTTGTTATATAGATATCTTTTCCAAAAGGAGACTTTTTGTGTTGTGATTCTGACCTTTAATATGATACTTGTACTATTATATACTCAAAAGCTGAGAAATAACAAAGAGGCTGTAATATATTCATCTAGAGCAGATGGTTAGAGTCCAGTATTACTGATGCCCATAGCATTTGAGCTTTTAGAAGATCAAGGATATTCACTGTGTGTTTAAGATGCATATAGTAGAATTTTAACATTCCTCCAAACTGCAGATCGTCATATTTCCATGTCCTTCATGTTTGCAATGATGAATTGCCAAAAAGGTGCTTAGCCAAAAATGGGTATTTTTTTAAAACAAAAAGCTCAAGTTAGTCATATGCTTTCATCCAAAACAATCAGAACCTGAGCCAACTTAGTACACATAAGATACCTTGGAAGGATTAATTTATGCTGTTGAGCTTGTAATATGTGTAACCAATAGGAGCTGTCTGCACACATGGATTTTTTGCAAATCTTGTAGCTAAGTCGTTGAGCCAAATACAAAATCCAGAACCTAAGGGTATCGTGTAGATATGTAATGCACCCTGGGGGCCTAAGGTTGAGAAACCATTGAGTGGATTACACAGATTCATATATGTAGTTTTTTCATCTCTGATAGAAATAATATAAACATTATTATTTGTATTACATACATTTTGTAGAGTACAATGCAGGAGAGAACAATTAGCAAAACAAAAGACATATGCAAAAAGTAAAAGTAAAAGTAAAAGAGGAAAAGGTGGGGTTTGGCAAGATGGCATCTTTAACAAGATATCATATGATGTAACACCTATATATCATACCGATCAAAGCATATATTTTTGGCAAAGATTTTGTCTGCAGAAGTAATTGAGACACAGACCAACACATGGATTTTGGAGTTGCTGGAAGAGGTATATGGAATCTGCTAGAAACATTTAAAAGACAGTGATCTCTTGTCATGTCAGTCCTTTGAAAGCCAGGCATCTAGACTGATCAAGACCTTTCTAGGGGAATGATTCACCTGCTTTATCTGATGTACCTAGTTTTAAGTAGATTGCTGTCTGGAGGAACCTATCTCTTTCCTCCTCTTCTCTTCTCTGAGAAGAGCTCATATCAGACACTTATGACTAACGTTAATGAAATTATATTAACACATGGGCATGCATGTGCCGGGGGAATCCATATTGGAAAACATTGTGAAAGGATAGTATGCTTCATATATATTTTGTGTTGCTGAACTGTTCATAGTGGCTAAACATTTCATTCACAACGTATAATTGGATTTTCAGCTTATGTAAATATGTAGAAGTTTAAGCACCTGGTCCAGAGCAGAGTAGTGAAAAAAAAAAAAATCTTGACCAAAATGATCAAATAACCAAATCTACCAAGCATTGCATTTCCTGGTCATACACCATAGCTATTCAGTCAGTCTGCTTTCCTGTCCTCTCCCAGCATAGTTTTATAACAATCAGCATTGCCTTGATTATGTCTAAGTAAATGACAAGAAAGATTGTTCAGAATCACACAGTTACAATAAAGCACAAAGCAAAAAAACAAATAAACAAAAAAAAAACAGACACAATCTATAGACTAGATACATCAAAAAATGAGTATGTTGCAAGACACTGCTGCAATTCCATTCATACAGGCAGGTATCCAGTGTAACAGAGAGGGGGGCCTGGCATAGCTTGAATGGTAGCTAATGATTGTGTCAAATGTACAAATCCAGAAACAATATATGACATTAATTGTACAAAATTTGTTATGTCTTTTCCTCCTTGCCCCAATTATATATGGCTCTTTTTTCATTAATCTCAAGGGTAATAAAACATTGGAACATGCAAAGAGAGGAGAGATCATAGCAAAAGTAAACATACAAACACGTGATCAGAACGCAAAGGACACAAGCAAGTTTCCATACTAATGGAAAGATAAAGGAGGCAAAGGTTCGGAAGGTCATAGTGTAACTGGTAGTATATTTTTCACATTAGCTGTTTCTCTAGATTATCTGTCCAGTCTAAATCTTTGTTCATCCTTTCCTGGATGTATTTATTTTACTGCAGAACAGAGCTTAGATTAACATATGCTTATTTAGGATTAAGGATGTTGGGTTATGGATGTTTTGGTTTTGTCCTCCTCCCCATTCTACTTCCCACAAACAGGCTTTGGCAGCAGTGAAAAAGAAATGGCACAGTGGATTTGTCTGTTCCCTGACCTTTGAATACATGAGCTAAAACTAAATATCCACTAAACACTACTAGATGAAGCTGCAAGTGAATTAGCATTTTGTCCTTCTTCACTTTTCTATTTTAAATTAAAATAGAGGATGGTGCTAATTGTTTAATAATTTCCCATCACTTCTCCCACTTTTTTTCCCTCCATCATCACCCATTTCTCGATCATTTCAGTGCCTACAAATGTTCTATGGCTAAGAAGAGAAAAGCCGAAGAGCAGCTTTCAGGTGTTCCAGTCAACAAAAGAAAATCCCTGTTAATGAAACCTCGCCACTACAGCCCCAGTTTGGAATGCAAAGAAGAAAATGAAGACAGGACAGATTTACAGGCAGACCTTAATGTCCTTGAAAGCAGTTCATCTCCAGGTAGCTGTGCAGTGTGCCTCTGTTTGAATGTGAATTCCACAGACAGGCAGATATGAAGCACATAAAGTGTTTTTGGCTTGTAACAGAATTGGAAGGGTGCATTACTATCTAGGTATAAGTATCATACTTCAAATTATTTTGTACAATAACTGCTCATGGAGTCTAGAAAATGCCGTGTAGGTCACAGAGACAGACATCCACTACAGCAGGTCATATATGGAGCAGCATCTGCTTCTTCTCTAGCTCTGTCAAAGAACAAGGTCAAGTCCACCATCAAGAAAAACACATATATGAAAAGTAGATTTTCACTGGAAAGTACAGAACTCTTACAAAGAAAATCCAAACTGCTTAGCAAAACATTGTTGACTTTAACATTTAGCAAAGCAATTTCATGCATGTGACTGCTACATGTGTTCTAGTTAACACAATTATTAGGCTCAGCACTTTTATACTTGTTATTCCAACTCTGCTAAGCCAAACATATCTGGCAATTTATAGAGAATTCTACAATGTATATGCTGCTGAATGTGGAAGAGGGCAAGGGAGATGATAGAAAGATATAGTTATAGTATGTCCTTACAGTTCTTTCTTTGTAATATGTGTAATGTTTACACATGCATTTTATATATACACACTTAAGACGAATAACAAATACCAAAATAAATATGTTGTCACATATTTGTGTAAGAAGTCTCGCACAAATTATTAATAAGGCAAATGAGGAGAAATCAGTGGAATACATACTGCATTGGTTTTAAATGAAAATTTCATCATTAGATTGCAAAGTCAAGATAAAAGAAAGATTATCTGGAACTGGGAAATTTGTAATCATAGGTGCAATGAAAACCAATGGGAGCATATATTGCACTCCATTGCTTTAATTGGTTATTATAATTGTATAAAGATATTTTATTGTCAACTGCCACTATAAGTTTCTTGAATGAACTTTTCCAATACTTTCAAAGGAAGCATAGAACTATGATTAGCGATTTGTCTCCATCCACTCTAAACAGAAGTTCCTTTTAAATTATATTTTGTACATGTTTTAGATATGAATACTACAAAATAGATGAATTGAGAAGTCTGTCTTTAAGAAAGCGATTCTGGCTCTACTGAAATCAGGGGTGGGCTTTCTTTTTGTTTGGGGGTTTTTTCAATATATCAAATATTTCAGTCGATTGTCACTTGTGAGTCTTCTAGAAGGAACACTTCAACAGATTCAGACACTCGTGCAGCTGTTTGAATCCTATCAATATGAAGAACTAGGTTGGAGATGCCTCTTCAAGTAGAAAGTCAGTTAACAATGTGATACCTAATGACTGCTACTTTTTGATGTCATCGCTAAGCCAAATTCATCAAGCAAAAAGCATTGTGGTTTTCACTGCTTGTTGAAGCCTGCAAAAATATTTTTATCTCTTAACATAAGAGTTGCCTCAGTGATGTGCTCTCTTTTCCTTGTATCTTCTGTACACCTCAAAGAACTCATTGAAGGGAAAGCACCATGTTGGGTGGAGAGGTAGAGCATATGCTGATGTAGAGAGAAACCAAAGTTATTTAATGTTTTCTTTTAAAAGGAAAGGGAAAGTGTTGGATCAGGTTCACTGATAAAAACATAGGGAAACTCTACTTTCCCCTAGCCAGTCACATATTCAGTCAGAAGAAAAAAACACTTCATTGTGAAAAGTTAAATTTGATATCTGTTAGGTTTCGCCAGATCTGCTCATGTCAGTGATAATACCTGCTAACCATTTTGTTTTAATTTTACCAATTAAAGTAGCTGAAAACAAATATCAGCTAGAGCGTACAGCTGGCCTGGGTACGTAGATTTATTTACAATTTCTTAGTGTAATATCGCTTATTTTATTGTGAGCTTATTATTCTTCTCAGTTGGTCTGTTAATGCATCAGCTCATGGATTGTTGCAACTGTAAACTAAGATTAGCTTCGATTATTTTCAAAGGAAATTTCCAGCCTATAGTAGTGAAAAGCTGAGACAGCTGAATTATTAAGACTGGTTCAACAACAAACTTTTAAATGTTGCATTTAAAAATTCCTCTTTATTTTAGCATCCATCTTGGTTGGTATCAAAAATCTTAATTATATATTACCTATGTTACTTTTCATCTTGCATTTGGTTTGGTAGCTTTTTATCTAGAAAAAAAGTAATTTAAAAGACCAATTGCTATTGCTTTGTTTTGTTTTGTTTTGTTTTGTTTTGAAGGCTGGGGAGATTTAATTTAAAACTAGAAACCCTTGCCTTTTGAAAAGAGAGGAGATTGCATTTTTATCCAAATGACAGAGAAGCAAATAATAAAAGCCCAGGCAGTTATTTGACAAAAGTTTGTTATAGAGCCAAATCATCATTCTTACTTGCTGAGATGTGAAAAGACAGATGACTTTTTCATGCAGAAGACTGCAATGTGTGTGGTAGTCAACCAGCTGCTAAAAAGTTGCATGAAGGTTTACAGACATATTTTTTAAACACAACTTTATGTACACAGTGCACAAGGCCACCTCTCCCTGCATGAATCCAATTTTCGGAACAAGAATAAGAATTAATCAATATTTTCTTTTAACATATAACAAACAGTTGAACCAAACAATTATGTAAACTGGAAATGACCCAAAATGCTAACAGTTTGGCAGCAGTAAAGTGAAATGCATTGTGGTGCACATGTGCATTTTTGTCCCCCTTTTCCCCTCCACAATAATCTGCACTTAATAGGAATATTTTAAACTATGTAGCTAAGCAACAGAGGTAATTGTTGCTTTCTAGAGCTTTTGTTAGGCACTCTAACACAGACCAAATATGCATAATTAGGTATAATGTCTATAAATCATTATTGTACACATGTGGGTAGTTAAGTGGATTGAGAGAATAGTTCAATGAATTGGACATATTCACTGAAAATGCTTTTTATTTGTTTTCTGTAGTTCATAATACTTTAAAATTATCATAACCCTTTACACTTTTTCTTAATAGCTCGCTGTGTTATTGAGAGAAACTTCATTTGCATTTTAGACTATTCTTAATTTATTATTTAAACCTGGAGTTCTTCTGATTCAGGAGAGGACAGATACATCTTATCAAATAGCCTCTGCTTGTTTATTCATCCTCCTTTCTAGGAAGTAAAATGTTAAATTTTTCAGTTTATGTTGAATAGATCCCAACAAAAGAATGTACCCTATAATCAGCATTATTGAAGGGGCTAGTGTTGTGACTAAATTCTTCCCTTCATCCAAAAATGCTTTTAGTTACTATGGCAATATTTACTTGATCCTGGCAAACCAGTGTTGATTTTAGAGAGATAATTACCAGAAAGGAAGATGATGGAGATGTATTTTTGAGTGACCTTGTCAGGGGAAATGTTTATAAAAAATTAAATGAGATACAAAAGGCGCATTGTCTTCCACACCGACAACCTCTCCTACATGCAGACTCTATTACCTGCTAGCTGCTGCTTTTCTTCTGAAGAAAGATGTTTATAAAGACAGGATGCACTTCAGTGGTGTCTTTAACAAGCCCTTTATGAGTCTGTACATAACAACCATTTCAGTTTGCCTGTGCATGACCTGATCTATCACTTAATGTGGCAATTGCAACAGTGACCAGGAGCTTGCCCTTTGTAAAGTATTGAGCTTTTGCCTTCAAGGTCTTTCAAAGGATTTTGAATGACTTGAAAAGTAACTAGGGGACTATTCTGAGGAAATATTTGGGAATCTTAGCTGAGGAACAAGTGAAAATATAGATTAAAGGAATTTGAAAGTGTGTGTTTAGATGCATTTTATATATATCCTGAATTGTATTTATATGAATGCCATCTTTATCATCAGAGAAAAATAACAACATATTTTTTTCTCATGTAGCTTTAGAACTAAAGAATAAAGTAGACATAATCTCAGAAGGACTTTTTCTTGGTGCAGCAAACAGTCATTTTAGATGAATCTGTGGTACATACTATCGTTTCAGAATACCTCTGAGTAAAAAAATGATTTTTTTTAAATAAATAAAATAAAATAAATAAATAAATAAATAATAAATTCACGTCAATTCTACAACATACCAAAAGCAGTTATTCTTACATATTTTTCTCTTGCCTTTTTTTTATTGTCTTTTTTCCCCCAATGTAGAGGAAAATCCTTCAAAATCATCTGAGGAAGCATTTCATTTGGATGGGCAAGAAAATTCCAGTCAAAAGAAAGATAACTACACCAGCTACCACAACACTATGACCAAATCTTTGATGAACATGGGAAAATTAGCAAAGGATGCACCCAGTCAAGCAGTGGCAGAAAATGTAAATGATAGCAGCATTCACTCCTTAAAGACAGAAAATGATGACACTGATGAATGTTACATGATTAACTCAGCTGAAGAAAAGGAAAAGACTGGCATTTCCGACTCAAAATACTGTTCATCTGAGGAAAATGAAAGTACCTCTGAAATTATGGACAACGAGTGGGAAAGCTCTTCAAACTTTTCAGAAGAAACTAATGTAAAGCCCCATGTAACTCAGAAATACATTGTAGAGTGTAATCCACCGAGCATCCTGGAAGCCTCAGAAATTAAGAAAGAAGTAGAATTTGGCCCTTGTGAAACAGTATGTGATTCAGAAAGAGAACTAAGAGCACCCCAAGAGCCTCACCCAGAACCTTTTGAAAAGAGAATTCAGCATCCGTTCCCTGAAAGTGAAGAAGATGACAACGAGTGCCTGTCAGAAACTACAGAAGTGTCAGTTGATCTGGATAAAACAAAAGGGAACTTGAGTTTGCTGGAACAAGCAATAGCTCTGCAGGCAGAGCAAGGCCATGTGTTTCACAGCACCTACAAGGAACTAGACAGGTTTCTTCTGGAGCATCTAGCAGGGGAAAGGAGACAAACCAAAGTTATTGACATTGCTGGGAGACAGATATTTAGCAACAAACGTAAGGAAGTATTTTTGTCTGTTCTTATTGGCTTAAGCATTTATCCTATGACTGGTAGAGAATTCTGAGCTAGGTTTTATAGCAACGGCAAAGAATCTGGAATTCAACTGGTAATTTTGTTAATTACGTACCTTCACACTAGTGCCTTACAGCTAACCAGGTTAAACACTAGGTACTTGGCTTCTTGCCAAACGGCTATGTGAAATGATCAGTAATGGCTACTAAAAGGGCTGTGTAGCTGGCACTGACACTCCTCCTCCCTGCCGCTTCCTCTCCTCCTCCTACATAGCACCTCTCTTCTCCACCTCCTAGATAGCGCACTAATACCTACCCCCTGAATTTCATCAGCCAAGAGAGAAGGCATTAGAATCATGCTTAAGAAAAGGTTAGAATGAAAAAATAGCCTTTTCTAAAGACACCACCTTACTCCTAAGCCTAAGTGTGTTTTCTAAGGTCTGTCTCTCTCACATATCAACATTACATTTTGTTATAGCCATCACTTCAGAGCCAGGAGGGCATAAGCCTCTTCTGCCTCATTCACCAACAGCAGAATTGTCAGTAAGTTCCAAAATCTTTATTGTTTCTGACGGTTTGTGACATCCTGCAAGGCCAAAAAAGCATAGCTCAATTTTCAATATCTAATCAGGCTTCCAGAAGTAGACCTAAAAAAGATTCAGGTTTTATTTGTAAACTGGGATGTGTGGTATGGAACTCCTTGCCTGAAGAAGATTACAAAACAGCAAAAGATGTCATTTTATAAGCACATTCCTGTAGTAGTAGGTGGTAGCTGTAGTAGGTAACAATATCCAAATCTGTCCTTGGGCTTTCCCCTTTTGGCTTGCACATATAGTGAGATTACCCTTGCATCACTGCAATTTCTGTCTTTGATAAACGAATAGAGCTACTTTGGTATTTCTAGACTGGACTACTTTAGAGTAATCCATATATTTAGCCTCTTGGGCACTGCAAATATTACAGTAGTTTAGTTATCTAGAGTATTTACAGTCTACGATGACTGAGCAGTAAGGTAGCATATAATTTTTATCTGTCTCAGACGTTTCATTAACATATCTTAAGCTGTATATGCAGGGTGTTACATAT
>NW_010576409.1:5543-53867 GCF_000705375.1 Tinamus guttatus | reverse complement strand
CATTAACTTTTATTTGTTCAGATGACCCTGGTCTGTGCAGGAATCTTACAGATATCTTTTCTTATCTTGAGACCAGCTTCGTTTACCAGGGATCACATTGGAGCCAATGTGACTTTCTTCCAGTACTCTTAGGAAGAAGTAGCAATGATAAGCATGGCAGAATTTGGCCCTTCCTAAGTGACTGCATATGACTGCAAACTATAATTTGCAGGCTAACTCAAAGCTAGAATTCATGGAGAAAATGGGCTTTCCCCATGATTTTCCCCAAGTTGTATAAACACTATGCATCAATGTAGTCAAGTGTAATGTGAGGCACATTTTTTTTAATTAGCAAATTAACTGTTTGTTATTTTTAGTGCTAAAGTCTTTTTTTGTCATGCTTTCTTAGGTCCAATGCAAACACACATGGTTTAAATTTGCATTTTTTCCATGATTTTAACAATATACCTCTCCAGTTAGTGGAGTGAAAATTAAATCACATTTTAATTTCCTCTTTGCGTTATTGCAGCAAGGAGTTTCCTACAGTGCCTTCTCATTCTCCAATTGCAGATTCTGAAAGGCATGCAGTCTCTTCTTAATATTCTCTTTTCTTTCCTCTCTTTCCTCCTTTCCTTTTTTTTTTTTTTTTTAAACCTAGAGGCTTGCCAGGATGTTTAAGCCTCAGCTGTCTCTGGTGATCCTGTTCCTAAGCACATTCTACCTGGTAGCCCACCAAAATGTGCTCGAAAGGGGCTGCTTCCTGTACTGGCTGCAGCTGTTTTCTCCCTCAGTGCTGGATGTTGTTGGCAGCAAGTCACAGATGGAGCTCAAACCACCCTCAGCAATTTATGCAGCCACTTCCTGCACATCTCACAAGAGAATTTCTGGATCAGAACTCAGTCCTTTCTCACCCAGACATTTTGATCCTCCCTTGGAAATCAAATAAAGGCTCTCTGACCAGTGCTTCTTGCACAATTCCCAATGCTTGTAACAAAAATTGGGAAGGCACTGTGCTGGTTACAAGTTGGTGCCTGTGGGACTGGGCTGAGCCCCGGCCTTTGAAAGGGTATCGGCTGCTCCATGTTTTCACTGTCATTGTGGGCTGCTCCACAAAGCAGCATTGCCACGTGTACCGGAGGGAACTGCTTGCCTTAGCTCTCAAATGTATAAGTGGCATGGATTCAGTTTCCTAACAAAGAGCCCACAGCCCAGAGATCTGCGATATTTAAGGAATGGCTTCTGCTTGAAATGTTTTTTGTTTGTTTGTTTGTTTATTGCATACCTCAGCTTTTATTTGGTTATCCTGGCTGCCTGCAGTCTGACATTAACAGAGTAAAAGATTGTTTCAGTGTTTTTATTTTTATTTTTTATTCCTTTATAGATCTGGCTGTTGGTTGACGCTGCCAGTTTTCTGGCTTGTTGGATTGTGGCTCGGATCCTGTCTGAGGGAGGCTCTGAATAGAATAAATGACACTGCAATCCTACAGCGATACAGTTTAGCACATAAATGGCATGTGATGGGGGAGTCATTCTTAGAGGACATGGTGCAAACCTAAAGAAATTCTTAAATTGCTTAAGTCTGCATTGAAGCTTTGTGTAGGAATTATGTCTTAAGTACAAAAGGAATATTATCATGCTGCTACAATCACTCAACAGAATGCAGGGTCTGCAACCAAACCAGGTCCTTCTCTGATTTCTCTGCAGATTCACCCAGACCTGAAAAGAGAGAAACAAAATGTCCCATCCCAGGATGTGATGGCACGGGGCATGTGACTGGGCTGTACCCTCATCACCGCAGTCTCTCAGGCTGTCCTCATAAAGTCAGACTGCCACTAGAAAGTGAGTATCCTCTGCACTCCAGAACAGTGGCTGCATCTGGCCCAGTACTCTTGGTTGTGTGTGCTCATGCTGGAAAAGAAACATAAATATTGCAGAATGAGACTGAGAGAGGAGCTATCACACCTTCTTTGCCCTCCAGCTCTTAGTCGCATCCTGCTTCCCACTCATGTGAAATTCAAGCACTACTTAACAGAAGCATTACAAGAAGTACTTGGCTCCTTAGATGGCCCAGGAAGAAAAAGATCACAGAGCAGTTATCCACATACTCTATGAAATTTCTTGATCACGCTTGTCCATGCCTTTGGTAAAGCAGAGTCCACAGAGTTTCCCTGCCCTTATTTCAGAACCATGACCCAATTAGTCCTGTAGAGCACCCAGGGTGCTCTATTGCAATTTCCAATAATTAGAGGCCTATCAGAGATGTTTCTGCTGTTCTCCTTAATTCTTAGCTCAAGGAGGTTACTTCCTTCAGTATAAAGAGAAAAAATCCCTGTCTTGATCTACAGCATAGCTCTCCAATAACTCCAAGTCATCCTAACTTTTGTATAGCTGCTTTAGCCTGAATATTACATTTATATCTAACTGTGTTGCTCTGATTATGTTTGTTTATATATGTCTATATGTTGTGTATGTATCATCTTGTGATATGATGCAATGAAATGATACATAATAAGCAAAACTGTAATGTGAAACTACTTTTGAGCAGCCTTTCTTTAGATGTCTTTCTGTAGTAATACGCATAGAATCATATTAAAAGGATACTTGCACTTTATCAATGTTCCTAACTGTAGCTCTCCCTTTTTAAAAGATTGTTACTAAACTATATTTATGGAAATATCCATTGAGTTAAGCAGGCTGCTGTATTTGAAAGGCCATAGCAATATCAATATCAGGAAAAAATGAAGTCTCTGTTAATCATCACACTTCCGATCAGATATATTCTGTTCTGCTAGGTAAAAAATAATTGTTTATAATCAAAATTTGCTTCTTGACAGAACAAACCAGTTAGCTGAACAGTCAGTCTTTTTGAAGTACTGTGCCCACAAGGAGTAATGCAGCACTGGAGTGATTGAGGGAAGACATACAAAGATATATTCTGTTTTATACAGACATATGTGTGCCCTTAGTAAAGATGATCCACATCAAAGAACATGAGAAATTTTACATGAAGCAGGTTGTATTCACTGGTTATGAAGTTGTCTCTGCAATGATTTGTGTTGGCATGACTGTAAACTGCTGCTTGGAGGCATGACCAATTGATCTAAAGTGGGTTCAGATCAGAATAGGTGATAGGAAGGGACCAAGAATCAAAGAGAGTTTTTTCAGAACGAGTCACCTTACTGAGACATGAGGGTTAAAACAGCTTCCTTAGTCTGAGAGCTTACCTCTCCTGAGTCAGAGAGAGACAGTATTTATGTCGTAACACAGCTGTGTGGCCTGAGGCCCTTCCCTTTTATGACTGTTTTAACAGTGTCGGAGCCAGAGGGAAAAGGATCTAGTGACATAATATCCTTGCTAACTTCCACCTTCATTCTTTTGAAAGCCCTAGAAACAATGCTGTAGGTGCGAAACTATTCTACATCTATGTCAGCATAAACTGGTATATCTTCGAAGCTTTGGCCTTGCTGCACTGTAGGTCCTTTGGTCTTGGTCTTTTGGCCGAAGTGTGACAAAGTTGAGAGTCTTCTCAGTCACAAGAAGCAATATTCATATGTTTTAACATCTATATTTTTCATTAATGTATGTTTTTATCACTTTTTATTCTTCCTATTTAGTTCTTGCCATGCATGAAAATGTTTTAAAGTGCCCCACGCCAGGATGCACTGGAAGAGGACATGTCAACAGCAATCGCAACACACACAGAAGGTACTTCAGAGCAGTTCCTGTTCCTCTCTGCTCCAAAACTTACATGTACCAAGGAGTAAACTGGCAAGCAACATGGCATTACCTGTGATATACTACACTGAAGAATGCCTATGAACCGCAAGGGTAGTGCATATAATTTGTAGCTAGATAATTGTGTTTAACTTCATTAAAGCAAAAATGGCTGCAGCATTGAGTACGGCAAATTCCACTAGTCTATTTACAGATGAGATTCGTACTATCACTGCATCATAGTGTTCACAGTGAAACAACAGCATGTAAATGGCCTATGAATAAACATATATACTATTATTGCTACAACTGAAAATCCCTGGTGAAACCAAAACTTTGTTATTTTGCACACATACGTAGTAGACTTTGTCGGGAATTTTCCATTAAGGCACATTCCATTTTAAATAAATAGGAAATTTTAAAGGGAATACTTCAGAATGTCTGTAAAACCTAACTCCATTTATTATCCTCAGGCATGTCAGCTTCCCACTCGAAACACTTTTTCCTGTTTAACTCTCTGCCTGCAGGGAGAAAGTAAAATTGAGAAAAGGCATCCAGACAGGCATCTGGGGAATCACAGCTGGGCTGCAGGTGAGGCAGAGAGCCCAGAGAGCAAATGGCTGCTGTGGGCACAGCACTTGTCAGGATTGCTTTCTGCTGGAAGACAGCATGTCAATATAATTCAGCTGTGGTTCTTCTAGAGGACTACTCCTCTAGAGAAATACTTTTTCAATCTTAAGGCCAAACTTGGGGCAGAAAATGGTCAAAAATAACATTTGTTTGTTGGTTTGGATTATTTTTTTAATTGCTTTCCAGTTTGAGCCAAACTAGCGCATGGTGATGATAAAATGACTGACCGGTTCTTGTGTGAGAGCATCAAAATCAGGGATTAGCATATCATGTTACTGTCTCTAACACGAAAAAAAAAAGTAAAACAAATTCTATATCTATAGTCATATATCGGCTATAGCAATTTACAAGAGGTAAAAGACAATGAGCTATTAAAATATTTTCATATTTTTTCCTGTTTTAAAACCTCAGTCATTTTTGCAGCACATTAGCTGTATCATAAACAATCCTTTAATAGGACGAGATGACACATTCTAATCTGGAAATAAAACAAGCAGAAAAAAAAATGACCTTAAATGACAGAAATGTGTATTTAGGTAAAAATCATTATTCATGTACCCCTGATTTTTTTCCCCAAACCCTTTCCTTTTAATCAGTAGGGGGCTTATTCATATGGTTGGCTGATAAAATAAATACCATTTTTCAAAAAATGAAATAGTGGCTTGCTTGCCATAAAATGTCTAAGCTGAACAGTGGAAATCTCTTCCATGATTCAGTTTCCAAATATTTCACCTCAAATACAAAGATTTCACAGATTTGCATAAAGGAATAAAAACAGATGAATCTGAGCCAAAATAGCAGCAGCTCTTTCCATGGGTGCACAGGGTTTCAGAGAAGTTCAATGTCATCGAGTTCCACAGTACACATTTTCTATACTAACGATTGTATTTTAACATTTTTCTTCTTGTTTCTTGTCTTCATCTTGCTTTTAAACAGTCTTTCTGGTTGTCCAATTGCTGCAGCTGAAAAGTTGGCAATGTCCCAGGAAAAGAACCAGCTCGAATCGCCAAAAGCTGGGCAAGGCTATGATCAGACGCACAGGTAGTAGCCTTTCTCAGTATTTCAATGCAAGCACTGCGGTTCTGTCCTCAGATCTTTCACCCACTTCGGTTCTTACCCACTAAGATAAACTCATTTTAGCAAGATGATCGCAAAAATACACAACTTGACTGTATCTTAGAATTATCAAGCTTTATTCTGGTGGTCTTCGTGAGTATAACTAGCATTATAAGACTACATTCATGTCTTTTGAAAAGCAATCGATCAGATCTGTTCTAGAAAATGTTAATTCCAAGTTAGCAGCCTGAGCAATGATGCTCAAATGTCTTCCTCCAGTAAACCAAAACTCCTATCTTGATAAAATATTTTCAAATATTTTTTCCAGTGGTTCATTTGTTGTAATATTTTGACCACTGAAACTTGATTAAAGATTTTTTTTGATATTATTACACTTTTAGCTGCACAATCCTCATTTATTTTGTGATCATTTTGAAAGTAATTTTCCATTGATCCCAAGCGGCATGTAATATGCATACTGCAGGTAACCAAAAGCATTGAGAACTCTGCTCATTCTATTTCACCACCATTAATTAATTCATATTTTCAGTTGCTTTATTTTAAGTTTATTGGTTTAATTAGTTCAATTTATTTTTTATACAATAGCATCTAAAAGAGGAAACAATTTTTATTGCAATTCTATTTTGTTTAAGAGTTATATAGACCCTACAGACATGCATAATTTGCACATCATTGGCACCACAAGCATTACAACCTATTATATTCAGGTCTATTTGGGGACACTTTAATTTGTGGATTATTGACATGATCAGCTCTAATGGTTCCTTCAGAGCCATTACAGAATATTATGTCCATGTGTCTGCCAGCCACACGTGCCTTGACTCTACATATGAAAAGTCCTTAGGAAATTACTAAAGACAAGTAGTTACTGAACAGCAGCTAAATGGAATAACACACTATACATCATTACTTCCTCCCAAATAGCAGAAGCAATTATTTTGGATCATCTTATATTATTTTTGTATAATATTAATTTACAGTAAGGTGGGAATAGTCATGATCCATAACACTACAAGTCTTCTGTCTAGTCTGGATAACCTTTAGAACAAAAAGAAAACACCATCCTACAGTGGTAATCTAGAAGTAAATCAGTATCTTTCTTGTAAACAGCCTGCAGTATTACTAGAGAATAGTAGATTTGTTAGTGACCACGTCTTTGTATTTTTCGAAGTACTCTTTGACTGCTAGATCACTCATAAAGATTATATTATTTATTACTTATATACACCTACTAATAGGTTTTACATGTGATAAAAGTACTTGCTGATACTGAGATGCAACTCTATCCCATCTTGGAACAAGAAGACATTTAAAGATAATCTTGTTTTGCCATTTCTGTGTTTCTCATTCTTCTCCTTATTCTCTCTGCAGGACAAATGTAACTAAGCAGCCTGAAGTCACTCAGTACAATTACAGAACTTCACAGCCAGTCACATCCTCCAGAGCCACCCTCATGAAAGAACAGGAGAAGTTTGGGAAAGTGCCGTTCGATTATGCCAGCTTTGATGCACAAGTCTTTGGCAAATGCACAGTGGCACCAGTGGTGCAAGGACGAAAGACACCCCAGTTCTTCGAATGTAAGCTTGAAATTCCATTTTGTCTTGAAAGATGAGCAAAAAGCTTTTTTTTTCTTTTTTTTTTTTTTTGCTTGCTTGCTTGTTCTGCTTTCAAACTTATAAGAGTGAAAGAATCTCTGTAGGAAGCTTCTGTATCTGCTTGAGGCCAGAATCCTAAAATAACCATAGATGATTAAAAGGTTTGTTTTCTTTTTCATTCCCTTTTTTTGATATTTCTTCTAAAAGCCCTCCCTCTGGCTAAGCTCTGATGTCTTTATTCATGTGATAGCGCGATGCCATGAGAGGTCCATTTGAATATACCTACACAAGACAGTAGGAACAATAGTACAGAAATATCCAAGTTAGGTTTTAAAAGGCATTTTAGATGTCTTTTAACTGCATCAGCGCAGGTATTCTTGCTTTCTAGAGAACCATGTGCCTCAGCTGCACTGCTTCCAAGCCTTAGTTTAACTCATTTTGATGTCAGATACTTCTGCACTATACCATATTTGTAGCACACACCTATCCAGTAAAGCAACTTGTTAGCTCTCTTACATGAATGAGATGCCCCTGCTTGCATCACTTACAGATTTGATGGTGTACTACTCTGTACAAATGTGATATCATAGCGTGAGCATTTATTACATGTTGCAGATAATCTTCATAATCTATATGGGAAATTTCAGCAAGATTCTACCATTATTTTAACCATTACAGAATACTCTTGAATGAAAAGTAACAAAAAATTCAGTAGCCATGAGTGCAGTGGAAAATACAGTCTTGTTATGCCATACTGGGACTCAGGGGAAAATAGATTCACAGTGATGAGACAAGAGACAGTCTATTTTTTTTACAAAATAAAATAGTAAATTAAAAAAAAAAAACTCGCTTATCCCAACAAAGGAGAACATTCATAGTAAGGTGAACAGAAAAGCAGACATTTTATATATGTATTTATTTTGTGTGTGTGCATGCATGTGTGAGAGAATGTGTATGCATATAGATATTATGTATGCATCTGTATATTTGTATATATATAAATACCCATATAAAATGGTAAATGGAAAGTAGATATTTATCTGGCTTGAAAAAACAGCTTGTTAAATGTAAGCAAATATGTGCACTGCCAGTTAGTTGAGTGGAAGATTTTCCAATTTTGTATGTAAAACTGAATATTCCCTATTAGCTGTCTCTTTGCACAGATGCAAGTCTATTTCACAGGTTCATTTCAAGGAAAAAAATGAATGAAATGTTTTATATATGATTGCAAAGCCATACATATGTGATTTATATATAATGTATATCAGAGCTGAGATTTACAGCATCTTATTCTTGTAAAGCCTGTGCAACATACAGCTATTATTCTAATGGAAAAATGAAAATAAAAGAGAAAGGTGAGTGTTCTGGCTATGCAGATACACAAAAGTTGCCAATAAGAAGCTGATCGTGTAGAGACTGATTCTGTATCCCGTGTAAATGAGTGGCCAGCCAAATGTCCATCATCAGTCCTCTGAGGATTCTGCATTCATAAATTTGATTTGCTGGCAAAACAAACATCCTTCATAGCCTGCTTTTTTTGGTCTTTTAGAGTGGGTAATGGAAGATGCACCTTTTTGCTCTTTAAGTATCATTTGAAGTTAGCTGTAGTAACTGCTAAAAATGTAGACCCTCTTGCTCGTGCTCCAGTTTTACAGCAGGGTAAGTAAAATCCTTTTTCATTTGCACCGAAGAAAGGGAGAGCAGAATGATCAAGCTCTTATGCACTGCTCTGCTGAGATGCCTCCAGTGTTTAGAAAAGCTGAACAGGGCGTTCAGCTATAGTCAGTGCACACAAGCCAGCATTTCTCTCAGAGTATCATAAGTTTGAAGAAAAATGAGTTCTTCAGTGTCTTGTGTAGGTCGCAGCATTAAAAATATATTCAGCCAAAGCAAAAGGATCCAGAGGATCCAGAGCCACGGGCCGCAGATCTTTAAGGGGTGAGCAGATGGCTATTCACAAAAATGTTCTTGGTGTATCTGGGTGTAGGCTGAGAAATTGGATTTTGCTTAGTATTTTATTGTAGAACACTATGAGATCTACAGAAAAAAAGAAATTGATTATTGCTTATTAAGAGCTGAGATCATGATGCTGAATTTTCCCTGCAACATTTAATGACATATCAAACTTCAAAATCCAGCCTTAGTTCTTCATACTCTTTTAAAGTAAATGCTGGTGATGAAGGCAAAAAACACATAATCACATACTCCACTTTTGTCTGTAAAATGCTTTTCTGTTCACCTGTAAGTTCGTTTTTCATTCTTAATTGATCTATTTGTACCTAGTAAAGCTACATATTATTTCAGATGATATCAAGCATAAAATGGTGAGCTAACACCATATCTATTCTGAATGTTCATTGTTGGGCTTTTCTAATTGATTAAAGGGTGGATCTAAAATACCAAAAACTCTTATGAAAACAGGACTGAATATTCCTGACAGGTAATGTTCTTATCTGACTGCTGCCAGTTTGTTCAAGAGCCTCATCTTGTTCACTTTACTCCAATAAGAAAAGCAATTTGAATATAAGCATTATTTATTCAAGTCGGGCAAGCAGTCTTGTGTTAGTGAAGACTGGATAAGTCACTGGGTATTCTTTTTCACAACACGATTCCAAAAGAAGGCAGTTATAGGGCACAATTGTATTTGCATTTGCCCAGCAGAATTATCAGGTCAAGACTGATAATACAGTAATCCTTGTTCAGTCTTTCCTTGGACAACATTGCTTTTAATATCTCAGTAAGGAGTGAGTAAAATCTGAGCAAAAGTCTCTGGTGATGTTGTTGTAGGATGTGTATGTAGCAAAGGTATCTTTATGGTAAAAATCTAATTGTATTTCTGATCCCACTTTCAAAGCAAGTGTTTATAACGTACAGGAAATTGATTGTTTTAAATGTATTCTTTGAATATTTTAATGTATAAAATTATAATCTGGGAAAGAAAACTATTTAATGGGGAAAATCGCATTCATGCAATTGTTAATCAAATCTCTTTTCAACAGCAAAGCATTTTTCAAATCCAGTGAAATTTTCTAATCGACTGCCTAGTGCTAGCGCCCACACACAGAGCCCTTGCCATGCCAACTCTTATAGCTACGGTCAATGTAGTGAAGACACCCACATAGCAGCAGCTGCTGCTATCCTGAACCTTTCCACCCGCTGCAGGGAAGCAGCAGAGATCCTCTCCAACAAACCACAGAGTCTGTCTGCCAAGGTAGGGTAGTCCAAGAACCTGGAGGGTGTGCTAGCTACTGAACTGTGCGAATAAACTGTCTTTCATGTTAGTAACTGCATTAAATACCCAAAAAAAGAGGCTTCTGTTTGCATGCTCTTTTGAAGAGAGACAGAGGAAAAATGGTAATGCGATGAATAGGATGAATTATGTATGTTCTAACTCTCTTTATAATTGAACCCTAAATATAAGGGGAACAGGGGGGCTGGGAGAGAAAAGAGGGTATTGGAAATCCAGCAAAAAATGTAGTGGCTAATGAGTTAAATCTGTTTATAGAGGGAGTTTTCCTCCCTCTGAAACCTCTCACTAGCAGTCGTTTTGGAGGCTGCTAAAAAAAATCACGTGAGTAATCAAGGTGATATATTTCTAGGAATGGAATGAAACTGTAGCTACGGAGTCTTATGTGTCCTGAGCTTGCAACAGCTTTAAAAGGTGTGGGGAGGGAAACAACAACTGACTTTAGTCAAACTCCCCCTTCTACTGGTGTGAAGGAAGAGAATCGGGCCTGCAGCATTTGGAGATAGATAATATGTGCAAGTCTGTCATAATGGAAAGCTGCCTAATATTGTAGACATTTGCGTGCCTGTCGTGTTTTAGTTTCTGCTCTGCATTTCCTCACAGATCTTTATGATTTACAAATGGTACTGGGAATCTTACTTTCTGTGCCATTACGTAGTAGTATACTGCTAGTGAAAATAGGCATTTTTCTGATGACCATGGTTGCAGGAGCATTATTTATTATTTATATTGCCGTCACACATGCTCCACTGCAGTGAAACTCTTGAAAGCTCTGGGTAGACGAAGGGAGTCCAGTATCAAAACTTCAGAAGAAAGCAATGGGAAGGGAAAAGATGTGTATTTATCAAGACACAAAATACTGGCTTTGTTTCTACTGGGAGACATGAGTCATGACGTGTGACCCAAAAGATGGATGAACTGTGTCTTGCAAGGCAATGTCATTCTGCCATGTTTGTTGTACTACCAGGCTCAGTCTGGCTATGGGTGGCTTCCATGTCTGCTGATCTGCAAAGCTTTTCAAATTTCCATACTAAGAGGCTAGCTGCTATTCTTTGTGAGGAACTATATCCTTTAACAGCAGTGTAATACTTCATTGCCTATTCTAAATCTTGCACCTTTGCAAAGCAGGCTTTCCTGGCTTGGTTTCCACTTGTGGGGTCTTGGTTCTTGAAAAGGATTTTGGGAGATGCCATAGAGCAAACATTTTAGAGTGTGTCCATGTGCCACCCTCATAAACATTATCCATTCCAAACTTTGCTCATGGAACCCTTCCCGGATGACAAATCCATCCTAATATCAGCTGCAGACAACTCCTTCCACTGGACTTCAATAGAGGCTTCTTCTAGCAGGGAAAGGGAAACTGATGCCAATGACTGGATTAAATTGCTGCTGCAGCCTTTGGCTGACCTCAGCAATAGACCTTTCTTGCCAGAAAGAGCAGTAAAGGGACCAGGCATAACCCAAAGATTTTTTCCTCCATACCTGCTTCACAGTTGCCAAATCATGGGGAAGGTTTGAGTGGATGTAAACATAATAGTAATGATATAGAGAGACACTTGGGGCACATAACTTACTCCTTTCACACAGCCAGGAATATAGCCTAAAAGAAAATCACCTGTATATCTCCATATCTGCCTGCTTCCACTCCTGCCAGACTTTCTGGAGGGCATACTGCTACAAAACGTCTGACAGAAGAATCCGAATTACCTTCTGGCTAGAACACAGGCAAGGAAGCCCCAAACAGATTTGGTGGCCAAAACCACAAAAAGCTCTGCTTTTATTTGGTTTTGGCTATCTATTATTTTTATGATAGAGGAATAAAAGGGAAATTGTGGAAATAAATCTCTGGAAACTGTGTCTTCAGTGAAGAGACCCTTTTATCTTAAAATATGAAACAAAAGTAAGGCTATATTTAATATATATTTACCATCTGTTTATCAATGTTTCTGCATTGTTTTATGGGTGGTATTTGCCACAGGGGTTTAACTGATAGAATATCTTACATTTTTGTTAGATCATAAAAATATCCCAAGGACTTTATCAGTATGTTTACTCAAATAGTGCAGCATCAACAGATGATGACAGAGTATGAAATATTCTTGAAACCCCACACATTCACCAGGCCTGACAGTACTTGTTCGGGTTGCCATAGTATTTCTTCAGCCCTGCCCTGTGCCACATTCCTTTGTTCCTTTGCCAAAGAAAAACTGCACAGCACAGACCATACCATAGCAGAGCAAAGCCCTTCATTTGTAAAGGCGTTTGACTCTTCCGTGGGCATCAGGCAGCGCCTACCAAACCAAGCCATGAGCATCACAGATGGGAGCTAGTGTAACAGAGCAGAGACCAAGGGCTGCATAAGATATGGCAGCAAATCTTTTACAAGTTCATTTACAATTGTCATATCTGTAAAAATATTGTGTTTCCAAGTTTCAAAAGCAAAATTTGAACTTCAAATACTTCAAGCAAGTGTCACTTTCTTGTTTTCTCTCAAGGCACAGTATGCATATGTTGCCTTGTTTAAACAGGTGGAAAAAAACACCAAAACATTTTTTTGCACAAGTGTTTTCCTTAAAGTCTTTTGTGGTGTCTTATGTGGTGTCTTATAACACCGCAAGATCTTCCCTATTTATAACTTTTACTGCAATCATTACTCCCAGAGGTAGTTGTACTTGCAAGCAATACAGTTTATTCTCATCATACTGCTTGCCAAACATTTTGTTAAATGTTTTGGAGTTTTTTCCACCTGTTTAGACAAAATGGCATGTGCACACTATATCTTGAAAGAAGACAACAACAACAAAAAATCACACTTGCTAAAAATATTAAAAGTTCATATTCTCTTTTTGAACAGATTATGTCATCTTTCCATTCTTGGTTATTGATGATGGTTATAATTACGCCAGTTATTTCAACAATGTAGTTAATGCTCAGCACATTTTTCAGGCATGCCTTTAGATTCTGTAAATCACAGAATCACAGAATGGTTAAGGTTGGAAGGGACCTCTAGAGATCATTTAGTCCAACCCCCCTGTTCCAGCAGGGACACCTAGAGCATGTGGCACAGGGTGGTAGCCAGGAGGGTTTTGAAGATCTCCAGAGAAGGAGACTCCACCACCTCTCTGGGCAGACTGTTCCAGGGCTCTGTCACCCTCACAGTAAAGAAGTTCTAAAGGATTAAACTTCCTATGTTTCAACTCACACCTCTTACCCCTTGTCCTGTCACCAGTCACCACAAAGAAGAGCCTGGCCCCATCCTCCCTACAATCGCCCCTGTGCTTGAACATGTTGATCAAATCTCCTCTCAGCCTTCTCTTCTCCGGACTAAACATAGTCAGCTTGCTTAATCTTTCCTCATAAAATAGATGCTCCAGTCCCTTAATCATCTTTGTGGCTCTACGCTGGACACCCTCTAGAAGCTCAATGTCCTCTTGTACTGGAGAGCCCAGAACTGCACCCAGTACTCCAGGTGTGGTTGCACCAGAGCTGAGTAGAGGGGAGGATCTCCTCCCTCGACCTGCTAGCAACACTCTTCCTCATGCAGGCCAGGATCCCATTGGCCTTCCTGGCCACGAGGGCACACTGCTGACTCATGGTTAACTTGTTGTCAACCAGGACTCCCAAATCCCTCTCCACGGAGTTGCTAATGGCAGCACAGCCCTCGGGGGCGTCGGCCACTCCTCCCAGTTTGGGATTGACCGCAAACTTGCTGAGGGGGCACTCTGTGCCCTCGTCCAAGCCATTGATGAACAAGTTGAACAGCGCTGGGCCCAGTACCGACCCTTGTGGCACACCACTGGCCACAGGCCTCCAACTAGACTCGGCCCCATTTATCACCACCCTCTGGGCTCTGCCATTCAGCCAGTCACCAATCCACCTCACTGTCCACTTGTCCAGTCCATACTTCCTGAGCTTCCCTATGAGGATGTTATGGGAGACTGTGTCAAAAGCCTTGCTGAAATGAAGGTAGACAATATCGATGGCTCTCCCATCGTCCATCCAGCCAGTCACCTCATCGTAGAAGGCTATCAATCAGGCTCGTCAAGCACGACTTCCTGTTGGTGAATCCATAATGTCTACTCCTGATCGCCTTCTTTCCCTTGACATAACTAGAGATGGTCTCTAGGATGAGCTGCTCAGGGATGGTGATGACCTTTCCAGGGACGGAGGTGAGGGTGACAAGCCTGTAGTTTCCTGGGTCCTCCTTCTTGCCTTTTTTGAAGACTGGAGTGACGCTGACTTTCTTCCAGTCCTCCGGCACCTCCCATGGCCTCCATGACCTCTCAAGCCTAAATAAAAAAAGCCTAAATACAGGATGAAAAATCAACCAGGATTATCACTAGATACCATCCTGTTAAACTACTGTGCATGTTACTCCTCAAGTATACTAGTGGCAGTCTTTCTAGAATTTATGAGTTCATTTTGACTTAAATATTGCTGGGCAATTATAACTATTCTTAATTTGATAAAAAATAATTTTGTCACAGCGAAACTCAATAGCTTAAATTAAAGTCTGAAGAATGTTCGACCACATGCATATTTTTTAAGATCGTTAATAGAAAAAGTTGTACTCTTCTAAATGGATTTTCACTGAGAATAGTGTTTGTGCACATGGCAAAATATTAGTTCCAGAGTTATTCTCAGTACCAGAACTGAAGATCCTTTTTGCACTTCTAGAATCACACTGTTCTTCTGGACTTACTACTAAGTGCTGTGTTTGATGCCAACCAAGGAATACACAAAACTTCTTACATGTTATGATACAATCATCTCCCTAAAGCCACAGGTTTGAAATAATATTCATGCATACACAATAATTCACTCTTTCTGCACAATAATTCACTCTTTCTGATCCACCTATGAGATAAAGCTTAACTTGTAATCATTACTGCAGGCACATTGCAGAGTATTAAATGTTGTGAGCTATCAGATAAACCAAAAGCATATGAAAAAATGCAGGACTCATTTATCATTAGAAAAACAACCTTAATTGTCATAGCTGATGCAGTTCAGGTGTCAGGAATGCACTACATTCTACAGTCTGGAAAATTTTCCACAATATTTAGAGAATTAAGGAGTCTGAAAAAGCTTGACTTTTAAGTTCAAAGTACTTGAGGTTGATAGAGATGTGCATAGAGACAATTCTCTGTGTGCAGATTTTTATTAGCCTTCATTTTAGATGGATATTCATAGTAGAGTACTGCTTGTACCTTATCTTTTCACTGAATAGATCCTGGAATAAAGAAAACAGCCTTCAGTCATTTTTCGCTCATTCTTCATGCTGAACTCCTTTTTCCCAGCTGCTTGTAAAAGCTAGGGGAGTGATTACACTGTTACCAATGCGGGAGCAGAGAAGGAGTAATCTGAATTCAATTACTATGCTTCTCCTCTCACCCTCATTGATTTTGCTTCATTGCTTCAGTGGCTTTTCTCCTGGTTTACACTAGTGTAAATATAAATAATATCAAAGTCAGACTCTGAAGATTCACACAGCTGTAAACAAATAGAAGTTGGAAAATAATAACATAAATTTGCACCTTTTTCTTCTACTTACATTCCCAAGGAAGATTAAGAAAGAAATAGATTGATTTTGGTACTTGTATTTTATATATATCATGATAAATGGATAAATATAGGGCTGTTCTCACATGCACCATAAATGGCAACAGTAAGATCTGGCCTTTATGGACGAGAACACAGCCCTTACAAGTCTATGCTAAGCATAGTAAGTACCACTTTCTTTCCCTGTGCATTGTTTTAGCATTTTTTTCCATTTTTATCTTTTTAGTTCCATTTTAAAATTAATGTAAATATAAACGTGGCAAAATGAGCAAAGGAGACATATTGAAAGGAGGGTAGGATGAGAGTAGGAATGAAAACTGGAACAATATCTCTGATCATCCTCTTTTTTTGAGCTGCCATTTGGAGTTTGCTATGAATGCAGCATAGTGATGGCTATTTTATACTGTTCTGAATAAAAAGCCATGCTGTAAACGTGTGATCCATCCTATGATGGGCAAAAAGAGGATATTTTTCCATGACTATATTTAATTGTTGCGTGCATCTGTGAGCTCACTTAAACCCCATCTGTATGCTACTTCACAAACACACAACTCAGCCTTTCCTTAGCACACATTAGACAACCCAACTTCTATGTGAATTTTAGGAAAATAATGAAGAATTGCTAAGTGCTCTTATTAGGAAATGTTCTGCTCATCACTCGGAGATCCTTGTTGCTGCTAATCATAACTGTTTCTCAGAGACAATATATCTTTCCTGATATTTTTCTAGGTACAGATTCATTTGGGAGGGAACCATGATTGCTTTGGTCCTTGTTGTTGTTGTTGTTTTTGTTGCTGTTGCCTTCTGAGTAGTTGGTATTTTGTCAGTGACAGAGAATCTGCACTATTTATGGTTTTTGCACTATAAAACTATTGCAGCCCAGTCACATGGCTTCCTTTCCTAAGCCATCTGTCACAGAGGTCTGGAATTTTATGTGAATGTTGGTTGTGCAGACTTAACCCAAGTTTTTTTTATTATGAAAAATGTCAGCAACTACAATATTTAGCATTTTACTTTACATTGGCCATTAAACTTGATTACTGTTGCTCTGTTTCATTGCTATAGTTACATAGCAACTATGAAGCCAAAAAACACTGGGGTGATCATGGCAGCGCTATATTGTCAGATCCTGGAGTATGCAGTTGGCACTGATATAGTTAATATCTTGGATTGTTGTAACTAAGGTTTATTAATGCTGATATAAAAATGTATTTGATATTATACAGATGGCATAAGATGTTGTGGTTACTAAGTTATTATCCAGGATAAGCTGCACTGTCAAATTCAGGGCTTAAAACTATCACAGGAGATTAAACTATTTACTAAAAAGGGCCAATATAACCAAAGCGTCTTAGTATGAACATATTAGAAGTGTATTTACTTCCCATAAGTATAATAAAGCATCTCTCTCTTTAAGCTGTGTGATTGAAAATGTGAACTTTGTCAGGCAGGAGAAGCCAAAACAAGAGGTGTCTGAGTTTCTGAATTAGGAACAACCAGATGGCTTGCTAGCGTTTCAGGCTAGGTGAGCATCTATCTTGGGCCCACAGCTAAAAAATGGAATTATCATCCCTGAGTGAGGAAAGATCACTGGGCTTCAATTTTCATTTTCTACCAACATTTACCTTCTGATTTAAGAGATTTCATCTATTGCAGTTCACCCTTATGCGTGTTACAACTGACTGTGGTAGAACAGAAGGCTACATGAAGGAAGCTTGTGCCTCCAGCCCAACTGAGGTGGCCATCTCACATTGCCATCACAGAGGAAAAACACCCTGCTCACTATAGTTGTCTTTAAGATCTCCAAGTAAAGGACAAGTTCCATTACCCTAACTTTAAGCATTTAGCCATTAGGCTAATGACTTAATCTGCCGCAGTAACTGCTGGGAAGAAAGAGAAAGGGACTCTTTCTGTCAGGTTCTCACCACTAAGATGTCTAAATAGAATGGAAGAATTTGCCCTCTGGTCATCTCTCTGTCTTTCCCAATTACTACAGAGAGTCCAAGTGTTTTCCTTATGCAGCGGGTTTACTTTTCTATTACTCGATACAGGAAGGCTGAACCTAGGCTTGTATGAACATCTCTTACAATTACACAGAACCTAACATGTCTAACCCCAATTTCTCTATTGATCTCTAAGCTTTGTGGTGATGCAAATAAAAATTGTGATGAATACAATAACAAGAATACACAGGGAAACATTAATTATAGCATTCTACATGTATATTATTTCATAAATCAGTTTTCCTATGATCTTGTTGTTTTTATCCCTAGTCTCGGTTTCCTGCTGTTTTCCAGCTTAAGCAGGGTGACACATACACCTATATACCTACCTATATACCAAATATTCTGAGAAGCTACCTCATTACTTTTAGCTATCTATCTCTTCCCTTTCTTCCATAACTGTTTTCCATAGCAAGGGCCAATCTTATTACTGTCTAAACAATTTATCAGTATATCACGTTGCTCTCTACTTAAGACCTACACATTAATTCCAGACAGTGTTCCTACATTTAGAATATCAAAAACAAGCAATTACATTAAAAAAAAAAGTCACTCAATAATTAGTCTGGAACTACACAGGTCCTTCAATAGCCACAGAGAAGTTCACTGTGGTAAATCAGCTCCATGTCACCACTGGCTGCATTCCCAGCTTAGGACCATGGGGAGAGAATAAGGGAACAAAATCTCAGTAGTAAGTGATAGGGACAGTATCTGCAACTTCTTAAGGATGCTGTGGACATGTCTGCTTGGGCCAGTGTTTGGAAGCAAAGTGAAAGAGAGACTGATCCTTCAATTCAGAAAAATCTTGGGGTGAATTCTTCCAAATTCCTATATGCATGAGATTAATTTTTTTTTTCTCTAATAGGTTCCACTTTCAGCAGCTTTTCGTCATTCTGTGTAGTGTCATTCTTTTCCTGTAGTCAAACTGTGGGAGACAGAAAGAAGCTTGGAAAGGGAATTTGGGTGTCTCACCCCATTACATACTCCAGCAATTAGAGGTTGCTGTGTGCTAATTCAGGTGCCTCCTGGAGAGTTAGAGTCTTTGGCAGCTCATGCTGGAGGCCTCAGGAATTTCCAGCAGAACCTTAGGATCTTTCTGGGCCTTCCAGTCTAGTGGTCTCAGTGCAGACCTGTGCCTCAGAAGCTTAATCTGGCCCCTGTTTAGCAACAAACCTGTCCAAAAGTGATTTCCAAGTCAAACTCTGATTAAAGCAGTATGTTATTTCCAGTTTGTATGAGACCCTAATGAAAAAAAAAATCCTATTGTATTCTTTTAGCATATTTCTCCCTACCCCCCCTTTCCCTCTGATGCAGATGTTATAATATTTCTGGGGTGAGGGGGAAGGGAGAGCAGTAATACTCGTGATGACCTAAACAACGCATTAATGCTTTTAACTGTGAATTGGGGTCATAGTTCTCTCTAAGAATAAAAAGATCAAGAAGATTTAAAGCTAAACTTTTTTTAAATAAAACTAGATTTAGGGTGTATAGGTTATGATTTAGAGGCATCTTATTTAAATTCTACTTACTATAGTTAAGCTGAGAAGCAGGGAAACCATTACCGAGGGTACTCCTAAGTCTGCCTAAGAGTTGGACATTAACTGATATAAGTCGAAAAGCTGGGTTTAGATTCAGATAAATTTAAATAAAAGCGTGCATTTGCATTTATCCTTTAAAAGCACCACATGGTTATGTTGCAGCCTCCCCATGTCCATGTCTGAACCTGTCTCGTTTTCCTGTTGCATATCTCAGGGAGCTGAGATAGAAGTGGATGAAAATGGTACTCTGGATTTGAGCATGAAGAAGAACCGAAGCCAAGACAAAGTTATGCCTCTCACTTCTTCCAGCACAGCACTTCCCACTCCTTCCTCTTCTCCTTTCAAAACAAGCAGCATTCTGGTAAATACTGCTTTCTACCAGGCCCTTTGTGAACAGGAAGGCTGGGATACACCGATCAACTACAGCAAGACCCATGGCAGGAAAGAAGAAGAAAAGGAGGTACCTTTTCAGCTTCTCAGTTTGTGAATTTTACCTTTGGAAGAATTGCAAAATGATGGTTTTCAGGATGACCATTCTAGTGCTACTTTAAGATAACTGCCTTCCACAAGGCAGAGAGTTGTGAACATTGAGCTGGCTTTAATGGTCTCTCAGATGTCGAACACAAAAGCACTGCTCACTGGAAAAACCTGCTCTCAGCACCTACTTTCAAAGAAAGAAAAAAAAAAGCTATTAATTTCAGTAGAGATTGTGAGTGTCCACAAGTACCTAAAATAAGAAAATCAAAGAAATCCAGAATTATAAATCATATTTTAAATTTTATTCCTAGTTGTTCATTCCTATATCACATGTGCAAAAATGATATAAGGATCACTCAAAGAAAAAATATTAAGGTAACTTTTTCATGCATAAAGTAATTATTTTACTACAAATTCTTATAATTCTAAATAATTCATTATTTAAATATTTAAATACTTGTTTAGAGCCTTGCCTATAATATTCTATCAGTGGACAATTTTATATTTTACATTCAGCAAATTTCAAGAAATCTCTGCCAATGAGTCCTAGATCTCACAAATGGGTCTCGTGGTTCAGAATTCAGCATGAAACTGTAAATTCATAAATAAATAGCTGGTAATTCCTAAAGTTTTAAGTTACACCAAGGAATATAAGAGGTGTTGTATGTAATTTCCACTAATTTAATGCTCTCTATTGCATGAAGAAACAGAATGGAAAAAGTTTATGAATATATACTAGTGTTTTGACTTTATTTTTTTTTTTTGACTGAACTTCTGTTTTGCCCTTCTATATCCATTTATGCCATGCTGGCCATAAGGCAGCAGAGTATCTTCTCTTACATTTCTTTCACTTCCTTTTATTTTATATGCAATAATTTTATGTTTTTCTTTTGAATCTGGCTGTCAGAATGTAGATTACTTGCATTTTTGTTAAATCTAGAAGGGACAGTCCATCAGGACCTTTTAAGGCAAGGTTAAGTTAAATTTTGGCAATTAACACGGAGTCTCAGGGATGTCCAAATTTGGAGTTTTTATTCAGCTTCATAAATCTTTCTTCCCACTTATTTTTTGTATGTCAGATTAATTATCCTACAGATATCAAAACTGGAACTTTATAGTGACAGAAGGATAATTCTAGAGTTAAGGTAGGGGATTCATGCCTCCAGTTCCAGAAATATCTAGAAAGAAAAGATATTTCTGTTGAGTGAATAAAAATATCTGTTGGCACTGGGTCAAGAACTGACATTTTGTGACCTCTGATACAGTTTGTGGGGATCATTTCTTGGACTTTGGGGTGTCCTGAAGAGCCATTTGCTGTCACTTTGGTGGACCTCTTCACCTCAGCACTGAGGCTCTGGGAGGATCATCCTCATAGCAAGGCTTTGCAGTGCACTTTATAGGCTGTGACACATACTGAGAGAGCATATCCAGCTTGGAGAAAACTGCCTTGCTGCGGGGGATCGATTGGTGTCACAGACTTGGCAGGGGGCCCATAGAGCTGGTCCTCCTCTCCGCTGCCAACACAGCTCAATGAAAGAGCTAGGACAGGGGCACCTCAGCATCACCCTGCACTTCTTCAGGACCATTATGGGTGGCTGGACACTTCCCTTGACACAGGGAAGCTGGAGGCGTCTGCAAAAAACTGCATAAAGAGCCACGTTCAGGCATCCTTGTCCCTTGCATTCATGCTTTGATAACATGCAGCCCTTAATCAGGGATCTGGCCTCAGACTCTTATTCTGAGGTTTTCTGATCCCATAGAGCATTGCCACGTCCAGTGCTCTCTGGGCCAGAGGCTCTGTTTTGCAAATCAAAGACTGGCAGTTACCCTCATGCAAAGAAAATGAGTGATTATATCTATTTTTAATTCATTGTTATCTGGTTCATATGCACAACAGTTGCTTAATTTTGGTTGTGATTTCCAGAAAATATTGTCGCTCTCTCTCTCAGTGAAATAGCCTGTCCAGATGCCCCCTTTAAAAAAAAAAATCTGAATTTGGAAAAAGCTCAAAATCTCTCCAAAAGGAAAGCAACGAGAAATAACTGGAGCTGTCAGTTAGTTCAACTGTCAGTTCTCCAAAGATTTCAGGGCTTAAAAATGTTAAAAGTGCCAGATGCTATTATCTGTTATTCATGTTACCATTATGTTCTGGTCTTTGCTGAAATCAATATAAACTTCCATCTGTACATTAATGGAGGTTCATTGCTTGCTTCCTTTCTGTAGCGTGCATGCGTGAACACACACATGCTCTTTTTAGATAATAGTAGTGTTTGGAGTGATTGGACTGGTTCAGACTTTCTTCTTAGTCAGGAATTCCTCAGAATATTGATATAATTTATTTCTAAATCTGTTTGAATTGGAAAGTAAAAACATACATAGGTTTGACTTTAATTATTTGAGGTGATCACCACTTAAGAAGTAGAAAGGACTAAAGATGCTTCCCAAGGGATTCTCCCTTCCTCCAAATCTCTAGAGAATCACAGAGCCCAACGCATGATGCTTCATGTTCAGCTCTAAGTATGGTGGACCAAGAAATACCTTTTTATTTCTGACCTGCTTGTTCCAGCATTTTGGGGCACATGTACTGAAGTAAGGCCCTAGAAAGGCAAGGATTTTAGGCATTCTTCTACTTGCATTCTCTTTTCACTTTCTTGTGAAACTTTTATATATCTGAAAGTTTTATGTTGCTTGAATAATGACAATGTTTCACAAGCTACGAAGCCAATGTTGGTGTGATTACTTGCTTAAACGTCTATATGCCTCCCTCATTCCTTAGAAATATGCTAAGGAATATTAACTAAAAACCAGACTGTTTATGACCACTGCCATCCCTACCAGTCTGGTATTTCTGATACTGTGTTCTTTCCTTTAGAAAGCTTTTTCTTTTGAAAAAAAAAGCAGTTGCTATGAAAGTGCTTGTATGTGTGCATGTGTATGCGCAACCTGGCTTAAAAGTCTTAAAAATACAAATTTTAATTTTAAAAGACAGTACAGGAAATTCACAATAAAAAATGAAAAAAAAAAGTCAATGAAAATAGTGTAGCTCAAAATCCCCCTAGTGTCAGTTTTTTGCTAACTATAAATATATATATGTCAACCTTAGTCTTGCCCTCTTGGTTTTGTTGACTATTTCAGTGGAGCAGCATTAAATGGATCATGTATTTAAATTGTAATTGTGTAGTATTTCAAGTCTTTATATATATAACCTGCAGTCAATCTTCTTTGTGTAGTAGGATATCAAACATCAAACATGATGAATGGCATACACAAGTTCATGCTCCTTCACCAGCAAAAGACCAAGAGATAGCTGGATCCTTCTGTTTGAGATGATATCTTCCATCTGGGATAAAGAACACAAGCCATAGCCGAGGACATTAATAGATCCTCCAGCTTGAACTGTAGCTACATTTATTTGCTATAGGTATATCCCAAGGTCTATTGCACAGGAACTTGGTGGTGTGCAAGAGTAGGTTTTTCACCACCCTGTGCATCAGACTCCTTTCAGCTGGACCCTGGACATGAGGCGGAGGAGGCTGAGGCTTGCCTGGTGTGGATATTTAGATAACATGCAGCCGAGGCATGCCAAGGCACTAAGTCTTAGAAATACAGAACCAATTCTCAACTCAGTTACAGACATAGCCTATCTGACTTTCTTGATAGAGAGATAAAGTAAGCAGAGGCAAGCTAGTCTTCTTCAACATTCTTCACTCTGAGAGACCAGCTTACATTCAGCTTTCAGTTGTTTTGGCATCAGATCCAAGGCAACTGGGAACAGAGGGGCACTGTTCTGTAATTTCTTTCATGAGCTTTTGATTTTACAGGAAGTTGCACTGGTGATGATCCCTGTAAGAACTTGTCTTTACAGGTATATAAGAAAGTCAGATAAGAGAAGGTGGAAAAACAAAGTCAGTGGCTAGAGACCTCATTCTTTTGATTGCAATGGCAAAATCACCCCAGTATTTCACTGAAAACCAGGATTTAACTTGATGTTGAAAAATAGTCTTTTTGGTTTCTTGACCTTGAAAAAAAATTATCACTTTCAGATGTCAGGGTTTTGATTTCCATGTTTGGGGGATTTTCAATAACTTAGGCTTTTTATATTAACATTTTGACAGTATTATTTATCATTGTTTTTAATTTTATCTATTGCTTTTTATCAGAAGTTTTCCCTTAGAAATAACTTCTAAGAGCTTGAAATAAATCAGTTTATTTTTATGATATTTTAAAGTGTTACTTGCTAATTACCATGAAGGAATGTTTAGAAAAGCTGAAGACACATATTTTATGTTCTATATTTGTAGCATATGAGATTATTCCCAAACAAAGTAACCTCACAAATGTGGTTGCAAAAATCAGTAGTAATTGATATATCAATAATATGGCATGATTTCTATATGTATGTATAGTGTGACTTACAGCAGGCAGTAGGTAGCCAGTACCAGAAAGCAGAAGGAAGTCATATTGAGGAGCCAGCCTCCAAACAGGCAAAGATGATGCCAGAATTGAGGACCATATGGAAGCGTTATCAGAAGAAACACCCCCGCAGAGCTTACAAGTCCCACTAGGCAGAATCTCCATTTTCAGTCCAGATTCTCCTCAGCCCTCTGCTCTGTGCTTAACAGCTCTGCAGACATCCCTGCCCCTCTGTCCTGGCATGCTCCTCAGTTGTGCAAGCCCAGAGTGTCCAAGGCACCAGCCCTGAGAGTTTACCAGGAGCTGGAAACTTCCTCATCCACCCCTGGTAGCAGTATCTTCTCCCACAGACTGTAGCCCTGGGGGGTATCTACCTGCACAACTGAGAAGAGTTACAAACCCCACATGAAATCGCAGCAGGGATTTATACAGATTTGATAATTAATGCCATGGGCTTCGGAGATTTCTTAAATGTTACAATATCCACAGAGCATCCCTCTGGAAATGAAACACTTATCTTTCATACAAATGATAATAATTGAAGGCATTAATCATCAAAACAGTATTAGCCAAGCTATTTTGAAGTGATCAAATATGATTTTTTTCAGTAAATGAAAACATAATATCCTTACAGGTTTCCAGATTTCCAAAATGACTTTCCAAGAGAATGACTACTCATGGCTCCCTTGCATCCATCAAACAGCACCGTATTAGTGATGATTTTAATCCGCAAATAGTAGAAATTGAGAACTATCCTTAACAGCTTTCTATTAAAGAAAATTTCCAAGCATTTTTGTGCTTATGAGTTGTATTTTGACAAGAATCTGCTCTGTGAATAAGATAACAAGTCATTCCATTTTGATGGGATGACTTAGAAAATATTACGTTTTTACATAGCTTTAGTTGCAATTGTTTTGTAATTTATATTACCATATATATATACATATATATATATAGCATGAGGATATTTACCTCAATTATGTACAAAGCTCAGTGGTGTACTTACATTGAAAAAGAAACAAAATATGGAGCCCTTATGTGGCTCTGTGTATTTTATTCTCTGTGTGTATTTTTCTTTGGACTTCATCATGATTTTACAAATCAAACCAGATTTTCTTTATATATGGATTATCACAGCACCTCAGGAATAATCAGATGAATGTGCAGTTGTAACATTAATATAAATTAATGTGTCAAAATGCAATGTATTAAACTTTCTTCACTGTTATCCCCATCATTTCCTATGACACTTATTTTCTAATGTTTTCAAAGTGGTTGTCTTCTTACCACAGTAATAATTACTTGCTAAATATAAACAGGTCTTAAAGATAGAAACCTTTTGTCATGTTCCCATCCAATATTTCAGAAAGATCCAGTGAACTCTGCAGAAAACATGGAAGAAAAAAAGTATCCGGGAGATGTCTCCATACCAAGTCCTAAACCCAAGCTCCATTCAAGAGATCTCAAAAAGGAACTTATCACGTAAGTCAGAAGACAGTGTCGTGTTTTTTTTCTTTCCCTCCTAAAGCCTGGCTATATGGTTGAAGCAGATCTGTAGGAGCCCAGCATGGAGCCTCATGGGACTCTTCACTGGGATTATGCAACTGTACAGTATATACAGATATAAATGAGATTTGCAGCTAAGACAGGCCAGCTTTGAGGGTCCGGACCTATTCATGACTTACACTCAATTCCTGATACGGATAGGTATCAAAGCTCCTGCTGCAAAACACACAGTATAGTGTAGGGTGCAGCAGCTGTGCTGATCCTGAGGTAGTAGAGCAAACAACTTCCTTTTGGGCAGTCTCAGACCAAGAGTTTTTGTCTGCGAAGGCTTGGAGACTTCTCATATATAAAAGATGCAAAGTTCATAAAGGCGAAACAAGGCAGTTGTGACCTGCCCCAGAGTCTTCTGGATAGGATATCAATATCTATGTTTAAGTCCTTGATCTCCTTACTTCAAAGCACAGTTTGTCATTCTATCCAGCTGAAAATCCAGTGGATGCACACTTTCACTTTTTGGGAGAATAGACTAATATTTTCTTCTCCCAAGTACAGTCTTTCTTCCTCTATCTTAAATGCCAAGACTCTCTTGACTGTCTTGTCAAAAACTGTACATAAATCAGTCTGATACCCTTACGTCTTTCTGCATGCAGCAGCCTGTTTTGGTTTAGAATTGTTTCTGTGAAATTATGCAGGCCAGTTGAAATCACTAGTTATTTTTAAAAATCTCAGCAGGGCTCTTCAAAAAAGCCTGTTGAATTCACATTTACAGTGTTTTACTATCAATAGAGTGGTGTCACTGTAATAGTCACTGGGAACTTAGCACTTTAGTTTTCAGCCCCAAAACAGAGTAGGTGTCTCTTGCACTTTTAGGCAAGGGCACTCTGTATTGCTTAGTGGTGATAGTCTAAAACGTATCACTGAAGCAGGTTCACCCACAAATAAATGAGTCTCATCCTCTCACCCTGTGTCCTGCTCTCCGGACTCAGCACTGAATCAGTTGGATACGCCTCTCTGTCTAGAAATTACATTTCCCTGGGGCAAGCTTCTTTGAGAGTGATTCTTTCACCCCATGCCGTGCAGCCTGCGTGTTGTCTGCTCATCATTTTGTGTCTGCAGTTGTAGTTCATGACCTAAATTGCCGCAGGTCATGTGTGTTTTGCCTCTTTTAAGACAAATGCATACAAAAATTGCTGCAAGTTTTTCTGCTGAAAACTCTAATGGCGTTTCTTCTTTAATGTATTCCTTTGTAATATTGACCCACAAAATACTTTGTAATTTCTTTAAATAATAAATCCCCAGTGTATTTACTGGAGTAATGCTTGACATATAGTAGTTTTTACTCTGTGTTTTGCACAGTGACCTCTAATATGTGGCTGTCCAGAAAATTAATCAAGAAGTAGTTTTAACATGTAAGAAGAATCTATAGGCTATATAAGGAAAAGACTACATTTACTGTAAACTCACTGAGCTTGGAACACATACTGAGGAATTGAGTACATGTGGCTCCATCATGAGGAGGTTTTTAAAATGACATTATTGCTTACTAAGAAAAATTTCTGAAATAGTTGCTCAACTGTGGTGAACTATTGTATGAATGCCATCTCCTAGCACGTACATTGTGGAATATACTTCTGACTCTTGGCATATAGAAACAAATCTTTCTTCCTAGATTTATGCCACCTTCTTATCGATTTTCAATTCAGCTGAGAAACACCCAGGGAAAAATTTGTGCCGATTCTGAACCTTGTGTGTCTGCACTTGATGTGTGCTTTCTGTTTTGCAAGCAGCCATAATAACTAATTTCACTTGAAATCAACAAATAAAGATTGTATGTATTTCTTAAAATGGTTTTTGATATTACTCAGTAGATAAGGGAATGACGTCAGCAGTATTATCATTCGCTGGCTTGTGTTTTACAGGAGGCCACAGTAGAAATTTCAACCTTATCATTTATGAATTGCTATCAAAATTTGGTACCAATAGTGAAACTGCCTTTTCAAGTAATAATAATTCAATTCAATAAATGCATTCAATAAAACATCATGGATGTTTCGCATTACATACAAATAAAAAAGTCTGATTTCTTTGCATGCAAATGTGAATGCCTTTTTCAGTCCTGTAACGGTGTATATCTGAATTAGTAAATGAAAACCAGAAATGCCATAAATTTTGCTCATTTGTAGTAATGTGATGATAGTTTTGGAATGGTTATTGAACAATAACCATTGAACTACTATTAAGTAGTTCATTGCAGAGTAAGGTGAGCTTGTTACGTATTATATATACACTCTCAGTTCCTACTGCATCTTCTTTGCACAGCTGTCCAACTCCAGGATGTGATGGTAGCGGTCATGTAACAGGAAACTATGCCTCACACCGCAGGTAAGAAACAACAGGAAACCCAAAGCAGAAAGCAGAGCTGCTTTTAGCTGTTGTCACCCTTGAATGAACCCTTATACCAACTAGGGATGAAAAGATAATTTGTAGAAAATAATCCATGCAGAATTGTGCCTCTTTTCTGTTTCTCTTATGTTTTGTGCATTCTTTGAATCAACAGATTGATGGAGTTGAGCAGCATATATATACTACTTGAGCTGTATATTTTAGCTGAGACCTACAGTTAAGTCATTCTGTAATGTTTTCATTTTCCTAACTGTAAAAGTACTCTCCATACAAGTGCTAGTGTGGGGGATTTTATTGAGATTTCTGCAAGCATCTCTACAGGTGGCTTTGAAATTCATAGAGCTAAAAACACACACTGTATGTACTGACTATTTTGTTCAGGTTACTGGTCAGCCTGAGGGGCTAAAATAATATTTTCCTGCCTTTACTTTCTGGAGCAGAATGGAAGCAGATTTTGTCTTTTTCCAGCCACGTAGATCAGATGTTCTACCTGCTCTTTACACTAGTAATATAAAATAAGGACTTTCTGTACCACTGCAAATATTTATAGGGAATTAGGAACCTCCGGTTCTGACCAAATCACCTTCCAATAGCTTTAGAGTTACAGACTGATATTGGCTGCTCCTGCTCTGCCAACGGCAAATACTTTTTTTTCCCAGTGTGAATCATATATTGTCTAAAAGTTGTTGTTTTAAGAAAAAGAAAGTTCTGTTTTATTGACACACTTCACATCTGTTTGTAGTGTCTCCGGGTGCCCATTAGCTGACAAGACATTAAAATCTCTGATGGCTGCCAATTCTCAGGAGCTTAAGTAAGTATTGATAATAGCAAAAATGTGATTAAAAAATCTGATTGTTATTTATTTCTCATCAGCATATTCCCTACCTTAATGCAATTGTTTATCTATCTGATTTCTTTGAGCTAGGTCAAACCTTTGTTCAAAACTTCAAAATAAACCAAATTTACAGTAAGACGGTGTTCACTTTTCTCCATTTGTCTTTTCTGTGCCTCTTCATTTCCATGTACTAATTAGTACCTGAAGGAAGAATATGTAGACACTAAGAAAGAGACAGTTCACATGGTATTTCTGACTCACACAGAAACAGGAAGTATCTTACATGCAAGAATGATCTGGCAAATAACTCCATCTGATCAGAATAAATTAATTCTCTCTCTTCTCTCTCTCTCTCTCTATATATATACATATATATAATGCTGGAATAAATCTAAAAATCAGTCAGAATTCCTGCAAATCAGTTTTCATCATTCCATATATTATGAATTTAAAGTGACTGAAGCTGACATCAACTCATATGATTTGGTGCTGGCAAAATTCGCACTGAGAAATGTCACTTACAAAAGGACTGTGCAGGCTCTGCTATAAGGACAGATGTATAGGGACATATGAAAATTTCAAAAATCTGCAGTCAAGAGAGGCACTGGCAACCAGTCATCTAGTTATTGAATTGGCTCTGTCAATAAGGATGTGGGGAAGAGGAAAGGATAATTAGAGTTCTTTCATAGCTTTCCCTATGCAACTTGTAAATTGGATCCCGTAATAAATTGGAAATTTTATGAATGTATGTAAAAAGAGGAGGATCCTATGACTGTACTTTCCGCCCTTCTAGAGCTTCTTTCCTAGTCCAGACAGAAGAAAATGAAGTCTGATCATGACACTTTTACACTATTATAATGGTATTTTTTAGTAGCAATAACTACATTCAGGCCTGACTCAGGGTTTAGTCACAAATGAGTTTCTCCAGATCAGATGTTAATGCATCGTACTCTGTATTTTGGCAACTCGTGTTATAAACATGGTGAATTGACGGTAGCTACAGAAGTGAAGCTGATGGAGATGCAGCAAATGGCAAAGTCATTTATATAGACAACTGATCAAGTCAAATCCCAAAGACAGTAGCTAAAGCAAATACCAAAGCCAGTACACAGTGGCATAATGCTTCAGCTTTTGAATCATTAGATCTCAAAGATACAAAGTTTGATTTTAGTTTATTTTAAAAAGAGCAGCTCAAGAAGCAGGCCACTGACTTGTGGAAATGCTGACAAATTCAAAATCATTTGCTGAGTCATATATATTTGTCCCTGCTTTTGTTGGCTTTCTGCCATAAATAGAATCTCACACAAATATTTTGAATAATTGCTCTTCATGCAGCCCCTTCCCCCCATATTCATGTGCGAATAAGGAAATTTGCATACCAATATGGTTATTTTTCCACTAAAGCTTCTAGAGTTTTGGTCATGCCATAAGGAAAGAGGAGCAACAGCATATGACTTGAATGACAAACCGCACACTGTATGCCATGTATAATAAGTGAGTTGTGAAAGACAAAGTCAAAGTTCATGAACATTTCACATACAGAAATATGTTGCATAATGTAGTTAGCATTTAATTTCAATTAACTAGAAAAAGAGCAAAATCAAAATCTGTTCACAGACAATTTGCAAAAGGAAAAAGGACTAAATATTTTTTTTCACAAATACACCACCTTATTTTGTCTTCCTTCAAACATTATTCAGGTGAAATTTTAAGCAAAACTCTTTTTTTTTTTTTTTTTTGCAAGGATTGGCTAAATAAAATCTTATGCCACAAACGGCAATCATATCTACAGTAGTATAGTATAGTGATGTCAGTAGTTAATTTTATTTCATAGAGATGTAAGGAAAGGGCTTAGATGCTCATAGAAGCAGGTCATCAAAGAACTCTCATGTAGTTAGGCATAAATATGAAAAAAGCTGGATATTTTTTCCAAATGTTATTCAGATTTAAATGGCCAGAATTGAGATTTTGGCTTTATTTGTGAATCTCTAAGCCAGCAAAGTCACAAGACTCCCATGTGATCTACAGTTTTGAAGTAAAGAAGATCTCTTCAAAAAGTGATTATTTGAGTCAGATTTGGGAAGTTTTAAATCTGAAGATTATTACTGCACAATGCAATTAAAGGTGATCAAATTAAGAAATACTAAATTCAATAACGATTTATAGGTTTTAAAGCTATAAGGGATAATTGTGATTGATCATCCTATTTCACTTCCTCTGATATCAGCGGAGTTGGTTATTGCTCCTTGAACAAGTTTAAAATTATCCTTTAGAAATATATCTACTTAGAGTTCAGCAACTTTAAATAGTAGATAATCAATTCTATCCCTTAATGAAATGTTATAGTGGTTAAATATCAACTTATTAGGAAATATTCTACTAGATTTCATATAACAAGTTGGTATTTATCTCTATTCCATAGTCAGCATGATATATTTCAGTCAGTTCTCTCAACTAATCACAAAGTGCTTACATTAACTAAACTTATATCCTACCTTCACTGTGAATAACTCCTGGAAGCTTTTCAGTGAGCAAAGTACCAGAAATGCTCCTAGATCTGCAGCTCAATGCACCAATTTCCAGAGAAGGCATAGTTCATTTAAATTTAAAATAGTCCTGTTGCACAGAATGACAGGTATTCAATGCTAACAATGTCTGTTTGGAATCTATCATGGATGATAGAATCTATCATGCTGTCATTGACAGCAAACTCCAAGAAGTTTAGACTTTAACTTTCATCTTGACTGATCCTCTGATCCTCCAGTGTGAATCTGATTCACTCAGCTCTGTATAGAAAACCCCAAGAGAGGATATCTCCCTGGACTGGACCACCAGTCAAACCTCATCAGCTGGTTTAAAGTTGATGAAGTTCTACAGACTGTGGGGCAATATAGTGTTGGTGTTTCCTATCTTGTGAAATTTCAGACATGACCCATATTTGAAAAATTCAGTTCAGTAGCCGTGTGTAAAAGTCTAAGAGTGTAGTACAGGTTATGTCTAATTTGTCAGTAGCACATCTGCAATGTCACCCTATAGTTCAGTCAATACTCATAATATCTCAGTGTCAAGTCTTTAATGATCCTAATAATATCTTGAATTCTAATATCTAAATGAAAACTAGCTGCTGACAGAAGTTTCAAAAACAGACAAGATGCAAAATTATTTCAGTGTCATTTTAAGTCCATAATAGACTCGTGAGCTCAAAAATGTCTCCCATAAAAAGCTCTTACCAAAATAAATCCCCATACAGTCTATCTGGACAGCTCTTCCATCTGCGATCATCTGATAAAATTAGTAGCCAAAATTAATACCCATAGTATTTGGCATGTATTTGGAGCATTCACACTCTCCAGACATCTGCCCTTGCTACTTGCTTCTCATAATATTATGCCCACTCATTATCCAGTACTCAAACAAGTCAACATTTAGCTCCACAGAGTCATGCATATCTGGGACACTGCAATCCACACCTCTACCCTAGCTGTCAGTGTGAAATATGTCACTCTGCCAAAATATTTTGTTCAGAAAATGTCATTTGAACATGTTTTGACATGACTGTTTTTAAAAAAAAATCCTTTTCTATAGTTTAAATTATTTGGTGAATTCTAATTTAATTAATGAATATATTTGGTCATACCGAAAGAAATCACATTTTTGACAAATTAGTTCTCAGAAAATAGTTTCAAATATTCTGTGAAAAGATAAGCTACAATAGATATTGCAGTTGTTTATTTAGGTGTTTTCCATGTCAGGCTGTCAGCAACTTTATTTAAACAACCCATATCTCATCTCAGTAAGAAATCAGTAAGAAGTGAGTCTTATAAGGAATTTCTGAAAGCTGCAAATTTTCATAGTGGTTTAGTACAAGATTATTTGGCACAACTCTCTCTCTAATTCCGATACTCTAAAAACCACGGCATTTAAAAGTCCTTTAGGGATGCTTAACATCTGTAGTGCTTAACTTAGTGCTGTACAATACAGAAATGTAGAAATGGCTGACACGACTTTGAAAAGTCAGTATTTTGCTTGTGTTGCTCTGTGTTCTAAAGTATGCTTTGTTGTTGTTGTTGTTGTTCTCTTAAACACACACACACTCAAATGCAGTCCTCTCAAATGAAAAAAAAATGGCTCTTAGAAAGCTAAGATTACTTCTCAGGTGGTAGGTGGTAGCAGTAACGTCCTGCTATGAAACCCACAAGTCAATGGAAAGTGCCACCGTCTGCAGTAGACTTTTCAAGCACATTCTTCATACACTGCCAGCAGGCAAGGCACTTACCCACCCGGAGCGCCAGTGACATGTTAACAAACAGAATTGTTTCTGTTCCCTATATGCATGTTTTGGTATTAAACATTCATATTTGAAAAAGTCTCTGTTTATTACACATATACACACAAATAAAAGCCCCTTAACTGTAAGACTTAAGCATTATCCACTTGCCAACCCAATCAAATCTAGTATTAGACAGATACAGCCCTGTTGTACTCTTACTCTGCTAGAAAATAAAAACTACTAAATTCAAATTCTGGCTATCACACTGGCTGCATTGATGGCCAAAAGTAAAATTGTTTCTCTGCTTCCATTTCCCCTTCTGTAAATACTGGCAAAGTGCTTATTTGTGTCCGTACCTGAAAGCATCAGAGGAATAGCAAACAAACACATAATAGGAAATTTGCAAATAGATCAATATCAAGCTTTTTTTTTAATGTTGATCCAGCACAAGAAAAAAATGTTTAGTGAAAAAAAAAATGTTATAAACTATTTAAATCCATGCATCATATGCAATCTACTTCACATTGCTTATTAAAATTCAGTATAAAGTAAAAAAATGAAAGCATGTTGCTCATCAAAAAAAGCAAGAACTAGTTATAGTTATTCAACTAGCTTTAGTTATTCAACAAAAGCTCTGTTATTCCTTCTTCCATTCTAGACAAAATGTACAAGGTACGGATTGTTTATTGTTACCTTTGCAGCTGTATTTTGTAAGCTCCTTGTATTTTCCTATAGGTGCCCAACACCTGGCTGTGATGGTTCTGGCCATGTGACTGGGAATTACGCATCGCACAGAAGGTATGAATTAACCCATTGTTTGGAGATGGAGCGCTCCGAGTTTTCAGCAAGCAGCAGTGGAAAGAGGTTGTTTTTATTATGTGTACTTCTTTCAGCTTGTCTGGTTGTCCTCGTGCCAGGAAAGGAGGTATCAAAGTGACTCCTACCAAGGAAGAAAAAGAAGACCCTGAACTTAAGTGAGTAGCAAAAATACAGGTCTACCAGCAGTCAATGGGAAAAAAGAAAACAGACAGAGCTCAGAACTTGATGCATTATAGCAAATGTCCTAGTTAATTTGAGACACATGAGAACATGTCCTAGAGCTGGAATCAAATTAAGTGTTTCTGCTTCTAGTGAAGCTTGGTGGAGTCCATCATCTTGGAACTTGAATAATATAAGAAATAAATTATTTCTGCCTTGAGGGAAATCTTCCCATGTCAGATGTGGTCATCATCAGCATGGACCCAAATACTAAACCCAAACTGCAAACAATCACCAAACTCATGAATACAGAGTGCTAGCGTTGACCCAGAGAAATAATTAAATCATAGTATTACCTTTAAAATATACCTCAGATAACTTACTTGTGTGTAAATCTCATGCCATTCCTCTGGTAATGAGTTAAAATTTCACTAGAGGTGTGAACTGGTAACTCAATAAAGATTAATTTTTCTCCTTACTTGAATGCACATTCCATCAAATAAGTAAATTATCAGCTGCCAGAATATCGATATGAACATTTGGTTACACTTAGGATCATTCCTAATACCTGCTAATGACACATAACAGGCTGCATAGCATTGACAGAACAGTGCAGGGAATCCCGAATTTTTCTTTGCAAGTATTTGCATGTGATAATACAAGTTTTCCAACTGCAGAAACCCAATCTCTGCTTTGTGCCAGGAAAATATATAGAGAAAAGAGAATACTGGCTTTTCACATACTTGCAAAAGAGTGATTTATTACCTCTGGTAGAATTTCGGTTTTCATTTCTGGTAAAATACTATCTAAATTAATGTTCTAGTTCCTTAGGCTGTATAACTGTTTTAAATTGCCTAAGATTGAAATAAGCTGAACACCTAAAGCTCAGCTTGACATTAATGAATGCTTAGGTACAGCATATCTCTTGGGACCACATTTCAACACATCAATGTAAGTGGCACAGACAACTGGAATTGTTTTCTCATATTTTCTTGAGATTGTCTTCACCTGCTCTATCCTATTAAAAAAGGGGTTCTTTTACTGTGTTTCTGTAGATGTCCAGTGATAGGCTGTGATGGCCAAGGTCACATATCAGGTAAATACACTTCTCACCGCACTGCTTCTGGTTGTCCTTTGGCTGCCAAGAGACAGAAGGAGAATCCCGTCAATGGGTCTTCACTATCCTGGAAACTGAACAAACAAGAGCTGCCACACTGTCCTTTGCCGGGCTGCAACGGGCTGGGTCATGTTAATAATGTTTTTGTCACCCACAGAAGGTATAACTTTGTGTTTTCTCTTTTTACTTTTCCTAACAATCTGCTGATCAGTTGGCAACCTTTGAGGCTATAGTGTACATAAATTGTGTTGTAGTCTTTTAAGTAACAATGTGGTTTATGCTGCAACTGAAGTAGTATGGGATAGAAACTTTGAGAGGGTTGGGATGAACTTTCAACTCTTTTTTGCATTCCCATTGCAATGTGACCTTCCATATTCTTTGTTTTGTCTGAACATAGTTTCAGTGTGATTAAAAATTTAATAGAGTTCATTCCTAGACAAATATGGAGTTATATCTGTATATCCTATACATAAAATGCAAGTGTCTTTGACAAGTTAGCAGAAAGGATTTGGCAAGAGCTCTGGCTGCATTCATTTCATCATTAAATCAATGGAAAAAGCTATTTTCATAAAGTTTGTATTTAAACAACTAAAGCCAAACAAAAAGTAACAATGCAGAATTAATATATATTACAGATGTTTTAAGATTAAGTTTTGCAAAGAAAAAAGTACCTCTAGAGTGGGAATCACACATATAAACAGTAAAAATAATCACTATTATTTTACATATTACCGCGAAAACCCTAATATCACTTGAACCTATTCACTCCATAATAATCAAAGAATCTGGCTATAGAAGCAGAATTATTACCTGGTGAAGTTTGATCTTCCATGCCTATCAGGAATTAAATCTATATTTTATCCCTCCTTTGCTTTCTTTCTAACAGTCTGAACTAACTTCTCCAACACAAGAATATCCAAGATGGTTCAGTCTGATTCGGCAGAACTGTCTGTCAAAAATCACAGCCTATGAAATCTGGTGTTTAATGGTCCTCCAGCAAGTTCCATTACTCTTACTCTTCCTTTTCCTTTGACCCTTGGGTTTGATTTGGTGAGCCACTCCTGATTTTCATCTTTTTCCATCTTAGTCACAAGCTTGGAAGTCCTATTGTGGCTCTGCCCCTGCCCACTCCAGCTCACTCCTAGAATTGGTTAATATTTCTTCGGATGCAAACTCCAGAGTAATACGTGGTCATACAGAGCTCTTTTGATCTGTTGTTAGAGCGCTGCCCTAAACTTTGGGTGATCTGTTTTCAAATCCATCTGATACAGAGAGTGTTTACTTTGCAGCCGAGTCTCCCTATGTAGTGTTTGCTATTGGATGGCTCCCAACTGTCAAAGACATCTATGCAGGAAGAAATACTACAAGTTCTTAGGTGAAATTCTCAGCAATCTGAATATTGATTTTGGCCCCTTTCTATTAGTTCCTCCACTATATAATGGATGAAATTGAATCAACACATTCTAGGAATGCTGAGTGATAAATTCACAGAAGAGTCGTGAACAGCTCATGCGGAAAGATATGGGGGCACCCAACAGTTTGTAACAGAGAGAAACCCCTGTAGCAGTGGGTTTGCCTAGTACTTCAACATTATGACTGATATGCCCTGCTGTTTAATTCATGCTAATCAATAGGATAAGTTGAAGCAAAACTGTTAGCTGGTTCTGACTCATCTTACAGATGATTCATATCCTCCTTAAGGCTGGAAGACATTCAAGAACATGTTAGTTAAAATGGGGTCCTTAATATAGTTTTGGACATACTGTCCAAGCTAGCACTCCTGAAGGCTAACAAGTCACCTGTGGCTTTTAGACATTCTTCTGATTATTTTTTTTGCTCTGAACAGAACTAAAAAAAAACAGTATTATAAATCTGGAGAAACATTATGTCCCTCTATATAGATTTTAGCTAAGCAAATGTGATGTTAATTTAAGCTTGCAGAAGCTTGTTGTCTGTGTAGAAGCACCATACTTGTTAGAATCTTTGGTGGTTTTGTAGAAATAAGAAAAAAAAACAACCATTCTACTATTTGGACAAAATTTTGTTTTACTCCTTACTTGACTACATCTGAATGTAAATCAGCATGTGGGTATTTTTTCTTTGTTATTTATTAAGATAGCACTAAGTCAGTTTAATTCATTTTAGGCCTTTAGTGGGCTATAAAAATTGCTTCAGATAATTACCAGCTGATGAAATTGTAAGCTTTGAAATAGCAAAATGTAATTTAATATGAACAGTGGTTAAAAAGCAAACCGACTATATAATAGAACCATTCAGAAAAGCTATTACAGTCTATAAGGCATATCCAGAATTATTATTATATTGATTATTATTATTTATCAACAAAATGATACAATAGTTGTGCACATTGGAAATCATCCCATTAACTGCATTTTCTTTTTTTAAGAATGGTACACCTGCCATTTTAAAGGACTATACTTCCCATCTCCTTCGAAGCTTAACACTTCATTAAAAACTATAGAAAGTTTTTATTTAAAAGTGATGGTACTTCAAAAATTCTGTAAATACTTCATCACGTAACTGAATAATAGCTCCCACTGCTATTTAGATATTCCTAAATGTGCTTAAGAGTTGTTTACTTGTGGGATGAGATTTCTGTGTCATTTTTCAAGCTGGAATATACAGTTAAATAGCACTTTATGAGTTGTGTCAATCCTTGAAGCTATGCTATAATGGAGATACAGATGTGACCTTAGGTACAGAGGTCTGACCAAGTGCATAATAATATTGCCTGAAAAGATTGCTGCCATTTTCAAGTGGGTGCTAATGTTTCTTTCCCTTTCCTTTTCAGCCTGTCTGGTTGTCCTCTGAACGCACAAGCCATAAAAAAGGGCAAAATTTCGGAAGAATTAATGACTATAAAGCTTAAAGCAAGTGGTGGTAAGGAAATTTGTAAAACATGGTGACATTTATTTAGATAGAAGGGCTCTGACTTCCATTTATCCACATGCCCCTTTATGCCATTCTGGCATTAATTCTCTCTCTTTTCAGTTGTCTCTAGTAATAACAAAACTTCAATAACAAAAATATTTGCATGAGAGATTATGAAATTCTTATTTACATCATGATAGCTCAGCATTTGTGGTACCTTACCTCAGTACTTCTTGCCGTTGTTTGTTTGTTTGTTTGTTTGTTTTTTTGATTTAAGGATGTTTTAAATACTGTTATTAGTAATATTGTATCAGTTACAGCTCTGAATCACTAGCTAACTAATGATTAAAGTAAGAAGGGGTGAATATTGCATGCAGAAATTGATTCATCTCCCTATCTTGAATCCTGTGTGGTTTAGTTTCTGTGCAGTACTTTCATGATATTCCTAACACATATAGCAAAATAAAGGAACAGTTACCAAACAGGTATAGGAGGAAGTAAGTAGAGCCTACTTTGTTATGCAGCATAGCTCAGATTGTTGGAAGAGTTGGACACTGAGCCAGGATTAGAGAGTCTTAGTTTTTGTGCCTCTTACTGCTGAGTAAAATGGCTTTATTATCTTTGGAAAATGAATTTGTTCTGCTGTGCCCTGCTCTCTATCCAACTAATCACTGGAATAGAGACAGCTGCTTGCTGATGCCACATGTTGGGTCCCTAGTAGGCTCAGATCAGGAGTCAGGTCTTAAAAGCAGTAGCAATGACAGCGGTAATAACCTCTAAGCAGAGGTGATCTCAGAGTGATACCAAGCAGAAAGCGGGAGATGGATTGCCACTTGTAGCTGCTCAGTATTATTGAGGAAAAGCCTTTCATTAAAGATCTGAGGATCTTTTCTTTACTACTTGGTAAAGCAGTTTCCATTTTGCCATCATTTAAGCATTCGTTCATAACTAAGGCTGTGCTTCTTCAAGTTATTCCTTATAGATATTAGTCCCCACAGAGATTCTTGCAAGCTCAGTAGCAAGTATAATTCAGCCTATTAAAGTCAGCCAGCTTATACCAGTGGAGATGTTACCCTGAAGTTTTCAGTGCAAAGGAAGGATTGCCCCTATGTTTGTTTTAAACCTAAAAAGGCCTTGTTAATACTCACTCATTTTGTGTGATAGACTTTTCTCTTTCTGAGCATTTCCAGCACTTTTCCTCTCTCTACTCTCCAGCTTGTGGATGCAAGTTGCACTAAAAAAAAAATAAATGTGAACTGAGAAACATGAAATTTCAGAAAGCATTACTTGGCCCTTACAAGCTAATAGTTTTACAACTAGCCAACAGTTTTGACAGTAAAACCAAAGTAAGAGGCTGTTTAAAGATCAATTATTTGACCAGAAAGCCTGTTATTTTCCTCTTGTCCAGTAATAGGTAACCCACCATATTACTTTTATATACTTTTACATGTGGACACTTTAAAACTGACCATGGTACTTTCAACTGTTTGCAGGCATTGAGAGTGATGAAGAAATCAGACACCTGGATGAGGAAATAAAAGAACTGAATGAATCCAATCTTAAAATTGAAGCTGACATGATGAAACTTCAAACACAGGTATAAAATCAAAGCAAAGAGTTCAAACTTTTCTTATACATCTAAATGTCATATTTAAATAGATTTATTCTTGTGCTCACATGTTTTCCCATCACTCTGCAGCATTTAAGACTGCAGAAGTCCTACACGGTTTTTGTAAAGTTTTGTTTGTTTGTTTGTTTTCTCTAAATAAGAATCCTTGTCCTTAGTATTGTCATGAAAACCTGCAACAGGATAAGTTTGAGAGAGTTTGGAGCTAATCTTGGCAAGCAGGAAAACCATATTTACTAAACAAAACGTGCATTTTTCTTTGTTGACCAAACTTATGTTGACCAAACTATGCAGAATCTCATGACTGCCATAAGAGCTTCCGTTACTTCTTATGAGCACCCTTGTACTGTTATGCGAGTTGACTATGTTTCCATCTCTCTGTGCCTTAGAAAATTTCCCTAATTCAATTCACCCACTGTCATTTATTCAAATAGTTTGAATTTTGCCTCCAGGTAACACCTGGTGAAGAATGGATGACTTTTGCTGACCTGTAGATTAGTTTGATGGGGAGCTATGGAAAAGAGTCATTCTCTTTCATTCTTTTGTATGCCAGGAAGAGTAAATTAGCCTTAAGATGCTGATTGTAGTTCTATTCAGTGAGTTGAATATGTTCATCCATGCAGAGACTGCCATATACACCTGGTAGTTCACCTGGTAAACCAGGCAAAAACAAAAGCAGGAACCTATTAAATAGGTTAGGAACAGTGAAAGATTAGGGAAAAAAAAAAAGGTATTCTTAAGTGGGAACAGATCTGGAAACCCAGTGCAACTATAAACTTACCAAAACTAACTGAGTGTAACACAGTACACCCCTCTTTATTGACACCACATTGGAATGTGTACAGTGCTGCCTGTGCTGTTTTTATAATAGCGGTGGCTTTTATGGTGTAAATATGAGTGAAGTTTTTCTCACCTGTGCTGAATCCAAATTGCCTGGCCTTACACTGCAGAGTGTGTGGGACATCCACCCCAAATTGCACTGCAATGTTTTTCAGTGTCTCTGGACAGTTTTTTTCAGCTCTCTCTAGAGAACACTGTGCTCTTGGCACAGATACATTTCTTGATTTATGCAAGCACAGGTTTCCTCTCCTCTGAATTACTGCCTGCTGAAGGCAGTCCAACCAGCAGCTCTTGAGTTTAACTGCATTTGAAGGAGCATGTCCCATAAGTATCTTTGCTCTGCCTCCTTTTAATCTAACTTGCCCCGGTGTTAGGCTTCTGTGAGCACTCTCCAGAAGCAAAGTTGTAGTGGATTTTCCCAGCACTTCATCACCTCAGGCAGGCGTGAAGGAATTCTGCATGGTGAGGATGTTCTCAGTGTGTTCTCAGTGTGCATTCCAGGATAGCAAAGGGAGCTAAACTGGTCACAGCAAGAGGCAGATCTAAGCAGTGCAGAGGTATGTAGTCCTGATGAGGAGAAGGTGGCCCCAATACCTGTGGACAGGATTCTTGCTCTACACCCTATGCAGCCACCAGCAGCACTCCTCTGGCCATTAGCACCTTGCTGATAGAGGGTTTCCTTGTGAAGTCTGTCAGCTCAGAATGAGTATGACTTCTACCTGAGGTCAATATTCTGTGGAGAAATTATATTAATCCTAAAAGTACCTCAATTTCCAATCCATTGTGTGTCCTTTGACAATTATGTGACTATCAGTTTGGGTTCATTCCGCACCAATGTTCTCTTTGTTTGTGTCTGATTTTTAGATCACATCTATGGAGAGCAATTTGAAAACAATAGAAGAAGAGAACAAACTTATAGAGCAGAACAATGAGAGTCTGCTGAAGGAGTTAGCTGGCTTGAGCCAAGCCCTCATCTCCAGCCTTGCTGACATTCAGCTTCCACAGATGGTAAGACCACAGCCAGGAGCTTCACACCTTCTGTGGGACTATTTTGCCTGCACCTGAAGCAGATGAGCAAGCTCAGGGAGCAGCAGGAGCACTGTAGCTGTGTTAGCAAAGAGCTCTGCTTAGGCTAATTCAGAGATTCTAGATGAGTGACCCTGGGGGACTCTGCATGCTCACACTCAGTTGCTTCCAGGACTGTGCTGACACTGCTGTCTCTGCCCTGTACAACACTGTGCAAGAGAGACATTTGCCCTGTTTGCCTCTCTGACTCTCCATCATGTATGAGGCATGAGAACTGCCTGACAAAGAATCCTTAAGGTTGTTTCATTCATAGATCAAAATGTCCATCTATTTGAACCAACTCAGTGCTGTGATTTTCTAGAGAGAGCAAAGCTCAGCCTATTGCTCAGAACCTCCAGGTTCTATTTGTCTTATTTGCAGACACAGACCAAATCCATCAGGATACCTAGATCTCTAGATCTAGATCCACCAACAGATGAACCTCCCTTCCCTTCTACAAACCCTCCATTAATTTGGATGACTGTCATGTTTTGGCATTTGCCCTGTTGCCATGTCACTGCTTTTCCATGCTTTGGAATTGGTTGTGGGTTGTTTTTATTATTCTTATTATTTTATTATTATTTTCCTTATTTTTATCTCTTACAATTATATTCTGTTTTGTCTTCACTTAGGGGCCAATCAGTGAGCAGAATTTCGAAGCATATGTAAATACACTCACAGACATGTACAGCAATCTGGAACGGGACTATTCCCCCGAATGCAAAGCTCTGCTGGAAAGTATCAAACAGGCAGTGAAGGGCATCCATGTGTAGGATGTGAAAGCTGCTGGGCAACAGAAATTACTTAACAGCAGTAAACTCCAGATGGATCTGTTAGGAGTTCATGTACTGCTAAGGGGTGTAGGTTGCCATGCTGCATTTACAATTGCAACATTGCACTAATTTTTTTCCCAGTTGACATAAAAAAGAAGAAAAACACAACAGACTATTTGTATTAACAGCAATGCACTCTGTTAGTATATTGTATTTATTTCAGTACAATTCCTTTTTTTTTTCCTTCTTTTGCACTCAGTTTTTGTAAAGTGAATGTAAAAAAGTGTGTGCAACTATTTTTTATATTTTTTATTTATTTCTAATCAAAGAGTTGTTTTTTTATCTTTTAACAGCATTTTTGCGGCCTGCCATATTTTTACAAATATGTTTATTAATTTATTTTCCAATGGGATTTTAAATAGACTGAAAGTTATACTGTAAATTAAATAACTTGCTGGGTTTGTACAGGAAGAAAAAACTATGAAAGTAACAAACGACTGAACTGTGGTTCCAGTTTTATTTTCCTCACATCCTGCTTTTTTATAATGGCTTTGTATCAGAAATGGGTTTGCAGTAACATGAGATGTGAAGATGCATGGAATGAGAAGATAAATGGTGCCCACTAGTGGGTAACTTGGGCTCTTAAAAGCACAGTGTACTGGAAAACAATGTGTTAAAGAATACGTTAGCAATAATGAAATATAGCAATCAGCAAAGCACTTGGCTGTGTGATTTAGCCTATGTGGATGGTTATTTAAAATGTTTCAGGAGAACTTCAGAATTATTTTAACGATATAATTTTTTTTCCAATTTAGTTCATGGAAGAAAGGATGATTAAACAAGAAAGATAATTTGATAGGACTGGTACTTTTGTAGTACGAGATGTTGAGGTTTTAACCAAGTGACCAGTATTGCTATGGATTTGTATTTGAAAAGTGCAAACACATCGCAAGCTGAAGATTTTGTACATAATAGTTAATCAACAACATTTCCCCTGAAATGGCATTTAATACTGGCTTGAATTCACAGAAGCTGAAAAGGCAACAGTCTGGAGAAGAACTTTCCTCCAGCGCAGCGGTGGTTGCTTTTCTCTTTAAACGATCTATAGCAACACAAAGATTGGTTTCTCCCCCTTCTTGCTCACTAAGGCTAGTCAGATGCTGACTATGTGGCCAGTCTTTCAGTAGAGTACGGAGCGCTGCAGGACGTAGGGACACACAGAGATAGGGACACACACGTGCATAGCAGGACCAATGCGTTCCTTGGCATGTGCTTAGCCTGGGTTTGGGTTTTCCGAGTTTCTGCTCCGTCAGAAACAAGTGGTTGCTATAACAGAGGCAATGTCTATTTCAGGGATTGTAAGTACTTAAGCATTGTTTCAAAAGTTTTTTTTATATTTATTTTTTTTAAGAAAAAGGTATAAACAACCAGCTAAACTGCCTTTTTTGTATGCACACACACCTCATGTGCATATGTGCCTCAGTGTAAATGTATACATGGATCTAGCGTGTGTTTAATTTTTCCGTGCTATAATTAAAGTGTTTATTTTTATTAGCCTCATTTATATTTAGATTGAATATGATGGCATTCATAGGCTTGACATATACAATTATATTATTACTGTTCCTGCACAAAAGTACTATTCAAAAGTGATTCAACTCTTATGCACTGTGGTCACTGTTCTGCATTGGGTGGGGCTTGCTTTTTGTTTGAGGGTTGACTCAACTCTCCAACTTTAGTTTAGACAGGGGAAAATGTATGTTCTTAGAAGCTGTATTTATTTTTAAATTGATTTTTTCAAAAGCTACTATATGTGTTGTCTAATATAAATAGGAGGACACCAAACAAAAATTTGCTATTAAAGTTATTGTACTTACAAAAAAAAAGCAAACATTTGCTATACTTGTTAAATGCATACAAGACGAGTTCACTCATTATGAAGACTAAAATTTAATTTACTAAATATTTTAACAAATTTGTTATATATTTTATTTAATTAAAAAGATCTCTTACTGACCTATGTATTTATTATTATGATTTATTATGGCTTCAGGTTAATTTATCTGTGTTTGGTTGTTTGCTCAGGATGTTCTGTGAAGTACATTTGTATTTATTTGCCTCCCTTGTACTTGATGTGTTTTGTAATGTGCACTGATTTTTTTTGCTGTTTTTCTTTTTTGTGTTTAACTTCATTGATGAGCTATACTGTAAATTAGACCTTTTGTAAAGAGCAACGATGTATGCATTTTTTTAATTTGGAGTAGTTTGTATACTGTTTCTTCATACAATTAATATTTCTTACATCAAAGCAACAAAATTGTGTTCTGTGCTGTACATTTGGTGTATGGTAGGAAATAAAATTGATAATGAAACACTGCAGCACGTTTGTTGGGGTTTTTAGCCTCTAGATGCTGACTTGTATTACACATTCATAAGTGCACCTGGCAGTATACAATGTGTCAGATGTTTTACTTGCTTTGTGTACAAAATGTGTCATCCCTGTAAGTAAATTTCTGGTATAAATAATTTAATTAGTGTTTTACTTTGTCAATTTGAAATAAGGAGGAGAAAAATGGAGCTGCCTAAGAGGTCCTTTTCACTTCTGAAGCGGGGGGAAAAATCAAGAAAATAACCACTGCATTGTTTAATGTATTCTTTTCTTGGCAGTTGTAGACTTCATTTATACTGATAAAGTAGAGGATTTGTGCTGACCTTTAACAGCTGCTAAATGATGTTTAAACATAAAAGCCATTGTGAAGTTTCCAACAGTTCAGAACCGCCCGCTGTTCGAGTATAATTTTCTGCTGAGATTTGCAGTGCTTAGGCATTGCACAAATGAAAATCTGCTGTTTTGAGAAAGACAATATTTGCAGTATCTAATGGACTCTCTTTTTCACTGTTAGTGGTAGAGAAAGCAATACAGTTTTATTTAGGAATTGTGCTGGTGTCTTCAGCAGTATTTCTTATCTCAGGTTCTGACTTCCTGTATAGATAGCTCAAGAATAATCTTTATTGGAATGTATGGAAAACTTGCAACTCATGAAGTAGCTGATCAGTATTTTTTTGACCATACGTAGTCAGAAAATGCAAAATGGACTCTGACACTAGAAAAACTGATATCTTCAGAGTTTAAAAATGTATCAGAAATTCAATACTTCCATCATGACATGAATTCTGGATACCCCAGGTAATGGATATTCTGGATTCAAGTCTCTCGGCTTCAACTTCTATGCCAAGAGGTTGGTTCCCAGGTGGAGCCAGTCATATTGTGGCAAGTTATACTCAGCTGAAGTTGAGTTTTTCTTTTTCTCCAGGAGATTTATCAAAAGACAGCACAAAACAATTCTCAGGTAGCTAGTAGTGATTTAGATCATATTTCTCAACTAATATAAAATATTTTTTCAGGGTCCTTTAAAATAGCTCTTTAGCTTTAGCTGTAGATCCGCAGATTTGTGCACATCTATATATATTACTCATCAGGTGCTAAAATAATAGCTTCTTCTGACTTCTTGCACATCACAGATGAAACAGAAATAGGTTTCCCTTAGCAATTTGCCACAGTGCTAAACAAATAGAGACCACAGGCAAAATTTTCAGACGCAAAATTTTGTCTGAGCCCCTAAATTCAAATTACAAAATTAAAAGACCTTATTGTTAAAAAAAAAAAAAAAACAGTTCCTCATGACTGTTTTTTTCAAAGATCTGTGATGATTCTAAATATCTGTTATTTATAAATTATGGGAATGGCAATGACATGAGGACGCTGTTTTTTATACACTCCTGAGAAAACAGTCCTGTATTCTCAAATGCTTCTAGAAATCTGAGTTAAAGGAGTGTGAACAAACAAACATTTTTCCTAGATGTTTTAGATCAGAAATAAGACATCCACAAATTAATTGATTAAATTGCGCTTACCTGAACACTGAACCTGGATTCATTTTTAAACAAATTGTTCTGATTAGGTTTATTTCATCAGCACTAAAATGATGGTCTTCCTCCATTTAAACTGAATTATGTGAACAGTTCATCCAGATTTGTTATTAATCTAACATTGTGTGTGTGTGTGTATGTACGTGCGTGTGTGAAACTTTTGCATCAATTAATCTTTAAAACCATTCTCATCTTCTCAAGTTTTCATTTTTAATTATTGTTTATATTTATGCCTATAAAAGGGAAAGAACAGTTACTAATTCAGTAAATACATGTAACTTGTATTGATTGAATTAACTTAATTGGAATTTAAATTTTAAATATCAAAGGGAAGAAAGAATAGTCAATATTTGCCACCATTCATCTCCGGAAGACTATCCTGTCTCTTAACAGACCATGACACAGGTTTTTGAGTCTGTGGTATAGAAATCAGATTCTGTTTTCTACTGCAATTATATTTCTATTTACTAATTAGGAACCTCTTCTTCCTTGATGGTTTAGTGTATCTAGCTAATTATATCATGATTTTTCCACTCAGAGCCTCTTCCTCTTACTCATACCATCCTTTATTTTTTTCTCTCTTTCTGTCTTAAGTCTCAAAGTTTTTTGATGAGAATTAGTGACTATCCAATGGCACAGCGTTAGGCATAAGTCAGCTCCTTTAGCCTTCCTCTGTGTTCTTTCAGCGCTATATATTCTGCATACTTTCGTATTTCCACAATTCTTAATGTTTGCCTTATGATTTATGCAGCTGCACTATGCAGAAACTGCTAGGAGATTTGCAATGGGCAATATCCTGTTCATCTTGCTTGGGATACTGTGGGATGATAGAGCTCCAGTTAGCTTTTGTGTAATGTAGGGCAGTGACCTAGTTTTGTTACCTTTCAATATCTCATTCTGGCTTGGTTTGCTTCTGCCTCTTTTGCTGTAGTCTTAGACAGACAAGCTTACAGATAATTTCATTATGGATTAGTCTCATTTCCTGTCTGACTTCATAGTACAAATTGCTTCAACTGCTCTTCATTCTTAACAAATGTTCCCAGGGACATTGTCCAAGTACATCTCAGGACTTTTCAGTTATTTAATTACAATCACTACTTTGGATGCTTTTATTGGCTCCTGAAACTATAACTGCACTATTTTTTTTCCAAACCAGCTAGTGGTTTTAATGCCCAGTTTTACATCCCTTCAAGGGATCCTCATTTTTAGAAGCTACAGGCCCAGATATTTTTGCCAAGCATGGTCCTTTCTGAATTCCCTTCACCTCAGCAGTCCAAATAACTAGCTATCAAGTCTTCACATTATTATTTTATAGTATCTTTATGTATATCAAGTTAATATTTATTTGCATTTACAGAGCAGCAGAAAAGTCCCAGCAGGTATCTGAAGGTATAGAAGAGTTTAATATCTTGACATATCCCAAGCTTAACTCTGTCTCTTGCCCAACTCCTCTTTTACTGTCTCAGCATATATTTTTTTTTACGTTCTGACAGACAACAAAACAGTAATTTCCCCTCCCCTCTAATTAGGGCCAAACCTTAGTTTCTTTATTTAACTGAAAAAAAATCATCTGTCCAAACAATTCTCTCGTTGTTATTATTGCTGAAGTTGGAGCTTTGGCTTAAAGTATCTTGCCAACAATCTTCTTTAATTACAGTTATACAGATGCTCTCATGTGCACCCCCTGCCTGCTTTGGACACAATAAACAAAATTTGGATTTAGGAGTTGCATTCAATGCTGATTTTGAATGATTCAAATTTATTGGGATGAAATTCATTTGATCCTTTGGAAGCAGGATGAGCTTAGGTTCCTTTGGGAGGGACTTGTCTAGAATTGGGAAATAAAATCAGTT
>NW_010576407.1:73713-96893 GCF_000705375.1 Tinamus guttatus | reverse complement strand
CTGCTATATTATCTGTAGTGCAAATACATTTTGCAGATACTTTTGTGAACATATTGGTTTTTACTGTATTTTCAGAAACCTCTGCTCTTATCTAAGGCTCTTATGCTTAGATATATTTAAGATGCTACATTTACTAAAGTAAATGTTAAAATTAAATGTTTAAAATGTTAAATTACTATGTTAAAATTACCTGTACTAGCTGGATTAAGTATTGTGAAAGTTTGTCATCTGTCAAGTACTTCTCCAGACACCGCACTGCAAAGGCTCGCACCATTGGATCAGGGTAATTACAGTCCAAAAGCTCCATCGCTTGCTCTGGCTTGATTGGAGGCCAGTCTTTTACCAAACAGTACATCTGTGGGCAAGAAGTCCAGGCACATGTCATACGTTTACACTGATTAGGAATAAGCTGTCATATAGACCCATTAAAAGATATCACTAGACACAGAAACTGCTTCCGAGTCCAAGCAGCTTACTTGATAGTCCCCTCTAAAGCAACCTGGTATCAGCTGCAAGTTCATTTTGCTATTTTATTCACCATGAATAGAATCAAAGCAAAACTTCATATTTAATTGTAAATGACTAATCAGCAATACAATAAGAATTTAACTAATATGGCTGAGAGAGAAATGTGAGACTAAGAATAAAAACTACAAGTCTTTTCTGGATCAGACACAAAAGATTTCGTACAAAACCAGACTGATCAGTCAGTTACAGTGGCAACTTGACTAATTTAAATTTTCCTTCAACATATCGTACACACAACTTATCCTTAAGTTTTCCAAATTTTCTTTCAAATTATGTTTTAAAACTTCTCCAAATTTATTTATTTTTATTATTATTTTTTTTTCCAGTGTGGTGTGTTACCTGGGCTACTTCATCTCTGGAATTCCATTTAACAGATAAAAGCAATTTGGGTAGAATTTCTGGGATATTTACACAATAATGTCTGTAAAAGAGAAAGAAAGTTTAGATGTACAAAATGTCAATTTGCTTTGACAGCTACCTACTACAGCCCTTCAGTCTTGCATCTTTTTCTTCCTTTGTCTTCAGAGTCCATCAAAATCCTCAAGTGATACATGGTAAGATCACAGGGGAAACGTGTGGGGAAAACCTGAGTTACTTCAACAACTTGTCTCATGGGTTTGTGAAGTAACTCCCCCAATTCTACACACCTGAAGTGCCTTTTCTAATGCACTAACCCCCCAGCATAACAAAAGGGAGCAGAACTTCCAGACCATCATGACAAATTTGTGACAATAAGGTCTTTTCCTTCATTTTTTCCAAGTACCTGTGGCTCCAAAGAAAGTCCTTCTCTTGCTCAGTGATTTCAGACAGAGGATCTCGTGTGCATATAGCACGCAGTTGCTCTTTGTCGCTTTCTCTTAATTCATTATCTCTAGCTATTCTGTTACTCTGTAGAGAGAAACAGACATATTAGCCTCCAACATTTTACTCTGTTGTCATACAACCTACACAAAGTAATATATTTTAAAAGCATAAAAGCATTTATAGCCTATGTCATAAAATATTATCTTGCTATTTGCTCTGTACAAGCGAGGACTTCCCAAAAAAAAGAGAGATTTGATTCCTGATAGCACTTTTAGTTACTACCGGCACAAGAAAACATGTCTTTTAACTGAATCTGCGGCAGTTGACATCTAATCAATGATAATACCTAGCATAATACAGCTGAAACAGGTTACTTCTGTCTCCAGCTTTGAAATTACTGAAGTTTGCCAAAAGGAGTGAAAAAGGATCAGAAGTGGTAAAGCAGAGTATGAGGGAAACATTTAAGATTACACCCTTCAATTAAATTTATCTTAGACTTCATTCATAAGAAGCAGCTTAAACCTATGGTATAGTTTAAACTAACTCTACTTGATTTTTCCTTGTCTATGTGCCAAAAGTTCAGTTTTTCTCCTATGACTTCCATCTCTGAGTTCATGTAATGTATTTGCTTTACAAAGCAACACATTCAATGCTGTAGCTTTAGTGTTGCAACTACAGAACCAATACATGCTGCAAAAACAGGAATCAAAGTGCCTGTATTATTTCTTTTTACTACAATAATCTTAAGTTTGATGCTTAAGATAAAGCTGTGCAAAGATTCTAATTTGGCCTATAGAACAAAGCAGTGATACCTAGTTTCTCTGTTTCCCTGCCAACCTAGTAATTGATGCAAATACATTTTCTCCACAGTTTCTCCATGACCACCTCCTACAGTTCTGTAAAAGTTACCACAAAAAAGCAATAATTTGATACTTCATTTTTTTTAAATTCAAAGTGCAAGTTGCTTTGTCAGTAAAGTCGGAGCTTAGTCTCCTCACTATCTTCTATTTATGGTTACAGATAGAACAAGACAAGTCCAGTGTATATAAGCCTAGGTAATGAGGGAGCTATTTACAAAATAAAACACAGCAAAAGAAAAAAAACCCCAGAACTTAAGTGTCTAACTCAACAGAGTCAGAGTAAGTTTATCAATATTTAGACAGTTCCCCTGATTATTCTGCATACGTTTCACTCTGACAACTTAATCTGCATTTGAGAATACAGTTCCTAAGAAAGCTGTACAAATTACACATTGCACCATTTTTTTTTACTTTATGTTCTGAAGTACGTCTCCTCTGCTTCCTCAAATTTAACCCACTAATACTAACACTAATACTGTTTCTTACTTTGCTTTTGTTCTCCATTCCAAACTGCAGATAATGTTGTACTCTCCTACTACTGGATTTTCCTTCTTCCACACCTAACAGTATCAGCAAGCTATAGTATCTCTCTTCTTCCTTTCAAGTCTATCCTGTATTTACAAAACTAAGTTGCCAGATACTCTGATACAAGAGCAATAGAAGGGTACAAATTACTCAGTACCTCAAGAACAAAGGCATAGTTGGTCAAAAGTAGTATAACACTCAAGAACAAGAAAATTTCTTATAAACTTGCAATTACAGTGCTATTTAAGAGCACATATCTAGAATTAAGTCAAGTCAATGTAGTTCAGTTCTTTGAGGCTGATATTCTAAAGACTGCTTTTCAATGCCTTTAACTCTCTCCTGTCCACTTCTAGGTGACAAAGATCTACCTTTAAGTTTTCAAATGGTTTACATTCTCCTCTGAATTACAGCAGTTTGCCAGGAAACTGGCTGTCCTTCAAAACTTGCTACAAGTCTTGCAGCACTCCTCGGCCACAACATATACCATGAACAGATAGCTGACTGCAATGGATTTCCCTTAAAGTATCAGGCAAGTAGATATTAATTAATTATGCCAAAAAGTCTCTAATTGTTTGCATGCTAAAACCATTCTCTTTAATGTGCTTTTGTTGATCAGTGAAACATTAATACATTTTACCGGTTCTGTGAAGGATGGAGAACACATTACTCACTTTGCTAAACAGAAGACAAAAGGTTGATTTCTTCTATTACAATAAATCAAGATACATGAAAAAGTTTTCCTTATTGTTAACATACTTTAACTACTGAAAATTTGATTTTTTTTTTTTTCATCTTGGAAAGTGAGTTTGCCTTACCAGCCCCGCATAGCTGTAGTTAAACCCTAGTTCACGAGATATAGTCCAGTTGGCATGTTCTTCAATCACCGTCATATCAGGAAACTTTACAGGATTGCTAAACCAATCAAATTCCAGCTCTAAACATGGAGTTTCCTATGGAAAGGAAATTTAGATTATTTTTCTGTGGGATGATACAATTCAGAATATAGTGTATTCTGAACAGCCCTAAAGCAGAAGCTTGCACACAAGTACTTACTTTATTTGGATTTGATCCAGTAACACCAATAGGATTCAGCAAATCCTCCAGTCCATGAGGTACTGCCCAAAGATTCAAAGCCATTTTCCCAGACACTAAAGTGTCTGTGTAATCAAACATGTTTATATTTCCCCATGCCAATGGACAGTGTTCCTTAAAGAGATTAAATGATCATTTTCACTTTCATCTATTAATTACAGCACAACAATGTAATTTCAAATAAGAAGCAGATTAAAGATTTTTTTAAATGTAAATATATATTCATGGTAGGTCAAAAATTTATCTGATATAGACATAAATCTTTTGATGTGGTAAATTAAGTGTCTGCTTTTAAATTCTAACCAATAAAAAATGAGGTGTAACCACAAACATAAAAGTGACAGACACGCTCTGAATGAACTTCTGTACTTTTTCAAGCAGCCTCAGGATGGGGAAGGAAGAAGCAGCAACAGGATTCAGGAAAACAGCACAGTACATCTTGCTACTATTAAGACCACATCAGTTGGTTTAGTTTGGCAAAGAAACCACAAAATTAGAAAAGTAGGGTTATATCAAAAGTTCTGCTGACTTCCTTTTGGTAACACTTGTTTAGGTCCACTTTTCTGTGTTCAGTGGTATATTTGATATGTGAAATTCATTGTTCTAAGGCATTAAAAACTGTGGAACTCCATCTCTGATGTTAAACCCCTGCTGGTGAGCCAGGACAGCTTCTTACTTTATGCAAGAGCAAGTTATTAGATATCCAGATAAATAGAAAATAGGTTATGGAATTTATACCATATTTTTCTCTTCAATTCTTCCCATTCACTATTATTATGTCACCTTACCTGTGACAACATCTTATGCCAATCATTTTGCAGAATATTAAAACACAAATATTTGTCTGCATTTTGGCCATGCTCAAATAACTCAGGATTTGTAAAATTACTACTACAACACCTGGCTATAGACCAAAACTATGCATGTATTACACAAACAAGGCCAGAATTTAAACCCAGAATTTAAAAATGCTGGTGGCTAAAATTGAGCTCCATATTTGGATACTTAAAATAACTGTTTGGCATCTTGCATGTTGAAGCAGTACAAGTTCTGCTTACTTTAAAAACAACTCTAAATCTGAGTACAAATATTACTCTTAAAATTAAGTAACCTTTGGTTTTAGAAATTTAATCTTAAAAGTATTCTCAAAAGTTCAAAAGATTAAACTTTGATCGTTTTGTCCTGTGATACAATACAGACATTATTTACAATGTCAAATAGGTAAGGTTTTCTCAATGCTTTATAATTTCTGATGACAATGAAGTGGTTGTCAGAATATTATAAAAGAAAAAAAAAATACCGCTCATCAGATTTAGTCAGATCTAAATCAAACATGTCACTAAGCCCCAATTCTAGGACAGTATTCACCAACTATCTTTCCAAACATGACTACAGTAGTTTTGCTTGCTGCTGCAATAAAGCTATGAGGTATTTTACCTCTTTAGCCCCCTTCCGGCCTTTAACAGAACAGATTGAGAGGCAGAGCCGAGCAGCACGTGGAAGATCAGTTATGTACATCTCATACGATAGCCATTCATTCCATCTGTAACATTTAAAAAACAGAATGAAAACAAGTTAAAGAGCAGCACTAAAGATACCAGGAACCCATCAGCTTTACTCTAAAAAGCGTTTGTTATATTTCTATCTGAACTGTAGCTATCTAAAGAGCATGCAACCTTACTGAAGAAGGGTCCTCCAACATGCTTGGGACCACATGTGTTGTTTTTGGGAACTAAGAGTTCCCTAATTAGCCTTCTGGCACCAACACTGTTTGAACAGACAAAGTTCACTGCTTTCCAAACAAGGAACAGGAAGATTTACTTAATTCACTTCCACTCCTGCAGCCCCCACAGTATTAATCAGTAATTATATTAGGGGTTCAGAGGCAACTATGAATACATGCGTTAAACAAATCTTTTTGGTAAAGAGACTGACCTATTACATATAATACTGTAAGACAAAATATTTGCATTTGAATTTAATTATTCCTATTTATAAATGTAGTAGCATTTAAAAATAATCTTAGAAATCTTAAGGCAGGGGATTTCCAGTAAGCATCTGCATCTTGATGATACTAAATGCAGCCTACACTTCTTTAGTACTACTATTTAGGATACCTGGGAAGTCAGTTTTTCTCTAGTCATTCTTAGTTTACCTGGGATTAGAACAAGGTACTCTCTGAGTATTCACATTGTCACACAAAGGCTCCCCTCCATGGTAGATACCTGTTCGAACATAGATCTGAAAATAACATGCTGTTATTAGTACAGTCTTGCAAATGTTGCTGCAAAAATAGTTTTCATTCCAATCAACATACACTACTGACTAAAGCATATTACTATTACATTTCTATCAAGCAATCCTCTGCAAAAGCGACAAGAAAAACAACTCTCTTCCCCAATCCCAAATCCATTCATCCTTTGCAAGGTGCGAAGCATAGAACATAGGCCTACCCTTCCAGAAGAGATGCTTCATTATGATTGCAAAACTAGTTCTTAAAAATACAATAAACAGCTGCTGGAAACCACGTATGATGCCATGCAGCATTTGCCTTACCTTGTCAATGTCTCGGATGTTCACATTTACATAGGTTGCACACAGGATTCTTATTCTGAGAGCACTGTTTATAGACCAGAGGGATTTGGCTGTAGCTTCTCCATTCATATAGGGTGTAGCTGTAGAAATGCGTCTGGAATAAGATGGCATTGTAAAGGTATCCAGAGGCAGCTGGGTATATAGGCTCTCCTTAGCCATCAGCATCAGGTTAGGCATGCGACCAAGCATTATACAGCTTCTTATGTACTGCAAGGAAGCCAGAATTAAGCTCAGTGTGTTTTAATTGTACACAAACAGTACCAAAAAGTGTTCAGGAAAACACATAAACACACATTTAAAGAGCACTCATTAGAGAAGTCCCTTTGTGAAGGCTCTTTACACGCATTCAGTTACAATATCTAACAACCAATGCAGAATGACAGCCGGGTTCCGCACGGAGCCTCTCCGCTCAGGTGCGGCGCAGCTCCAACAAGAGCGGCTGCTTCCTCATTCGAGCTGTTTCTGGGAGCAGTTTGGCTGTTTGCACAGCAAGCTGCTGAACGACTCTGCCATGCAGACCTAGCACAGGTGGCCACGATACTCCTAGTGCCAGGTAGAGAGCTAAGGCAAGGGACAGTGACACTCATTTTTGGTTCATTTGCTTTTATTAGCTTCAGCTCATCACCGATCTTGATTGACTCTTTTGCGTGAGCCTGAGAGCTTTAGTTTGGCAACGGGACTACAAAATACAATGTGTTAAGGCTTGTCTGGGTCTGTGTTGTAATTAGTAAGCTCTTCTGCAACACGGTACAGCTCTATTGAAGCCTCCTGAAGAAGCCCAAGTAGGTCTAGTGCTTGATCCCAAGATGACTATGCAAAGGTAGCCAGTGATGCCTGCACTGGCTCAACAGCTCCCACAGTTCAGAGGTTCTTTCCCCATTACTCAGAGTTCTCCATCCCGGGCCTCTTTCTCATTGGTTGATAATCTACTTTCCAAAGCATTTTAGCCCAAGGAATGGAAGCTGTTCACCACAGCAATACAAGCCTACAAGAGGAAGGAACAGCCATTGGCAGGAAATCTACAGGGTAACATTGTTACCTACTGCACAGGAGCTGCTCAGATGCTCTCCTGTCAGCACTTTGGTGTCAAAGTCACAGCACTAACAAAACCAAGGCACTGGTTTTGAGTGACAGTCACTACAGAGATTCAACAATCATTTAAACAGTACTGGAAGTTTACTACTGCTGAAAAAGTCAATTTCACTGAGGTAAGCACCAGGAAAAGAGAGAGTTTGTCATTTTTCCCATCCCTGCAGAGGGGGAAGAAGATTTATAGCAATGACGTTTTTCTCATAATTTAACTGCTTATCACAGTTCCTTTTGCATGACATCAGTCCCATTCAAGCATCATAATTCAACTCTTGCTGTTATGAGCCTAGGATGTTTCTTAAAACATCTGCGACAATCTCATGTCTAATGTTAGAGACAGATTTGCACTTCATTCCAAGGAGAAAAATTACACTGGGAGAGTTACTTTCTTCTTTTTTAAAGTATAAACAACAACAAATATGTACAGGGATTATACATTAGCCAACCAGTTTTAAAGACAAATACACTAGCTTCTACCTTTTAGATCAGTTTAATGAACAGCAAGACAATGAAAATTAATCACTTCCCTCTCAGAAGTTTCAATTATTCTAGTGTGCTTCAAAAGAAATCCATTATGTTACTCACCTTATATTGGCTCAGTGGGTATTTTTCTAGCAAGTACTCATCACAGCCGCACACTTTTAAAATATACTTGCCCTGGTACTCCAAGACACAGAGTTTCAGTTGTTCAGAAGACAGCAACATACTTCGTGTCTTCTTCCTAATTGCTTCAGCAATAACTTGCTCAGGCACACAGTCATGATTGATTTTTAAGGTGTATTTCTGCTTATCATTGTTTGGCGAGACTATTACCCATATTACCACTATAATTTGTCCTAGAATAAATGTGAAAATATTTTAAGTCTACAATGTACAGCATACAGTTCAAAAAGTCCACAATATTGCTTTCAATATTACTTAGAGAAGTAGCCCCAAAGCAACTAGAATAGCCCAAACTAGCAGAGTGCTAATAACTTCTGGAAGGAACTGTGTCCATTGTGCTTATTTTTGATGCAAGTGCAAATGTGACCTTTTATCCCTTCCATCAGAGAAAGTATTGAAAGCTTAACAAACTGATTCTTCCTATAAAAAAAAAAAATCTTGATTTACCAAGTTTCAATACTTAAAGAAGCTACTAGAATACCAAAAAGATGCAATTATGAATTTTGCTGTTTTTGTTTTGAACCTATAAACTATTACACTATCTTAAGTAAGAATAACTCAAAGTGTAAGAAAGATGCTGATTCAGTATACTAAACGCATCACATAAAACAGTTATTTACCCAAGTAACCAGCTACACTCTTTGATATCAAACACTGAAAAAGCATTATGTTTCTACAGCACATATTTGTTACCTTTATCTAGCTTATTGTATATGTGTTTGGGTAGCTCAGGCGAAGACTCTACATTTGGAGGACAGACATATAATGCTCTACTATGGGGCGCATTTGCATCTCGAAGATCCACTGCTTCTTTGCAAACGTTTAAGATATTTCTTCTGAAATCTTGTACTTCTGGATCCTTAACCATGTCAAATTCACAGACAGGCATGCCAATAGCAAAGCCTATAATATTGAAGAGGCAACAGGAAATAATTGTAATTGATAATTAAGCTAAAGCTAAAGATTTCTTCATAACAGAAATCCTTTAAGCAAAATATAAACATACAAATGAAAATTAAAATATTTTCAGAATCACCCCAGAACAAGTATTTCTAGTTGACAGGTCTTTACTACAGCAACACACATGTTCTGTCCACTAACAGGGAAATGGTACATTTTAGTATCTGATTTTAGACACAGATTAGCTTGGTTTAAATACAGATTATCTCACCTATTTCTCTATTTAGAATCTTTTCTTCTCTGTTACCTACTGGTTCAATGACTTTTAGAAAAGGTTGAAAGAGCCGCAGGTCACAAAGTCTCCGTGTTTCATCAAAAAATTCTTCTCTTTCTGCCTCCTGGGTAACACTTACAAAAATGTAAGATGATTCATCTTGAAGGAGCTGATAGAGAGGGTATTTTCTTGCTTCTTTAAAGAGTTCATGTTTAATGGTTAGTAATGTGGCCTCACGGAGGCATTCTAGAGTCACTATCATTCCATTTGGTAGAAGACACTCCACAAGGATCCGCGGTGGCATCAAATGGATGCCCCATAGTTCACCAGATGATGGCCGTGGAGGCATTTTTTAGACTTCTGATATCTCTTTAGTGGAAAAATTTCAAGTAGTGATTTGTATGAAAAAACCTAAATGGAAACAAGAAATGTAAACATTAAAATTTAAGCTACATGCATCACAAGGAGTTTTAGATAAAACTGCTCAAACACCTCTTACATTTTTAGCAGGATGTTATAAGATATGTTTTCTTTGTTCTTAGACCTGCTGCCTTTGCCAGATGCCCTGGATTTCTTCTAATGAAACAAAGCCCCTTCCCTTTTGCATCCCTTACTCTTAATTTTATAAAGCTCCCCAAAACCTCTTTTCCACAACAGACCTATACTACTTAGTCCTTCCTGCTAAAATCATTCAATATTTTGGATAATCCTTGCCACCCTCTTTGGACCAGTTTTACCATATCCTTTTTGCAAGGTGAAGGGAGAACTACCATAGCTTCAGAGCATATTGAAGAGCATATAGAAAATGCATTTACATGAGAGCTTAATGTCTTCTGATGCTTTCCTAACTATTTTATTAAATTTGCCTTTCTGATTGTCACAGAGCATTAAGACATTTTCATTGAACAATATGCCACAGACATAAGTTCTTATTCCAGAGTAGTAAGTTACCTAAGAGGCCCTCATACATTATTGAATATTGCATTACTTACACTTAGCCCATAATTTCATTAAATTCAACATTTACAGTATCACAGAGGGAAACATCACCTGACATCCAGAGAGCACTCCAGCTCACCTCCTTCATGAACCGACTGCTCCGAAAGCAGAGCACTGGGACAAGGACCAGGCTACTACAAGAAAATCATTCTTGGGCATCTGCTTAAAGAATCCTCTTACAAACACCCCTCTTAGTTTCCATTCTTTAATAATGGAAAAGAAAAAAGAAAATCTAACTTCACAACCCCTTTTGTCTGAGGGCTTTCCAAACACTCTGACTGTGGGGAAGAGAGGATGTTACTGCTTGCCATTCCCTCAGCAAGTGGGGGAAAGAAGCCATGACTCTCAGCTCCAGGCTTCTATTCCTTGTCTTTATTTAAAAGTAAAAAAAAAAATCTTCCCAGTATCTCCAATACTTGCTTTTTCTACATTCCCATTCTAAAGCAGCACTGGAATGGCAGGTTTATCTTCCCAAATCCATTGCTTCCTAGCGTGTTCAAGATAGCAATGGTGCTCTAAAGCTTCATTGCTGGTTTAGCAAAATGCTTTTTGGCTCACACCTCATATATAATTAGAGGTGTTTTTGCTACTAAAAAGAGCTGACTTCTTTTAAAAAAGAAGTTAGACTCTACAGAAGCTATTTTACTTTCCACATTGTTGTAACAGTCGCAGTGAGCAGATGCTGAAAGGAAAGTTTGAAGCATATTCAGCATCTAAAAAGAGCCAAGCTTGGAAAGCTCACAACTACAAAACTTTATAAATGAACTAAAATAACATCGGAGAATTCTGAATTACTGATAACTGTTTTTGGTTACAGATACAAAGAAAGAGACAGAAGGTTAAATAGCATCTTTTTGATCAGCCAAAGCATGAAAGAGTCTCTGCCCATGAGGCAGAATCACATGCTTATACTCATATTTCTTAATTATGAGCAGAGGCAGAGACACATCACTGCTAAGGCATATACCAGAGTAAAAACAAACAAACAAAACAAGAACATGCAATTGTAAGAACTCTTCTGTCCACAGACAGACAACAATAAAATAATGGACCACAACTAAATATTCCCAGCACAGACTGAGCTTATTCTAGCAGTCTTTATGTCCAGTTCCACAATCCTGTTTAGGCTTCTGTGAACTGGTGATTTTAAGGCCTCATCTTCTCCCTGCCTCAAGCAGGTGCCCCCCTTCCTCACCATGCTGCTCCCTGAAGCGGCTCATTAAAAGGTCGGATGAATCAGCCTAAAAGAAAACCCTCATTTTCTCCTTTTCCAGGAACCGCCTCCCCCATTCCAGCTGTCTTACTGAGTCCACCATGGACTTGGACAAGCACTAGGGTCTGCACAGGGATGGAGCTGGACTGCAGCACTGCTGAGATGGTTCAACTCAAAAAATAGGTTTCCAGAGCATGTTTAACCTCTCTCACCACCAACAACTACTAAAGAAGAAATAAAGAAGAAACAGGAGACAGGGTGGAGGACCCAGGAACTAAGTGTTTTCAGAAAGGTGTCTTTTCAAAATAAATTGAAACCCTTGGCTTTTCTGAAACAAACAAACAGAGAAATAAAACCAAAAAAGCCCAATCCTCCCCAACCAAAAAAACCCACCACCCAAAACCCAAGTGTTAAAAGCCAACTCAACACTATTTCTTTAAAGACTGCTACAAATAGGCCAAAGGCCACTCCAATCTACAAATCGCTCCTTTCAGAGCAACTGCACCAAAACAGCAGCTTTCATTTAAAATTGGAAAACAGACATTTGCTGGGCCTGTGTATGCAGTCAGTCTGTGTGCACATTCATTTCGCTTGGGCATGTAAGCACGCCTCCAGGGTTTGGATTTGGAAAGCAAAAATGTAAACAGCAACAGTTCTGAAGCACAGTTGGCAGCCTGTGTTTCTGCACACTTTCAAAGCTGGAAGGCTGCCTGGAATAAATAGACTCAATTACGTTCTTCGACAGTAAAAGTATAATTTTTACAGAGTTCTAGAGAGATGTTATTTAGATCCAATTGAGGGTACATACGAACACTTCAAACACACACTATAATCACACCTGCAATCCCTGACCTTCCAAAACATCTTAAACCTTTTTTCCCAGAAAAGAAGTTCTTGGGTACCACAGGTGTCCAAAAAGGCCAGGCTCAAAGCTGCTTGCTAATCAAAGTGTGTTGGGATAATCGGTTATGAATGAGCCACCACAATCTCTTAAGTGCATCTTCTATCACTAACCTCACTGTGCCTCTAACCTAGAGCTGCATGCAAAATTCAGTAGATACATAAGAAAGGAGAAAGAGGGAAGTTATACTACATACTCACAGAGTACTGATTCCTACTGATTCCCCAGATACACATCACCATATTAATGCTAACTTATATGAATTATCTTCCTATAGGATAGAAAGTTGCTGTAGTCAAAGATTTCTTGAAAGAATTCCTTCCCTCTGCTGAAAGAGAGGTCAGTATGGGAGAAATTCAGCAAGAACTGTACCACAGACAGACAAGATTAGTTCCCAAATTAGTTTGCCTAAATACTGCCTCCACAGAAAGCACTTCTTTTAGCTGCTGCATCACTGTGATCACCCTCCAGTCCACACCCCCACCACACAAACAGAAAAGGAATATATGCGTGTACATATATATATAGAGAGAGAGAAATAAATGACATAATTCTCCATCTCTACTCTGGCAACAATGCTTATGCACAGCACCCACGGTTAGTGAAACTTTGCATTGATCATCTGCATCCACAACCAGTCTAGACAACCATGATGCAGAAATAATCTTTACACGTTTTTCTAAAGCTTGGGAAAAGTTTTATCCTCCAAAGTCTAAAGTCCACATGTTCTCTCTCTTAAAGAGCCAAGGCTATTGGAACCATTTTTGCCATACTCTTAAACATTAGGGTCCCATGCACCTGCCACTCACCTTGACCGTATTTTTCCCCACTGTTAAGTGTTCCCCCTCCCCACTGTTAAGTGTTTTTTTTTTCCCCCCCACTGTTAAGTGTAAAGAAATTTCATTATATTGTGTTCAAAGACAGGATATAAGCAATGGCTTATATTATTCTGTGGTATTTTCTGTATCAAAGAGCTAGATTTGTGTGTAGATTTGATTTCTTCTCCAGCTACAAATTTCCTGTAGACTATTACCATTTTCTTCCGAAGAAAAAAAGCCTCCTTCTCATTAAGCATTCCAGCTATGTTTATATGTTCTAGTTAAGTTTACTGTGCACTCACAGGTGGATTAACTGTTTGCTTGGTTCTCCAAACTGTGACAAGTATCAACTACAGATATTTCACCAATCTACCTTTTTTATTGTTTGTTTTTCCTGTGAAATTCCCCAAAATATTTTTTAAAAGGAACAATATTCCAGGGGCAAGAACAATACTTTTCAGAATGCAAGGTTAATATTCCATTTTGGCCCCCAGATTTTAAACCTTTTAGAGAATGAAATACTTTATTCTTATCTGTAGACATGTCAGTCCCTTTAAAACTCACCATAAAGAGAACTGGGCAGAGCTGCCTGTCTGTCCAAACCTGCTGTGTCGCAAAGCAGTAAAACTGCTTCAGACTAGATATTTTCTGTACTGTCCTTTGTTCCTCCTGCTTGCCAAGCTGGGATTTTTCCAAAATCCAGAAGACTGGTACAAAAACATCTGAAATTATCCTCTATCACAACATTACGGCCAGATTTAAACAGCAGCAATACTGCTTTGTTTATAATTTAAAGAAGGATAAAAAGATTATATTCTAGTTAATGTATTTACTATCTAGCCTTTGTATTTCTCGCATACTACTTTCATCTTCGTTATTTCACAGAAAAGGAGCAGATTTTTTTTGTAGTTACCTACTTTTTTTTCTTAATAGTTCTGAACATCTTTGCAGTGTACTAGACAGAACTACAACTACAGTCCCTGTAGAAGCATCTTTAGAAATATAACACTTTCCTGCATAATGAATTTTTGTCAGAAATAAGTAAAACTAAGTGTTAGCTTAGTTATACATGAAGACGTGGTCTGGCTGCGCTTTAGAATTCTGTATTTATGCTATTTATCTCACATGTAGACACTAGTTTTGTTCTAGACCACAATATTCTTGCATACCAGTTGTAGTGAATTTCAGACACCGTGAGTAAAATAGGAGATCATCCTGAAAAGAGAACTCTGAACTTGCACACTGTAATGGATTGTCCGAGATGGAGCAAAAAAAAAAAAATCTGTCACCGAAAAATTTTAATATCAAACATCTGAAATGCAAACAGATTGAACAATTCAAAAAGATTTCTTAAAGCCCCCAAATTTACTGTTGTTGGATTCTGAAGTTTAAAAAAAACCAAAACCCTAGAGTTTAGAAAGATGTTTTAACACCAATTAGTTCAAATGCTCTCGCTCACCCTCCCCCATCAATGCGGGGACGCTGTTTAAAACTTCACTCGCTATCTGGGAACCATGAAAACAGGATCACGAGAAAGAAGCATTTGCAAGCTGCCGACGACCTCTACAACTCCCACTGCAATTGTATTTTTCCTCTAGGGATCCTATGACATAGGAAGAGCAGAATGTCTGCCCCAGAACATTTTCTTCCAGTTAGAAACAGTATGGAGCAGTTTTATGCAAACAAAGGGCAGTCCAGAGTTGGTTTTTTTTTTTTTTTTTAATGCAAAATCATTCAGTAATTTCATTTCTGGCTTTACTTCAATGGGATAGATTTTGTGTTCACAGAAAATAATAGTCATGAAGCACCATGAAGAACTTGAAAGATGATATCTCCTCTTCCAACATGTCATGTTTCTGCTCTCTCACACTATTTAAACCACTAGTCTGGCTCAATATGTAGCGGCATGGAAGTTAATCTCCCATCTGACTATGTCCTAGCACTCCTGAGCTCAGAGACCTGCACTCAAAGTCTATCAAGCTGGCAACAAAATCTGACCAACAACTTATTTTGTCCCAGTAAAAATAAGTTATGAAGTTTTCCTCTGGTTAAATATCTTTTTTCAGTACTCTATATGGATGAGACATTTACTATAAAGAGCATGAAATAAGAACACACTGGAAACTGTATTCTCCATGCTACAAACACTAAGTGCTTTGATTTCCTCTTTTTTCCCCCATGTAAAGTCCCCTATTGCTTTTGGAAATTAGTACAAGACAAAAACAACAACAATATTCTAGAGTTTCTTTCATGAGACTAGATTAGACAGGTAACAAATGCTAAAAATAAACATCTCCACCCTAAAGAATGCTGTTTACTCCTCTTTCTGTTTGTTCCCATCCTCCCACCTTCCTGGGATATTCGGAACCCAGACAGTAAACAGGATCTTCAAAAACAGGAAGTGCTGGCACAGGGACAGGGACAAGGACAAGGAGTCAGAACAGAGAGAATCCAGGTGCTCTGCTCTCCAGTCTGGTCTGAATCTCCACCTAATGCAAACAAGTAGGCAGCAGAGCTGGAACTTGGTTAGCAGGACATTCCTGGTGCTCTTCTCCCCAGACTATTTCCCCTACCATGATGCACAGCTAGAAGGGCAAGGAAAGAACTATAAAGCAGGGCAGTAAAATACCAGTTATTGCAGATTGCAGTCCTCAAACAGCTTAGCTTGCCTAGGCACTACAACAAAGGGAGGTCAACATGCCTAGCAACATAGCGCTCAATCTACAACGTTCATCTCAGCAGCTCCTGTGGATGAAGGGCACTAAGACAGAGAAACACCCTTGCTCCTAAGAAAACTGAACTGAGATTAGGTTAACTTCTGCTTACTGACTTACACTTAACTTCATTCAAAAGACCCACCCTGCAAGCCTTTCCTTTGCTACGAAGGGAAGTCCCGAAAAACATCAAGCTCAACAGATTTTGGTTTGCAGCAGACCGCGTACTTCCCACGAAACCTTCCTAAGAATGAAGTCCCAGCAACTTTAAAGGGAGACAAAAGAACATTTCCCTGCTGAAGGAACTGCCTTAAAGTAGGCGACATCCAAGCACCTCAGGAGATCAGGTCTTCTATAAGACTCAATGCTTTTTAATTACAATTAATGATTATATAAGCAACTTGACTGCTATATTTAAGGAAGAAAGAAACTAGTTTCCCTGAAACTCCAGGCTCCTTTTCACTGTTGCTGTATGCAGTGAGCAGCTTAGTTCTTGCTGAACAGCACTTCTCTCTGCATTTGCAGGGTAAACTCCAAAGCAACAGTTTTGCTTCTGAGACACTAGTATAGCTGCAAGATGTGTGTTCAAGCAGTGCAAACAAACGGCATTCATTGTGGCTAAATATGTCATTATGCCCTGTATATTTCAGCCTGAGATATATAAAAAAAGTTACCATAAACTGTGACAAACAGTTCTTCTGCTTGTTTAATCAAATGTTTATCATTTCTGTATACGTCTGTTAGAAGCATTTGCTTTGCAAACCATATGCTCTGCAAAAGCTAAAGCAGTACTACAAGTATGGGCTACTGAGATACTCAGCTTGTTAATGATGCATCTCTTTCTATGCTTTAAACCATTGCTCAAGTTGTTTCTCTGATGAAGTCAGATACCAGAAATTTGTGCTTACTATATCTGAAAGAAACTGCTAATATTTGCCTAAACAGAAAATATTTACAAGAAACATGAACTTTCCAAAGAAAGTGACATAAGCTCAGAGGTATTTATACAATGAGCAGCAGCAACACAGTGATTTAAAGGTTTCTAAACATCCTTGCTGAAAAAAATCACTTTTGTATCTGCAACAAGTTAGGTGCTCTGAGACTATGGGACATCTAGCCTGTCACTACAATCCCCAAGGGAAAGGGGACTGTAGTGACAGGCAACTTTAAAAGGACAGTTTTCTTTAAGAAGATAAAAACACGCACAGAGGCTGTTGGATGTCAGTCACTGCTGTTAAAATAATTTTATACATCTGCAAAAACAAGGAAGTACTGTTAATACAAGGCTCTCTGAGAACAGTCTGTTAATGTTATTGTAGATGTGTATATTCAAAAAGACATTTCCAGCCTGATTAACTTCAATAGAAGATTATGAAAGCCTAAATGGCATGGATTTAATTTCGATCTATAAAAATGCCAATTAGGGAACTTTAAAAATTATTTTTATATATAAATATATTTTAAGAACTTGTCTACATACTAGGACAACAAGAAAGAAAGATTAGAAGCCAAAATCATGTTCTATTTCCCTTATCACATTGCACTTCCCCGTGATACTACCCTGCCTGCTGATGTAAAACAAAGGGCTTGGAATGAGGATGATGAAAGAAGAGTTGAAGAGCTGGATCACAAAGCAATTTGCCAATACGTTTAAGCAGAGTTTCCACTTACAAATAGCTTTTGTTCTCCTTTTCTTCATGTATAAGCTACACAGTGTCAGCGTTCATTGGCTCCCATTTTCTTCCTCAATCTATTTGTTATGTTTGTAGTCTTCCTCTATGTGTCGAAATACTCTGAAGTTGGAGATATCAGAGAATAACGGAGAGCTGCTGAGCAATGATAGCTACATCAGTGCTTTATCCTCCAATTCCGATCAAGTGGAAGAGAAAGGAAAGTTGTTAGAGCTTTAGGAATCACAAACCCAGTAAGCAGCTGAACACAAAACACTGTTACCATTTTGGTTAAAAATGTTACGATACACTTTAAAAGTATCTACCATATTATGAAGTTCGGGTTACTGGTTAAGCATATGCTCTACGATGAGAGCATCTTGATTACAAATGCCACAATTTTTACACCAAAAGCACAGACATAATTTATTTTTTAAAAAATAAATTCATCTTTGTGACTGACCTGCTAGGCTAAGAAGCCATTCACAGGCTATTTGAACACATCCTCAATTACACACCACAATCAAAACTATTCAGCCTGTCTGGGTCGCTAAAAATTAGCTCTTCCATTTGCATGCTAAAGGTTTTCTCGGGACAAGTGTTCTTCCACAGTACCTCATGGCAAAACTGAAGGAGGTTTCACAGAAGTGACAGCATGTAATTGCAAGAAGATGACATACATTGTATTAATCACTTTCCTCCCACCAGTGGAGACTGCCTTGATAAACTGATAAGTGAAAATGGTTGCTCAACATCCATATGAACCTTTTTGAAACTATTCTAGACGTATTCTAGCTACAACGCTATTCAGCCATAGCATTTGCTGATTACCACAGTCATAGCTGAGAACATGATCCCTAAAAAAGCAGTTTGTAGAAAAGAATGAGTGATATGTTAGATTTTGTAGCTTATTGGCCACAAAAAAAAAAAAAAAAAAAAGAGATGGGGGGGGAATCTTAGTTTACAGTATTGTTTGGAGGGAAATTATTTATTTCCCTGTCCTCATGAGAAAGCTACCTAGAAACTTTTCTTTACATTAGTGCTATTAACTTGAGTTGTCAAAACCATGCCTGCTGTCAGCAGCCCAGTTAGTATTTTCTGGACTTAATGAAATGTTAATTAAATGGCACAAGCACCTAGGTTTGATAACAACACATCACACCATGCAAGATGCAGATGATAAGTTTAAGAAAGAAAGAACTCATCCCTACTCTCTTGCTTGGTAACCAGTCTTTATTCTCTGCTCCTTCTTGTTTTATTTGTACTTGCAGTACCCTATTTTCTGTGCTTAGTTCTCTTGTATCTGTGCAGTGATTGGCTTCATTTTTCTACAAAGCGAGAGGTCACAAAGCCTCAAGACACAGGAAATTCTGTTCAAACTATTACATGCTGATCACAGAACAGACAGGTATTTCTACCTATGACTGATTAGTCTCAGATGAGATGCTGAATCCTGAGCATGTTCTTTTCTCACTACCACAGAGGGCTTCTTGCATTTTGAAGATGTTCAAGAACGGCTTGTTTCTTTGTTTTACTCTGTTAATATCTGAAGGAAGGAATTAGGCTGCAACAATGAATAATTCCATGTGTGTACACATACACACACATTTATATATTTATATATAAAGCAGAGGTAATATCCTCCACAAGGACTCAGGGCTAAACAAATGATTAAGACACTGTTTTCCCAGATAACAGTTGCAAACTGATCATAAGGCTTAATCTTTGTTTCTGGAAGAACCATGATGCAAGTAAACATGAGGAGTTATAATGAGGAACAGTCCTGGAACCCACTGAAGAGGGGGAATTCATTACCACATTAACTACCAGCAAAAGACTTTGCATTGTTCTGAATCATCGATATCGTTATTTTACAGGCTGAATAAACATAGTGCATTCTTAATTCTGAAATGCCAGAAATAGCTGGTTTGCTTTTTTTTTTTTTAAAAAAAAAAAAAAAAAAAAAACCAACTCCACCTTTGACAGTAAGCTCATCTACAGGTGCCTTTGCAAAGATAAAGGCAAAATTCCACCTAAACTGCAAGAGATATCACTTTTTAATTTTTCTTTGCTTAGTATCTCCATCTAGATGCCCTCAAAAGAAACGGCCAAGACTAAGGCTGAGACGCTGACTAGGGAGTAACTCGAGTGTCTTTGTACCTGTGTCACTGGGAAGTCAGCTATGTGACCACTGAATGGCTTGCCCCTTCAATAATTAGTAAGTAAATAACAAGGTCAGTTAAGATAATATTTTAGACATGTTGTACAATCTAGGAGGCAACCTTCCAGCTCTCTTCCTTCCTTTTCACTTTGGACCTTGAGGAGCGCCGAAGGGATGTTCCTCTACATTTCTTTGCTTTAGGAGAGGATCAAAATGTACAGCCAATAATGTGACTCAGCTGTCTCAAAGTTGCAGAGAACTTTACAGTAAGTCTGAGCTGATTCATTAAGTCTCCTATATCTGACAGACATGCTGAAGTGGTGGTTCACAACAGTCAGAAGTTACATTTGCAAGTATTTATAAGTCTTTTATTAGCCAGAAGCTGTAAATGAAACTGCCAGAGAAAAGCAGTCTCGCTACATTAAATAAATTAGGATGTAGGTTAAAGAATACACCTTATCAGTCGCCCAAAACTACACCACCTCTGAGTATTCCTAACTGGTAAAAAGACAAGGGACATGAAAAAGATGGTTGAACCTAGAATTCTGTTTGACCCAACTCTTAAACTAATGAACTAGACTATATAAGTAGTAATTTACACTTTTTGTTGAGCTCTACATGTCTTCCATCATTCTCTCCTTCAATTTTGTGTCTGTATATTCCAATACCCGACCTCAAGAACAAAGTATACACATAACCAGTAAATGTCAACCATGCATGCCAAGCTCTTTTACTTCCCTCCATTTACTATGGTAAAGTAAGTGTGTTATTGACTGAGAATAAAAATCATGAATTCCAATGCCCTTCATATTGTGGGGTTTGAAATATATGGAATTGTTAGGCCGCCTGTCTGTATCCAGAATTAACTACAGCAGTACCTTTCTAGATGAAAGCAAGCTTATGAAAATGCAACGCCAAAAAAAAAAAAAAAGTTGGGTTTCATGGTGGTTTCATTTTTTCCTTATCCCCCAAGTTAAAAGAAAAAAGAAAAGAAATTATTGAAAAACAGTCAACACGTAAGGAAGTTATTTCTATTTCATTTAACCTGTCATTAATTATTTAGAAATAAAATTACAGAATAAACAAGACTGAAAGGAATCTTTGGAGGTGATATGGACCAACCCCACATTCCAAACACTTCGAATGTTTGTTGCCCAAATAAGTATCATTAGAAACAATTTTATTTTCTCTCTCTCTCTCTGCTGCTCAAGTTTGGGTTGAGATACTAGAAAGAAAACCTTGTAACAACTCTTTGATATGACACATTCAACTTAGAAGTTCAGTTTTAGCATAAACACTTTTGTTGCCTCTTCCAGTCATAGATACAGCTTGAAACATGCACCACAATTTGGAGCAACTTCATGCCTGGCTTTTTAAAAACAGACAAAAAGTAGTATGAAATGCAGTGCCTGGATTGCTGACAAAGGTAAAACACACACACACACAAAAAAAAACCCACACATACTAACCTACCTCATTATACACTTCAAGCTGCAAATCTTACTTTTTCCCTTTTGCCAGAGTATTTACTCTGTCCCTAATGCTCCTCTTCCAACTCCATCACACACACTGCAAACATACACGTAGGCTGTTTTTCTCATCTGCGAGATTCATGACATCTCAGAGTTCTTCCAATAATTATAAAAATGTAATAAGCCAAAAATCATCTTTAGACAGAATTTTAAGACTAAACTGGAAAGACAAACTCTGCAGTACTATTCCCACTCCAGTTACAAATCCTAACATGGAGTTTTGAGTGTTTGCTCACCAGTATCAAAGTTTAAAAAAAAAAAAGAAAAGAAAAGAAAAAGGAAAAAAGAAACCAAGCTTCCTCCTATCGAAGGAATAACCAGTATTTTTCATATATCATTCTAGACCTTCCAGCAAATTTTAGGATCAGCTACACAGGGAAAACCTACCTCCCATCTGCCTTCAAAAGCAGCAATAGTCTGACTGTCTGGAAACAGTTAACTAAGTCCTGAACTGCTTTATGGCTTCCAGTAAAGCACATTTTGTTTGTAAACAGCACCCTTTCTAAAGAATGCTCCCCACAGAAGCTTCAGTTTCGTTATCGGTGCAAGCAAGCAATAACAGGCTGCAAACAATTTTGTCATTATCAACATGACAGTTTGAAGTGAAAGAACAGCTAAACATCCAGGCAGGATTTAGTTGTGTGCTCAACTCAGCACTTACAGGTGTCTTTGGAAAGCATGAAACACTGCCTCCACATTGCTGAGCAGGACACCAAGTTAAGACATATAAAATACAGGACCTCAGTTTCAATAGAGGAGCATCAATTGCAGCTCTGGAACTGCTCTATTTATTGCCTATTGTCTATTTATGTATTGAAAAAGTAGAATCTCTCAGAGATCATACACACACAAAAATGTGTCGTTTCATAAGTTCTTCTGTAACCACCACATGCTGAGTTGATGAGGGGTTTGTCTACGCAGGAATACTGGGTAAAATATGCATCCAAGTAATTACTCTGGAAAAGCTTGTTGTGGTTAGTGCTTCAGAATAAAGTTACTTATTGTGAAACTTGATATTCACAGGGGGCTTATTTCAGAGGAGTTATTTTACTCTGTTCTCCCTGCAGCAGACAAGCCATTAAATCCTATCGCCCTGGAATAATCCTGGGAACTAGATGTTTATGTGCAACAAGAGGTGGACTTTTCATTGCAGGACTGCACTGCAGAATTGCACTATAGAAGCAACCACTACTAGGAGATCCCTGAAAGTTGGAAGAGGCAGGGAAGGGATAAATAACGATTCAAATAAAGTTAGGAACTTCCCCACCCTTACCCAGCACAAACACTTCCAAAGGCTGCTGCAGCTTGAAGCTAAGTTGAAAGTGGGCAAGCAGGCAACAGACACAAACCTGAATTCAATTCTTTACCTATTATTTTAATTGTTGGAAATTTGGGTCCAGAATTCACTTTATTGGTCCTCTACCAGCTCCCTGCAGATGCTTATAGGTAGAAGAAACTCAAGCAAAGTTGTATAACCAGAACTTTGCTCTTCTAAACATACACTTTCCTCAAGCTTATTCTGAACACACACTGTTTTTAAACACCCTCTTCCACCCACTGCTACAGTCTACAAGAAACCACACTAAGAAAAGCACCTGCAAAACAACAAAAGTAACAGCTGTAATAGCTTCATAACTTTAGGAATATTGAAAATGGTAAAAGGAAAAACACCAAAAGAAGTCTCACTGTTTGTATTAATTGGGTCAGAGATTTCTAATGAATGCGAAGTATGGAAGTGCTAGTGAGAAACAGCAGTATCACGTTTAACGGCAGGAAAAGGCACATGCTAAGAAGGCACAAAACGGGTAAAACGCACCGCTGTGTTTCCACAGGAAGCAGAAC
>NW_010576407.1:0-72374 GCF_000705375.1 Tinamus guttatus | reverse complement strand
CGGGGCGCTGCGGTGAGTGAGCGCGCGCGTGTATATCTATCTATACGTATATATTATATATGTGTGCGTGTGTGTATATATGTATATACGTGTCCTCGTTTCTGGCTCAAATCCCGCTTCTTTTGCATTTTTTTTCCGTTTTATTTCCGCGTAAGAGTTTGATGGAAGGGAGGGGACAGGGTTGCACCCCTCTTCTGATACCCAACCCGGCATAAGAGGTACCGAGCGCCCCCCCTGTTTCAGGGTGCCAGGGAGGCTGGAGGGCCATGGTGCGTGTATGGGTAGGTATATATGTATGTATAAAATGTATATCCTTGTTTTAATGCACTTCAGTTCTGTGGCCTTTAATGGTGACCCTGCCTTCCAGGCTCAGCCTTTGGCCCCAGGTGTGTTCCCTGGGAAAGCTGTATTCCCTGGTGACAGTGGCCATGAGACACAAGTCAACTCGAGAAGAAACATTCCCTGTCTTGAACAAAGCAACTCTTCATTAATATAAACTTTCATTGCTGTTATTAGGTACTTCTGCTGGTTTATGAGCTGTTAAAAGCAGATTTCTGTGAAATTGCCTTGTGTCACAGAGAAGTATCATTGTGAGCTGCATCTGTGGCCAAGGAGGGTCACACTGTGCTGGAATCCAACCAGGAGGTGACCGGGTCTAAGCTGCTCTTCCCATTGGTGCTGCTGCCAACACCCATGTGGTACCGGTACCATACCCTGGCCCTCAGGGCACAGACCCCTCCTTTGGGACCGTCCCTGCTCTCTGTGGTGCCCTGGCAGACAACTGAGTGCTTGTCCCCCCTGCAGCCTGGCAGGCAGGGGAAACTGTCCTAGCACGGCAGGGAGCTAAGGGGCAACCCAGGGGCTGCGGGGCCCTCACCCTGCCCTGCAGCCACCTGTGCTGCCGCCCGGGAGCCCTGGGGAGGGAGGTACAGCCTTCCCCTGCTGCTCCACAGAAGACAAGTTTTGCAGCTTTGTATGTGAACATAAAGGAGAAAATGAAGGTGTCCTGTATAGGGTGTCTGTAGTGATGAGCGTTCAGTGTTGTAGGAGTACTTAAGTAAACTGGTTTTTTTTTTTTTCTTGGCTTTCTAAGACCCCGGAAAAGGAATGTAACTTGAGCAATTCCATTGATGAAAGATTGCCGTGAGAAGACCATTAAAATTGCATATGCAATTTTAATTGCATATGCAGCCTCAATTTTAACTTCAGATATGCATTTACATGAAGAGTCTTCCGTTGTAAGATCATGCACTGTTTCTTAGAGTATGTGAAATTAACTCTTTTTCCCCATGAATGCGGTTGAGGTTAGCGCTGTGCCCTCTCTCTTGCATGGCAAACCCTATCCGTGACAGCTGTCCATGGAAGACTTGGTGCCACAAACTCGCCTGTGAACTCAGGCAAAAGGATTCTGGTTGCCATTTACTCTAGATCCCTTGATGTGGCTGTACGAAGTATTTAGCTAGAATTTTCTCCCATTCTGAGGTAAGAGGCCCATAGTGTTAATGGAGTAAAGCACTGAAATTGTATGGTTGATCTAAATTGCCTTAATAGCCCTGCATTCTGATATGTTTAACCATGATGAATGTAACCTTGTTCCACTGGTGGCCCCGCTGAGCTATCTACAGGGTTTGACTTGTGGAGACTGAAGATTTTTTTTCCATAGTTGTGCTTAACCAGAAAAACCTGTGCTAGGCAGGAGAGCAGTTAGGTAAAACTACAGAATTCATACAGCTTAATGGTCACCTTTATTCCAGCAGGGCTTAATAGTGATGTTATTGCACTCATATTTTGGAAGAATTTCCTATCCTAATTGCAGCAGGAGAGATGTTTTCTGGCTGATTACAGTCTATGCTAGCATCTGTGTTTCCCTAGGCTCACTTTTAAAACTGTTTTTTCCTCTCAAAATTTGTCTTGTAAAACAAACTTTGCCTTCCTAATTGTTACTTTTTCATCCCATTTCTTTATTTCTTCCTTATGGTGGATTCCTTTGATCTTGTTTCAGTTAATTTTTCATGAGGCTGGTTTTGGTTTATGGTCAAGGTTTGGTTCATGTTAGGGATAGTGTTCACTGAATTTCCAGTGTCTCGCCTGTGGGGACACGATTAGAACATTAGTTCTAGCTAGCTTAAAAGGTTGTCTTTTCCTCAAAGCCATATGTACTCTTCCCCTTCTTTAGTTTTCAGGAATGGTTGAATTGCCTGCAATCTTACGTTATGAAAGCTGGCTCTATTTAGAAAACGTTAGAGCTTTGGTTAGTTCAAGTTTTGCATGGGGAACAGGTTTGATTGAGCTGTTTACAGGAATGTTTACAGGAGCCTTGCAAAAGCAAAAAGTAGTAGCTTTAGAGGTAAAAATTTCAGAAGGGCTTTTGTCCCTTTGATCCTTTAATTGCACTTGTTTGTTTTTTCTTTTTGATATAACATAGACCTCTCTAGGGCCAGACTTTCAAAGGTAATGCATTATCTTAAAATGCAGACATAAACTCAGATTTTTGCAGAATGTAAATGTAGCAAGGTATCTGTTTCCTACTAATTTTAGCACATTGAAAATCCTGAAAGTTATCCCAGATAAACGGTATCCGCTTTTCCACGTTCCAATTTTTTTTTTTTTTGAAGTCAAATTCTATTTTCAAAAACATTTTAGGAACAAAGTCCTTAGGTGTAATTTCACTTACCTTTCCGGTAACATTCTAGAAGTCCCTTATTTTCAGAAGTGTACGTGAGTCGCTATTTAATTTAACAAAGCCTGTGCCATAAACGTGGTAGCTACAGGGGCTGTCTTAGCTGAAAGTGATCTGCAAAGGCCAAGACAACCCTCCTCTCTAGCCTGGTGTGACAGTGAACAGCATCTGCTGTGATAAGAAGCAGATAAGAACAAAAGTAGCGGTGCTTTGATTCATAATATTACTGCTCTGCGTTATTGTAGGAATGTTCATCCCGGGCTTTAGATGTGATTTATAAACTAATTAAGCTTCTTAGAACCCACTGCTGGAAATATAGGGGTACTTCTATGAACTCGAATTAACTCAGAAATAATTGAATAAAGGTTAATATGGAATAAGCTCTCCATTCTTGCAGAAGAGGAAGATACAGCTTTAAATGTTGCGTCGTTATAGTTTGTAAAGGAAGCACTGAGAAAATAGCTCAAGGTCATTCAGCAAGACCATGGAGGCGCTGGGAGGAGAGCCCTTGGAGGCTGACTGCGTACAACAAGGTGTGCTCGAGTCCTCTCCCACTCCCCTGCTTTTTGTTGACTTACTTGAGATAGTTAACTTCAGAATACTTTTCCTCAGGAGGGTCTATGTGATTATTTGGAGGGGAGGGAGATATATTTGAGCGTATGTGAATGTATTTTATAGCTGTCTATAAAAAGAATGTATGATATTTGTTTATATCTTAGAGCGTGAGATTGTTGTTAGACTGTCAGTGGTTTGGGGAAGAAACATTCTTTTCTGCATGTCTGGAAAGGAGTCCTTTCCAGGGACTGATACTGCAATGTCTCTGCAATAATGGCGCTCAAGGGGATGCAGTGTGGATCAGCACGGAGACACGGGTCAAATGGTTGCAGGCTGGGCACCCGGTACAGTGGTCCTTGAACAGGAGAAGGACATTTCCTTACCCATGGGGGTTCTTGGCTAGGCTGGGTTGCTTGTCTGGACACAAATACTGCTGTTGGGACAGATACGGATTTACTCTAAAAGGAGTATGCAGCCAACGGTTGTGTCCCTGTCTTTCCCTTTACCGCAGCTTTGTGTGCTGGGTTGTGGGTCACATCCTTGAGCAGTTGGGTGTGCATTCTGTATCGCCTTCTGGGTCAATGTTGTGGTTTCTTGGGAATTTTTGCGTGTCAAGAAGGGTGTCATAGGGTGCTGATAACTATATTTCAGTGGATTTCAATACATACTTCTTAAGTTTGGTCCCGGCTCTCTAGGATGCTGCTGGTCCTGTTAGTCAAAGTGTAAAAAAGTGACATTTTACACCCATGTGGCATTGTAAAAGGACATAAAGTAGAGATATGCTGAAGCTGCAGAAGCTGCTAAGGTCTGGGTTGTTGATGCTTCAGCTGTTGATGGTTTTTTTAGCATTTGTTCTTTCTGGTCTAGGTCTGCAGATGACTGCTGTTCCTTCAGAAGTAACGTGCTCCTAGTCTTCCTGGCCAATGATTCTTCTACAGCAAGCAGGATTTCTTCCTCATCCCGAGAAGCCTTCATCTCTTCCTATGTCAGTGGCTACAAGGCCGAGGGCCAACTCGCCACTGTCCCCGCCAAAATCTGTCGGACTGGGGCCTTCCTTTCATCACACACAAGAAGAAGAGCTCCCAAAGGTTGTGGAGCAGGACGCTATACTGGAGGAGCTATGCAAGCCTCTGTGCTGTAAGCTTTGCAATGTCACTCTGAATTCGGCCCAGCAAGCCCAGGCTCATTACCAGGTAAGGAGAGCAGCAGCAGGCACAGCTTGTGGAGCTGCTGCCACCACAGCTTGCTCAGAGCCACCCATGCGAGCTCCTGCTTGCTCTGGTAGCACAGAGATAGGTGTGGACTAATGCACGGGGACTGATTTAACTTCTGAGGTCTGTTTTTGAGTGCTACATTGGGGTGGTTGTGGCCAACAGCAGCCTCTGAGAGGGCTCATGTGAAGCTGCCTGTGTTGTATTTGTTGGATTGGAAGCTGTGGCTTGCAGTGCTCTGTAGTCATATCTTCACTCCACTTGAATTGGCTGGTTGTTCAGATGTGGAGCATGGTGCAAAAACTGTCTGCAGGAACAGATAGGTAGTACTAAGATAGCACAGTTGAAAAGGGACGTTCTTGTGTTTTTTTTGTTTGTTTGTTTGTTTTTAATTTGTTCTGACCTGTTCTCTATCAATACCCTGTAATAAAATAAAATGAAATGCAATAAAAATGAACTTCTGTTTCCACAGACTTGATTTTGTAAGTCTTGGATAGATGCTGTCTGTCTGATGGACCCATCTGTACCATTGGGAAAGGGGTCAGCTGCCATGTGTTCATTGCCACCCTCTACTGAAGGTTACCAATATCATAGATCTGCCGTCAGGGCCATTTTTGCAACCTCTCATCTGCTTTGGACAACATCACTTGGGCCAGCTCCAACCAGCAATTAAGTTTGTACAAGCTGGTCTGGTTGGCCTGTGTGAAGTAGGTTAGGGAATTCTTGTATATGCTGCTTTGCTGGCACGTTGAAAGTGCCCCTTTTTACCACTGCGTTTTCTACCTGGTGCTGTTTTTGCATGAGTTTTGGAGGCAGTAACTTTCTTTACCAGCACATCCAAGGCCGTGGCTGTCCTGAGGCCACCAGGCCAAACCCTCAAGCTTCTCTGTCCTGAGAAAAGGGTGTCCTACTTGTTAAGGATTAGCCTGAGTTACTGTTACAGCTTAACATTTTTTTGGTGTTCCTCTTATGAGACAGGGGAATTGTATTTATAGTAAAAGATGTAATTTGCATTTATGCATACAGCTTCAGACATACACATCCCCTTACCCACCTCCGAAGTTTTCAAAGCACTGAACTGAAATACACTCTTGTTTTCTTGATTGGAAGATAAAATATGGAGCAGTGTGTGTGTCTGTGCTTAAGCCTGTGCAAAACAATTACCATTTCACATTCAAAATACAAAGCATTGGTTTAAAGTGAAGTGAAATGGAAGTAATTCTTGCCCTTCCAATTTGAGAAAATTGGCTGAAAATGAGGCCCAGTTGTGCCAGGTGCTAGGCAAACTGGAGACAAGGGAGGATGCCACCATCTCTCAAGATGAGAGTTGCTGTCTTCTCAGGGACACCTCCTTTAAGGTGTTATCTTCATGGCCACTTTTTCATTAATTTTTGGAGTCCTTTTGCTGTGCAGTGTAAGAAAGATACTGTTATTAGGACAGTAAGTAATGTGGTTTCTCTTTTCAGGGTAAAAACCACAGTAAGAAACTCCGAAACTACTATGCTGCCAATAGCTGTCCAGCACCTGCCAGGATGAGTAATTCGGTTGAACCTGCCCCGCCTCAGGTTGTCTCTCTGCCAGCCCAGGTAAGGCCTGGGAGGGTGACTGAGATCATGCTGCTTGTGTGTGACCTAACCCCCAATAGGAATAAGTAGATCTTATGCTTTGAGGATTGCTATGGATATTTGGAAAGGGTTTTTCTTGGATGGAGGAAGTGGCCTGTTGTGAGCTGCAGACTTTCCTTTGAAGAAGCAGATATTGATCTGCCTTCACAGCAGAATATTGGACTTGAAATGTTCTCTTTCTGCATGGCAAATATTTTCATTCTTATGTAAGCCCAAAGTGCTGCTGCTGATGTTTGCTCAAGGGCTGGCATAAAGCAGTGTTGTTAGAGCTGGATTTGGAAATGAGGGTGCGGCACCCACCCTTTGGAGTCATCCCTCAATTGTGCGAGTGAAGCTTATGTGGAAAAGTGCTTTGATACTTCTACACCCACTGCTCAGAGTTATTATCTAGTATTTATTGTTATAGTTATTATCTGTGTAGCTTCTTTTGCAGTGCTTGTCCTGTGTGCAGGGTGAGTGGATCACTCCCTCTGTAGTTCAGATTACTTCTGTCTTAGAGGTGAAAGAAACATCTTTCTTTCTCTAGAGTTTATGGGTTCTGGTTATCATGCAGCTTAATGGCTACCCTGACTCGTGCATGTGAGTGCACGAGGAACCAGAACTGTTTCCTCAAAATGCACAAGTCTCTGCTATCTATACAAAAGTCTATCCTAAGAGTGGCAGATATGTGTGCCAGAGCCACCAGAGGGAGACTTAGTCCCATGTTAAAGGACTTTGTGGCTTGCAGAATTGAATTTGAGTCCTGAGAGGGCATTAGCTCCTGCCCTGGGTGCTGGGAGATGAGTGCTGCACCAGCCAGGGTATGAGCTGCTCCTCTTTGTGTTGGAGATGGTTCATGGCAATAAGGAGGCTGCACTGAAGCCTTGTGAGGATTGGTGTTGTAATGAACGTGAGTCTGTAAGCTTGTATAACATCAAAGGAGACCTGAAAAAAACGGATTTGGCAGGTGCAGCACTGACACGGCAGTATGAATCACTGCTGCTGCACTGTTTACAAAGCACTTTTCTCTGGGTGATACACAAACACTGAGGAAAAGCAGTTGCTGCTGGGTGCCTGCTCATCCAGGTCTCCTCCTGCCTGCTGGGCAAGGGTCAGAGCTTTGGCAGCTCCACAGCTGCTTTTATCTCTTAGTATGGTCAGGGAATGATGGAGAAAAGGGGAGCTGTGGGAAGGCTGCATGTGATAGGTACACGAGAAAGGAGCACCTTTACGTTTTAGTGGGTCTTCCTCAGTGTGAAAATTATTGTTTTTCAGCTGCCAGGAATCAATAGTAGAGGGGGTTATAGCCACACAGGCCTGTGGGGCTATTGCAGAGGTGCAGGGTGTGCAGTCAGATTGCTTTTGTCTCCATCTGAAGCCAGGGATTTGCATAGGCCTTAGGGAATTTGCAGATTATCTGGGAGGCTGTAGCAAGGAAAGCTGAATTTACCTCTGAGAGTGGTTTAGGGAGCACTAGGCAAAGGGTCCTGATCAGTGTGCTCTGATTCCAGCTGTGTGTGTCAGCTAACTGCCTGACAAAGACAGTGTTGATCTGAAGCCTTGATATTCAAATATTTCAGTGAGTTACCTTCTTGTTTCACATGCTGTCTCTCTGTTTGCTGCTAGATGGGATCCAGTAAACCAGGTGGCAGAGTGATCCTGGCCACAGAGAACGATTACTGCAAGCTTTGTGACGCCTCGTTCAGTTCTCCGGCGGTGGCACAGGCTCATTACCAAGGGAAGAATCATGCCAAGCGGCTGCGTCTTGCAGAAGCACAGAATAACTCATTCTCGTAGGTATTGTTCAACTTCACACTCGGGCTGCTCTGAAACCATGTGGCAGTGTCTCTGGCAGGTTTTTCCTTAGAAAAATCTGAATTGCAGCTGTTCTTATTTCTTTAATCTTCAGGGATGCATCAGAACTAGGCAAACGGAGAGCAAGGAAAGAAGGAAATGAATATAAGATGATGCAGAATAGAAGAAATATGTATACAGTTCAGAACAACACAGGTAACAGAGCTTTCATTTGTTGCATCCTGTAGTAGGAATAGACTGAATATTCGATAGATTTGGTCGTCTTCTCTGTCTAAGCTCTGTTTTAGCGGCAAGGGGACATGAAAGGAAATGACCGTAGCTCTGTTTCACATTTTCTCAGCTACTAAAGCTTCTTTGTTCCGTCTGCCTGCTTGTTAGTTTGGTTCTCAGTTTGTAACTTAATTTACCATCTGCCTGTCTCCAATGCTGCTCTAAGTGGTGACAATTTTCCTGCTTTATTTACTTGGCGAGCAGCCAGGTGCTTTGACTCCTACGGCAGCGCATCAACCTGTACTTGCACTCCCATGTCCAGAATGAGAGAGCATGTTAGCCTCCCTCTAAGACCATCTGTTCCTGGAATCCTTCCTCAGGTGTTAGATACTAACTTTGCCTCTTTTTTTTTTATGATAGAAAGCGGGTTTTATGGTGTCCAGATCAGCATCTCTTTTATGTTGTGTTACTAGCACATAGTAGCTAAAACCCTGCCACTGAAGCTCAATTTAATCTTACCGTACCAGCCACTATCAATTTTGAAAAGATTTATCTTTTCCAAATATCTCAACATTATTTAATTTTAACTGAGATAGGTTTATTCCATTCACAAGATCACTCTAATTCTGGCTGAGATAGGTTTATTCCATTCACAAGACCACTCTAATTAGAGGGTTTAAAAAAAAGAATTGGGTCATCACTTAAATGATTAGACTCATAGTTTTTAAAGGCACTGTTGATTGCTAATAAGAATCTAAGTCTACTCTAGTGCTTTGGAAAATATCAGCACGTACCAGTCCCCTGTGTGATCCCCCTTTGTAAATCTGGTTCTCAGTGGAGAAGTCGTGTGGGAAAACAAGAATGGGATTCTAATCAGTTAAATAAAGTAATCTTTGGCTGCTTTTAAAAATTTGTCAGCCTTAGAAGTTGTCGCTGAGCTGCCAAGTTTCTCTGCCTTGTAGATAAACAGGCTTTTCTGTTGTCTCCGCAGGTCCCTACTTCAATCCCCGCTCACGCCAGAGGATTCCTCGGGATCTGGCCATGTGTGTCACTCCCAGCGGCCAGTTTTACTGCTCCATGTGCAATGCTGGGGCCAGTGAGGAGATGGAGTTCAGACAGCACTTAGAAAGCAAACAGCATAAAAGCAAGGTGTCTGAACAGCGGTATAGGAATGAGATGGAGAACCTAGGCTATGTACAATGACACGCCACCCTTGGCAGTAGTTTGCAAATAGAGCAGCTTGTCTCTCGCCTGCTGTTTGCCACATGCCCTGCTTTGTGCTCCATTTGATAGGAGTATGCTCTCGAGCTATACATGTAACACCTGCAACCTTAATGGTATGGTTAGATTTTTTTTCTATCATAGTTGGCAGGATGACACTGTGCAGGACATAAAGTGTTTTGATGTTTGTTTGCTAGTTATCTAAGGCTCTTCATTGTATCGAGTGGGGGGACTCTGTCTTCTCCTCAGCCTTCTGCATGAACATGCAAAGTCCAAGAAGTGCTGGGAACTTCTGTGATTCTGCCACATGGGTGGATCTTGTGCAAAGCCCATTTCCCCTTGGTGTGCCAGAGAGCAGTGCTCCTGAATGTCTTGTTAGAGCAAGGTGAATCTCTGGGCAGCTTGGAAGAGAGGGATGGGAATGGGGCCTGCAAATGTTTTTTAGATGGTTTAGTTGTCCACAAATTGCTGCTGTGGCCCCTATTGCAGCCCACAGGAAGTTCTTCCCACATCCCTGTAGAAGACACACCTTGTCCTTGAACAGTCTTGTTTCCTTCTTCCTCTGTGATGAAGTCTTCATTCTAATATCTGACATTAGTTATCAGCTGGTTAGCCACATCCAGGAATACTCTGTTTTTCCAAATGGTTAACAGAGAGGGAAGACTTTCAGAGCTATAGCTGACTAGATGCCTTCATACACCACAGGAGTAGTTCACCTCTCTGAGGAGAACCTGTGTGGGTCACACTAGTCTAATGAGGAGAATTGGAAAGCAAATCTACTCAGTTTGGATGTGCTCTGCTCTCGTTCAGTGTTAGACTGTGTAGGATTGAGGATGGGTTGGACAGAGCTGTCGGCTGTAATTTCTTTACGTGCTGACACAGGCAGGTGTTGCTCTGGCCAGCAGCTCTGTTGCTGCAGAAGAGCAGGGCTGCCTGGGCTCTGGGGAGCAGGTATCAGCTGTGTCCCACTTCCACACCATTCCCTGCAACTAAGCCCAAAGGGAACCCAGGGGTGAGGTGAAATTCTCCCTCGAACCTGAGTTACCAATATTGAATCAGTTGGGTTTTTTTCTCCCTATCTCAGACTGGGTTTTAATTCCATTTCTTGATGTGAACATCACTGTTTCAGGGACCACGTAAACTCCAATGCTAGGCAGGATATAGTTGTTGGATGTGACAGTTGTTTAGGTAACAGTTTCTTGGCCAAGCAGAAGTCTTTATGAGACTTGTTAAGCAAATCTTTAGGTGTAGAGAAACCCAAAGACTATGCATATGTTTTAATATTCCTTAGAAGTAGTGGAAAGGGGTTAAAGAGCAGAAGTAGGGCTGCCATTTATTTTTCTACTCATTTGGGTAGGTGTTAGGAGCTGTGATTGGAATCCAATTCACAATGTTTCTAAAACACTGGCTCCAGTGGCAAGTGCAGCATGTAGCTAGCCTCCCTGGGACCTGATTTGCCACTGTGCTGCTACAGCTCTACACTGGTATCAGCTTCCTTGGCTTCAGGGCAGGTGCAGAGAGGGGATAGGAAGCTACTACTTGTCTCCTACTCGTCTTTACACAGCAGGTTGAGTTAGATGCAGCTCCACTGATTTCAACAGCACTTTGCCAGGGATAAATTTGCCCCAATGTGTGATGTTGCAGGTAGTCCCCTTTTGGTTGTGTTTTTTTTTTTTTCTTTTTTGTTCCTTGCCATTCTGATCCTGCCTCTTGAATTCCAGAAGGCTTTTTTGCTTGCCTTAACAGAAAATTAACAGAAAAGGATGTATTTTATTCATCTTTCTAATTCACCTCAGAAAGGCTTGTGACACTTGACTGCTCAAAATTAAAGGCTGCTCTTCAGAAACCATTGTTTTGAAAGAAAAAAAAAATGTATCTCTAGCTACCTGAGCACCAGCAATCCTTGTAACCTTAACTCATCCCTCCTAAATCCATGGAGGGTGAGCTCTTCTGTAGTAGTGGAAAACAACCTCCTGCATCATTCCGTGCTGATCCCTGCCTGTAGGTGCAGGCAGGGCAGCGGGTGTCGTCTTGAATGTGATTCCCTCCCCTCTGTGCAAAGCCTGGTTAAAGAGACTGCACTGGAGCTCATCAGAGGGTGGAACAGGTGCCCAGGCTGCAGAGCACCAACTGAGCTGCTTTGGCAGCCTGTGCATCTGTTTCTGCTTTTCTGCCCCAACCCATCATCCTTATGCTGCTTTGATGATTGCCCTTGCAACACCTCTTGTCAGCCTTTGATTCCCACCCCATCCTTTGCAGCCAAAGAAGGGCTTATTCTCTCCTTGTGCTCTGTCTTTTCTTATTTCCCTGGTGTGACACCACTGTGCAGGGACTTACCTCAGTGTGTTTCACCAGTGATCCCTGCACTGTGGTTAAACATTCCTTTAGCTGTAACTTAAAGCATGATATTTCCCACAGGCTCATTAGTGGCAGAAAACCAGCTCTTTGTGAAATAAGAGCTTGGGAAGTTTTAGGTACTGGTGTCTTCTAGCCTGTTGCTTCCATCAGCAAGGCATTTCTCTCTGCTTTCACACATCCTGAGCCTGCCCTGAACAGGGAGGCATCTAGATAGTTTGTTGCCTTCACAAGAATACAAGAATTGAATGTTGTCATCCTGAGATTTTTCAGAGTGCTCCCAAGTAGGGAGTGGGACTGAAGGCAACAGATCTTTGGAGCAGGCATAGGGGTATTTATTGCTGGGAGAAGCACCTGAAACTTGCTTTGCCCCAGAACTACGTTGTGGCCCTTCCCTATGAGTGACCAAAGTTCACTCAGCATCGGCTAACACGGAGAAAACGTGCCACATGGATACCCTTAGGGTCAATCCAAACTCAAATCCTTCAGCTAGAGAAGCAGGACTGATCCTGATTTTATTTCTTTTTTATTCTTTTTTAATGAGAATCACCACCTAAATTGGCATTCAAAATGCGTGTTGAAAATGCATCCTGGCATAGTCTTATGTGGCATAGATGAGCTGGGGAGGATGCTGTATAGCTGTAGTACCATTTCATACACCCAGTTAATCTTGTTCTTAAGTTAAATGAAATACCAAACATGAAATAGGACTTCTGTGAAGCTCTCACATTGGCCAGTAGTTTAATGACCTTTGCTGCTGAAAAAAATATTAAATCAGTGTGTTCATATTTATTTTACTGTGCTGACCACTAATTGACTTGTGAATATTTAAGGCATGATACTATAGGTTGTTTTTGTTTGAATAGAAAACTCTACATTGCACTTTGTTTTTGGATTAGAACAGATATTTATTATATTTGTGAAAATGTTTTCCTGCCCCATATATGTAGTGTTTATTCGTCCTTGATGCAAAAATAACCCAACCAGTGAATCTCTTTTCTTTCTTTCTTCCTATACTGAACAAAATCAGGATTTCCTTGTAGCTCTTTCTTAAATATCCATTTCATCCTTTTTTTTTTTTTCTTCACTAATTCCTGTGGTAATTTGGGACACTATTTTTAATTACCCATGAAATTCATAGTACTTTTAAACATTTCTTTTAAGGCAAGGAAGTAAACTGTGTGGAAGCCATGTATTTGTAAGGAGTTTGTATTTTTTTTTTTTTTGCTTGCATTAGGCATTAGCTGTTACTTTGCATTCTGTGCTAATAAGTAATTGTGTTATAATCTTGCCTAACATTGGTGTCTCTGACATTTTGCTTTTTTGGTGTACATCAAAAGGAACCCTGAAAATTTCCGTGGAGTTGCTTAGGATGTCATGAACATAACAAAAGGCATTTTATTATTATTATTATCTGTAAAGCTTCTTGTATTTTCCTTTTCTGTATGCCTGTTATTGGGCATTAGAAGGGAAAGCTATTTCCGTAAGCACTGATTCCTGTTTTAGCTTACTAATGCATGAAGTCCTTTTGCAACATTGCTTGAGCAGCACCCTCACTAATCAATGGGAATTTTGCCCAAGTCAGGAGTATATGAAATAGCCCAGCTAAATGTTAGCTAGGCTGAGACAAAGTAGACTGCTAAAATTTGTCTCTTACTCCTGTTTCAGATACAGCACCCGTATGGTTTTGCTTTTAGAAGAATGTTTATCTTGCTCCATAAGGATTTGGTCCTGCTCTAGCTAAAATAAAGTTCATTGTCTTTAGTTGATTAGGAACAAGCCTTTAAACCCTCCAGGAATTTCATACTGATATTTTCTCATATATGTTTTTTTTTTAAAACTGTATATACAAGTCTCATATATGTCTTTTTTTTTTTTAAACTGTATATACAAAGATGCTCTGGATAAGGACATCTATTGCCAATTATGGAAAAAGGTTTCCAAAAGGAATGATCTCTCTTGGCAAAGTCTACATATTCTCAGGATTAACTGAGGCTGGAGAAGTATGGACCTGGTTCCTTTGAAGTTAGTGGCTAAGTTCCCATTGTTTTGAGCCTGGCCAGCTTTGCCACCTGCATAACATTAGAAGTGAAAATAAAATCCGTTTTCATGCAAATGTGCTCAAACAGTAGCTTTGGGCATCTCCTTTAAAAGATGGATCTTTTTATCTCAAGTATCTGCAGGTAAAGGCAGGAATGTTTTTTTTTTTTTTTTTTAAATCAGACCTAAAGTATTTTAAGTGAATGAGTTTTTCAATCTGTGTTTTGTGGGGGGAAAGGAGGACTTGATTTAATTTCCTTCTCCATATGTCCAGCAACATCATTTGCAAGAGCTTTGAATGTATTTCATCTAGAGCCTTCTTGTCAGCTTGGTTTTGTACATTTGTCCTTCTTTTCTTTATATTGTACTGACCCCCCCACCCCCCACCCTGAGGGAGTAGTGGATGAAAATAATTTTTTTCTTCAGCATATAATAAATCATCTTGCTGTTACCATTGTACAGCCTTAGTGTTTGGTATTGTACTGGTTGTGATATGGCTAGGCTATGCGTGGCTGAACTGATTTTTACCTTAGCACTGTAATGTGCATGAGTAATATATTTTAAAAGACATATTGAAGGACTTAAGTCCTCTATGGTATTTGTCAGCCTGGAAGGGCACTCTTAGCTCTTAGAGAAGCCCGTTGAGGACTCGGTTCTTGCTCTCAGCTGCCTTGGTGAACTTCAGGGGACTTGGAGGTGCTTAGTGTCTCACTGACTTGGAGCCAGGAGATGGGGAAGGCCTCCGTTCCCTGCTCTGCTTTCCGTAAACTTTCCACAGCACAGCTCAGTAGCAGCCCTGTGCTCAACCATGGATTTGCAGCTCTTTAACTGTAAAATAGTGGTGACAAGCAGAGACCCAGAACATATATTTGTACATCTTTTTGTCAGTGTGCCTCTTTCCTGTTCCATCACTTTCCAAAAGAAGCTACATGTGCCATAAATGACTTCGTAAACGGAAAGGACATCCCAAATTGCAGCCTTGAAGCCACCAGTTATTGCAGACAGTCGAAGCTCCTTCGAGGCTGGCACTGAGCAGAAGAGCTACGTAGGAGGACAGCACTCTGCGTGTGTGTGTGTACATATATACTTTTAAAAGGTCCATCTCCAGAAGATGGGTTTTAAACTGTGACACTACATTTAAGCGAGCTTCCCTCAAAAATATTCATCCTGTCCTATCTAATTTACCTTAGTTTTTTCTGCTGAAATCACTCATCTTCTCTATTACCTCAGGTGTTTCCTCCAATATACCTCACCCCAAGTTTTTTTTTTTTTTTTTAACATCCTACTTTTCCCTTTGCAATGGTCTCCCTTTAAGCTACCTCAGCTTTTTTTTCTCCAACATGCCTCCTCTGTGCCCTCTAAGGAACCTACTTTGTGATTTTTATGTATTTATTTTTCAAAAATGGTCCCCTTGTCACCTTTGAAGTGCCTTTGCATTTTCCTGTCTCCGCTAAGCTACCTCAGCCTCTCCCACCAGGAAGCCCTCGCTGTCCCCTCAGGGTTCCTTCCAAGGCACCAGCTCCGCCTCGTGCGGCACTTCACCCTTTCCCTCCCAAACCTCCATCCTGTTTGCTCTGAGCTGCCTCAGGGTTTTCTGCCCAAAGTTCCTGCTTTGTCCCACTCTCAGATGCCTTCAGATTCCCCATGGGTGGGTACCCATAACGCCCAGGGACCCCTGGAGCATCCACAGCTGCTCATGGCACCTGAGGAACACCCGAGCACCCCAGCCTCTGGAGGTTGTTCTTGCCCCTTCCTTATGGAGACTTAGTCAGGGCTGACACGGAGGCAGCTGGTCATGGGAAATCAAGATCATAGAGTCTAGGTTGGTCCTCGTGATGGTGAGAGGGATTTACTTGCGAGTTGGCAGGGATAACATTGTAGAGGGCTTTCTGATTGCACATGACACTTCTTGTCACATTGCATCTTTCAGTAGCTCTGCCAAAATCTGGAAAGGAAAAGATGCCTGGCTCTTTTTCAGTCTGCTTCCCTGCTGTACGTCAGATGCAGGAGCTGATCTAAGGAGTTCTGGGAAGAAGAGGTGCATGGTCAAATATTCACTATGTCATCATTGTAGAGGGACTTGACGTGCGTATTTCCTCAGTCTCTGAAATGTGAATAACACCAGAAAATAAGAATTTCTTCTAGCATGCATCCTCTCAGGGGTCCCAAAAGCAAGCTGATAATTCTCTGCAAGCTCACTGTCTGTAAAACACCCTCTCTGCAAATTGCTGCACTCTGTAAAACATCACTCTGCTCTTTTTCAGGCTCTGCCTTGGCATTATCAGACCAGTTTTATTTTCAATATTTCCTGTGGTTCTCTCTTTCTCATGCAAGTCTGCCTGAGACCCACGTGCTTGTGCTATCTCTGCTGCATGAGCAAAGGGCCAAATGCCTTTGAAATATTGTGCAAAAACTCCCACTAGGAAATTAATAGCACTTGGTAGTAATAATTCTTCCCAGAATTCATGCTTTTGTATCCCAGCAAGTAGCAGGGGGAAAGGCCTGTTGCATGGTGGGTTTCTCTGGGGCAGAACCAGATACTGATTTACAGTAGCTGGCGATCAAGCCCGATTCCTTCATGGCCAAATGTCCACTGTGCGGGAGGAGATGTAGGAGAACAGGTCCACAGCTAGTTGTGTGTCCTTCTTTGCTTATTTGCTTGCAAAGAGGGCAAAGGCTGGTGTTGGAATTCAGGGTTTGAGCTGAACAGTAGGGCTGGTTTGGGGCTGGGATTAAATAATTGAAAAACATTAGGATTTGACACTTGAGAAGCACAGGCTGATCTGTTTGGGAGGAACATGGCTCTCCCTGTCTTTCTTCTACTGACTAGCAATTTTTACTAATTTACCATGAGGGACAAAGCAGTAGTTCATCTAACATATTAGGGAAGGGAAAAAAATGCTTGTCCTTTTTGAGTACTAATATACTGCTGAAACACATAATACCTGGAATTTAGTTAGCCTAATCCTTGGCTGAATGACACACTTTCAATTGGCCTTATTCTACTGGGCTTGCTTCACTGTTCCTGCCAGTATGAAACAAGAGCAAATCTTTTTAAAGTCGGTGGAATTACACAAGTGTAAAGAGAGATAGGAAGATTATCCACAGTATATTATCTGGGACTAGAGTGTGTCTTTAGCAGGTGTTTGCTGTGTGTATAAAGATGTTAAAAAGTATTAGCCTAAGCCTTGTTTCTCAATACCAGGGTCCATTTTTAGAAAGAGATAGCATGAATGAAAGGACAAGGTGTAGGCTTACAAGAAGAAAATGAGCATGGTTGTGTAATAAACTAAATAGGCTGTTCAATGCGTCTGTAGAGTATAAAATAAGAATAAAATATTTATCTGAAGAAGCCAGGCTATGTAGTTAACTAAATGTAATCAGATTAATAGTGTGAAAAACATTACATTGGCCTGTTTATTACACTGGATTTTAAAAGATGAAATGTAGGTACTTAAAATCTGTGGAAAGTCAAATGGTAAAATCACCATGTACCAAAAGAGATGAAAATACAAGGGTTTAAACCCTTTTATTCATTCATGAGGCTGCAAAAATGCTTCAGACTCAAGAGAACTGTAAACACAACATGTTGCCAAAATCATTTTGTTCTTTTATTGGATTTGGGGGGGTGGATTTATTTATGCAGTTATTTATTTATTGGAGCGTGGTCTGCAGTACATTCTGCTGGTCTGTCGGGTAGGTAGCGCCTCGCTATCCAAGCTGAGCACTGTGTGTCTCACGCTGTCCCTCACGCTTAGCCCTGTGACTGTGCCTTTAGGGTTTTTTTGTCTCTGCTTCACGTTGTTGCAAAATCACAGAATCATAAACATTAATAATGTTTGCTTAACTTCTTGGATTGATTAAAAGTTTGTTTACTTGGACGAAGCATGGCTTATCATTAAGCAAGAAGCCAATAATTTTTAATGAATGATATTGGAAAGTAGAAAGAAAAGTGGCTACGGGAGGATATAAATAAAAATGAGCGATGCCTCAAGGTTGCAACGACCCCAGGAGACAGGCAGCAGTGCACAACAGTCCCCCTGCCTTCTGGCCCCATAACTTTGCTGAGGGCTGTGATGAGCTGCTGGGTAAGAACCAACCAGCCTAAACCCCTGCCAGAAACAGGTCCGTGGTTTCCTATATGGATACTGAAAACCAGGCTCCCAGGGGAAAATTTCCATGCACTCCCAGTGTTAGACAGTTCAGCCTTAGCTCCGGCAAGCTTATACATGCCGTGGTGACACCTCCTGATGGCAGTGTAGACATACTTTTAGAAACTCGGAACAGTCTTCTTCTTAAACCCATATTTCACGTTCTTATTTAACGTTGCCCCATTTTCAGGTATTTTTTGAAAGGTGGCTGTGTGCTATTGATAATGGTTAGTTGTTGCGAGGTAATTGAAGTGATGGTATTTTATTTTCATTTCAACAACACACATATTAGGATTTCAAAACTGGGTAATATCCTCTAGAAACAGAAGAGGGCAGCTGCTTTTTGAAAAACAAACTGCATGAACTGTATTTTTGAGAATGAAATAGCAGTCACTCAGATCTAGACGAAAAGGCCTTTTTTTCCCCCATGAATGAAGAAAAATGGCACAGTATTCAAGGACTTGTGCTAGTGTAATTAGTGTATAAAACAGCTAGACCCCATCACCTTCCACAGAGCCCCTGGGCTTCATCTGGCAAAATTAGATTCTTTGCAATTTTATTGCAATGTAATTAAAAAGTAACCAAGGGAATACAGAACCCAATCTACAGAGATACAGAGTATCAGACAGAATAAAAAGCATTCAGCAACTCCCTGGATTAATAACTGATTTTTGTTTTACTTTCCAAACTTACAAACTTAATTGCTGTGAATTGACACTCAATACATACAGGAAAATATATTTAGAAACACAGAAAAAAACACATTTAACAAAATGTTATTCAATCCTCTAAATGTATATATTTTATTAAGAGCTGTTAACAAAATGAAACTAAACGCAAATGCATATATTCTGAAAGGAATCATCCTTCTGAAGTGAAATCTTTCTTTACATCTTAAATAAGGCATTTTGTGACTTTTTAAGTTTTAAAGCTCCTTTTTTTTTAATCTGTGAAAATATTTGCACAAGTTTGACACAATTTTAGCACTAGGTTAAGTCCATTTGACTCTCGATTTTCCAAGAGCCCAGCTGAAAACCTTTTATTGCTCTTGTGCTGCCATCTGACACCCTGGTGGCCCTGGAGGCCTGGGGACAGATTCTAGCCCCAAACAGCCACTACTGAGGCAAGAGCAACAGCAGCCGGCATCCCTATCCGTGCTGTATATTTATATTTCCATGTATACGGACTGCCTACAGACTAGATAGCCTGTAGCAGAAGGTGCCCAGTCCAATAGTGATTCCAAATCCAATAGTGATTCCTTCCAGCTCCTTCCACTGTGCCCCTCTGGCTTTGAGAACAAACAGGAACGTGTTTACGTTTGAATTCAGTGAGGAGAATGTGAAAAGTGAAGGTTTTTTTAAATAGCTCTGAGGCAGAAACAATTAGAGACTCTGGGCAATGGAACAGTACTGACTGAAAGGCTAACTCGAAAAGACTGCTCTTCTGATGCAGAGAATAATGAGGACTGCCCTAAACTTTTAATCAGGAGCTCAACTTTTATTTGCAAACTCTTGAAAAGGATAGCCCCCCCCTTTAAAAAAACCCTCTGTCAGTTCCAGGCTGCCAAATTTAATACAAGAGCAACAAGGATTTAATGGAAGTGCTAATTACAGATGCTGGAATTATTCTGCTGCAGTTCAAAACCTGTGATGTGGAGAAACTCGTACCACGGCTGGGCTGTCGTCTAATTTCTATGAAATGTTGCTGCAAAAGGTGACCCTGACTTTACATACCTTCATTCAGCAAGATGTGGGCAACTTTCCCCCTCATGACTTCAGCAACTTGCAAAGAATTAGGATCCAGACAATTAATTCCTCTTGCTCTGGAGACTGTACTACTCATACTCCTAATGCATGTCGTTACCTTTATTTCCCTGCTCGCGATTAGTCATAATGTCCTGGGCTAACAGGTTTGGATCCATGCTTTTTCCAAAAACACTGATTACACAGATGGATTTAAACCCAAGTGGCAGTAGCATTTCTACCTAGGTTGCTGCCTCTGCAGCAGAAACAACAGATCTGCTCATGGAAAACTGCTCCTGTTTCACTGTGCTTACATATTAGGACATATTAGGACAAACTGAAACAGGTTCCAAAACTTTGGTGCTGCTTCACGTGGTTGTTCAGACCTCCCTGCTACAAGAGGTGGAGGTAAAAGATGCGGTGGCCTCTAAGAAATATGAGGGAAGATTCCTTGGGAAAAGCCATGTCAATCTTTAATCCATCCATACTCCTGAGTGAAAACCCCCAAACTCATGGATTCATGCGAAAGAGATTTTACATTATTAGCAGACACTCAAGGTTCATCATGGGTTAATCAGGACAGTATTAATAAAGGACTCACACTGCAGACTTCATGGGGAGCCCAAGGAACCATGAGGAACGCTGCCATGTACTCTGCCTGTCTCTGACTCCTTGCCTGGTCTTCCGCAGGTGTTCCCTCCACAGCATCCAAACACATGGATCTTCTTGCAGCTCATGAGAAGGCTCTACTTCACTGTTAGAGACCAGAACACCAAGGACTAAGTTCAAAAGTCTTCAAAGGGGGGGTATTCTATTTGACTACTAGTGAGAGAGAGGAGGAAATCACAACCCTTGGATCTGAACATGGATCCTTCCCAAAATATAAACATCTTCTCATCTGGGTAGAAACATCTTTCTCATCCTGGCTTCTTTTAAAGCCGGCTGTGAAATTTGGACCTTGATATTAGTTTCAACTGTTGGATGGCATGAAATGATTCAGTTCTTCTACTAATACAAAAAGTACTACTCTTTTTCTTTATTTGTTTATTTGGTTGGTTGGTTTTTACATAATGCCTTTTGAGAAATAGGTGAAGACTTAAGGGACATTGAAAATTATTTAATCTAAGTCTTTTTCCTCAGTCCTGTATTTTGTTGTGTTATTGAAGGATTACACTTCAGTTCCTGCCCTTCCCTGGTCAGTTTGGAGAAGGTATACTACAACAGAAGTCATTTAGTTCTGCTTCAATGTTCCTCTCATTAGGGAAGGGCACACATCTCTTATGGACAAGATATAAGTGCCCCTTAATATAACAGAGTGAAAAAAAGGAGGGGAAAAACAACAAGCTAGTTTCAATATACTCCGTTAATAAGCCAAAGGCACTTTTATAAAAATGGCAGCACTAGCACTGAAAACTGAAGTACAGCCTCAATGATTCAGCTGAAAATCTCATTCGGTCAGAGAAGCAGTGTGAATATTTCCATGCTTTCTGGTCAATGTTTGTAGAGTCATGTGCATAATGCTATAAATGCTAGCAGGAAACAGAGAATCAATATGCTCCATGGCAATAAGGATGGAAAGGTTTGTACTGCTGTAGTAATACTTGGCATGTGACACGGATTTTGCAGCTGAAAGATGATGTCCTGTTTTATGGATTTTTGAGCTCTTATAGCACTGTGAGGACCTTGATAGAATGGAATTTGAACAGCTCCTTGCCTCCTCCCCCTCCCCTTTGCTATTAAGAGAGGGATCAAATAAATATTGATAGAGGTAAAAATAACAGTCAAAAGAAATCTTATGGTATTAAGTGATTGGGAAGGATATCTGTAAACCCAATATTTAGTTCCAGATACCACTGCAGAATAATGTTGCCTCTGCAGCTCCCTCAGACATAGAACACAGACCAAGAATCTTCTGAGCCATAATCAGAAGGACCAAAACTTTCCACGTCCTCAGAAATACGAACTTTATCTCACAGGGTTTGTCTAGGCCAGTAAGGGGCTGCAACCCTCTCTCCCAAGACCAGCGAGCTATAGAGCAAGGAGGTGGCTGCTGAGCATGTTACATCTCTATCAGTGTGATGATTACCCACAGCACCTGGGCTGGTAGATCATGATCCTCAGAACAGATAGGGAGAAAGAGGGACTCCGTGTTATAACTTCCTCAGAGCATTTACTTAAATACTACCTGTATTTGCTCTTTCCTGGGGTTTGTAAGTTCTATTACTGTATCAGTAAATCATACAGAAAAAAAAATGAGTTAACTTTCCGAGACTGCCAGCATAAAGTTCTTGCTCCTTCAGTAAAGTTCTTGATGCTCTGAAGTGCAATACGTTAAGTGCAAGAGGAAGCTGCCTTTTTCTTAACCCATTATTACTGCGATAATTTCTCCAGCACTGACAGCATCCTCAGTACTTACTTTCTCATTATTTAGTAGAAGCACAACAGCCTGATCTGTCTCCCATTAAAGTCAATAACTATCTTCCTTAATTAGTGTTCGAATTACTATTCGTCTCTAAACATTACTATCAATTAGGTGCAGAGTGGTCATACCCCTGTGCTGTTGTTTGTTTCAATTCTTTGAAGTGAGTATGATCTGCAGCAGCCAGATGGGATATTGGAGCCAAACCCAACATTTTGGTCAGCATCTACTGAAAATCAAAGACTCTCTGAAATGCTGGAAAAGAAGGAGGAGGAGGAGGGTCTCATGAAACAGCTGATCCAGCTAAGCTGAGTGCATTGGCTGGTGAGTTCAGAGAGGGGCTGTTTAATTGCCTTGTTTCAATCAAAAAAAATAACTTGAAAGTGTCACAAATGTGAATTTATCCACAGAAAAGTGAGTCTTTGCCCCTTTTTTATATCCTTCTGAGATGGACTGCCAAGGGCTGTAGTGACCTTGGCGTGCAGTTGACTTCCACCCAAAAGCTGGGCTGGGGCCCAGAAATTAAGATGTGCAGGTTTCTAAGGGCAATTACAGCACATGGAAATAAATGATAAATGGCTCAGATGCTGCGGCTTGGAAAGCTGATGCGTAATAGTGCCGGATTTACTTTGCTCTCAGTGCAGTACATCAAGGAATTCATATAGATATTGAGGAGGTACAAAGAGAATTTGCCCTGTGCAATGATTGATGTGTCATCATGAACCCACCAAACTGCTACACGGTTGGGATGCCGGAAGGTGCAGTGCAGTTACTGGGGATTGCAGACTGTGTTTGCTGTGCAAAATTATTTATGCAGATTGTGATTGGAAATATTTGCAGGGCTTCAGTTAAAAAAAAAAAAAAGATTTGATTAAGTTAAAACACAGAACAAGCCTTGTTCCCTGCTGACTGTACCCAAGGTTTGCTGAAATTTAGCTTATCAGCACATGGTGATATTTGCTAGCAAAATAGACTAAGTCATATAAACCCAAGCACATGGGGCTGTTATAAATCTCCTATGCCTTAGTATAGAAAAAGACTGAGGAACTCAGTGGAACTCATTTCTCATAATGTCCCTCCTTCTTACAGACGTTATCTTCCAGAAGCTTCTGTCCTCATCCATGGAAACTCAAGTTTTCAAAGGCTGCCAGCAGCTGACCTGTAGAGCTAAGATGGGAAACTCCAGACAGCAAGGAGACTATTAACATTCATTTAAAGATATAAATATTTAAAGGAGAGGCAGAGTGCCTGAGTTACTTCTGGAGAGGACTCTCAGTCTTAATTACTAAGCTGTCTGCAGCATATACTGAAGGAAAATCCCCAGTTATCCTAACACTGCGCAGTGTGGGAAACATAGATGGAACCAGAACTTTCCTTGTACAACTGAGAAGCTGCCATGAAATAGCAGCACAGTGTCACTTGCTGTCTAGGAGCATTGCATTAGCCTCCCGAGGCTCCTCTTCCCCTCAACACCTTTCAGTAATGCTGTCACAGTAAGTGCTGGTCTGGCCATTGCGGAAGATCAGCCAGCACCTGTGACAGGAAGTGGCAGAAGGATCTCCTCCCTTGCTTGCTTTTCACTTCCTTCCTTTACAGTTCATTTCACTTTATTCCCTCCCTTCATAAGTGTTGCCCTTTTCCATAGGAATTTATGGTGAAAACAAAATAAAAAACAGGAAGAAATCTGGAGAGCCCTGTACAGTCAAGTGGCAAATAGCAGAGCAACCTCAGGCACCTTGTTCGGCGAGGGGACTTGGGCCTTGCAGGATGCGCTCTGCCAGTCCCACAAACGTTCGCTTTCTCCTCCTAACTGCTGTGGTAGTCCTACACCTCCTGCCTTTTGAAAATATCGCAATCCGCCCCACTAAAATGGATCTTTTCTGCTAAGTATCTTTATATTTTTCAGTTCTGCCTTTGCCTCACATCATAGAAGATTTCAGAACTTCACCTCAGCACCTGAGGTGCTGATTTCAATTTACATTAATTCAGGCACCATGATGTGATTCCCTACTAGCTAAGCACTGTTAACTGTTTCTTGAACTAAAGAATGAGGGAAAGGATTTAAAATAAATCCATATATTGTACATAATAACAGTTTGCAGTGAAGCAAATACCTTTAATGCCCCAGTGAAAGTTCTTGCAATAAAATATATATAGTTCCCTCTCTTTGGCTGTTAATTCTTATTTCACACTTTTTATCCATTGAGTTTTCCAATTTTCTAAACAAAATGAGAAAATGAAATCTGTTTTTTTTTGTGCTCAGGAGTAGCAGCAGTCTCACTGAAATAATACATCTGCCTTTTACACGTAAGGCCTGGAAGTGGGAGACGAGGAAGGGACAAATCCTGACACGGAATATGCTTTTCCGTTTGCATCAGAAAGTTACTCTGAAGAACTTGGAAGTGTGGTCACTGAGGAAACAAAGTTGTGGTACATATTCTAACAAAAAGAGGTACAGCATTTTTAGGTTGGAAAAGTGCCTTTGTCTAATAGCTATATACTTTTCCCTGTTGGAATGGGGATGAAGATTAATCCTCAGTCTGTTGGCGAAGACTTAACTTTGAAATTACCATTAAAGTGATTTTAAATTAGCATATACAACAGGCATAGTAAATTCTTTTCCGCTCATTTTGTCCACTCTGGGCACTTTTTACTTCAATTTAATTGATTGCCAATTACTGTAAGGTAGTTACACATTTTTAAAGCTAGTGTGGACATTTTTCTATATTAATCTCCTCATCCTAGCTGATAATTAATGTGAGTTATCTAACCCCCTACCCTTGCAACCCTAGAGATAGCTTTACCTATCAGAGATACGAGGCACTTGATACAGAAAAGAACAATTATATCTTCATTTAAAATAGCTGGGGAGCAATGTTTAATTAGAGCTATATGCTCTGTATTGTGAGCAACTGACTTTCTTTCAGATAGGGTTTGAGTGGTCTAAGTTATCAAATTTAGCTCTGCTGTTGGGTTTGCAGGTGACCTTGGGAAATCATTCCGTTTCTTGCTCTTCTCTTTTGACCTCCTCCCTAAGACATGCTCAGAAAAATGCAAAAAAAAGCTATATCTAAGCTGAGCAGTAATATTTTTCAGAGCTGAGTAATGATGCTTTCTTTTTTTAAAGGAATGGACTCCCAAAAATGAGACAACATATTTTCTCTCCACATGTTTTTGACCTGAAGCTATTTTTTCATGACTCTGAAAGAATGAAAGCATTTTGTGAGAAAATGTCAGTCTTCTGCAAGCACTGTTATTCTTGAATACACCTGGTTTAGCTTTCCTGGGTTTGAATTTTTGTATCATTTGAAACTGGATGAAGTGAATATACAGGTGCTAGTGCATTGGTATGACATTTTCCTTTCACTGCATGCAGACATGACTCAGATAACGTCAAGCTCACTACAAGCAAAGACTCCACATATTCCATACTTTAATTATCTTCCTTTGTCTTGCAGAAAATGTCCTACCATCTACAGAGAGAGCATTTTACATTTTTTCTACATCTCCATATAACACAGGCACACTATGTATGGTGGTGTGTACTGGGGAATAAGAAGTTTCATATAAATGCCAGAAACATGGATTTCATGTCTTATCTTACTTCCAAAATTGAAATCAGCTGCTCACAGTTGCCTTAATAATAAAAATTGGCCAGAGTGTATTCCATATTAGTGAATTGCTATGACTGAGCCAAGTTAGATCTTGAAAGGGAAAAACAGGAGCTGGCAGAACCTTTTGCTTTTTGCTGGTAACCACTCCATGTCCCAGAAGTGCAGGTGACTCATCCTTAAATCTTGAAGAACAAATGTGTTGCCCAATACTATTATGACAGATAATGTGGAAATCAGTGGGGCTTTTCTTTGCTTAATCAAAGCTAAATATTTACATGAGAAAGACCAAGTAGATTATTTTAAACCTACTTTTTTATTCCCAGTTCCTCCTGTTGAATCAATTGCCTCAGGACTGGCACCAACACTTTGATGACTAGGTCTGCTGGGCCCACAGAAAATAACGCTAAAACAGAGCAGAGGCTTCACAACAGAAATGTCACAGGCACATTTTGCAGGACCTCATAGCCCTGACCTGGGCCAGGCCTGGCCATTGGTTCCTGGATTTGGCCATGCCAATTAACAGTGATGAGCTCGGGCCCCATGGTCCTGCAGCACAAGGAAATTTAGAATACTAAGTTTTGAGAGTTATGGGCACCCAGCCCAACCTAACAAAGCTGGAGCCATCAATTTTGCAAAGATGAACGTCAGGTTGGTGATTTTTTTCCCCAAATCTCTCCAAATCTGTAGGATCCATGTGGCTTAAGGAATAGAAAATTCTGCCAAGCTGATTGAAGAAAGCCTCTGTACAAACACTGAAAGTGTCTTAATCAAGGTTGACAACAGTACTACGGTGAAATGAATCAAGTGTTAGGGGAAAAATGGCTTTTCTTTTTAAGAAAAGGTATATGCTTTCTATTGATTTTTTCTCCACTCAGGATTTTATGGTGAATCCATAAAGCAACTTTTGCTGCTGTGTTCTTGGAAATAAATGGACCACATATTATGCACATTCATTTAAAGTCAGCAGATCTATTGAAAAAGAATAGGAGCTGATTGAGTTAGCTTTCTGTAATTGAAAAGGGGTTTGGCTGAACTAGTCTCTTTTTGCAGGCAATTTGTCTGCTTGAAAGTTGGATCATCAGCTGTAGTTAAACTGCATTCTGCTTTCAAGAGTCTTTTGTGTCTCCAGTCTCGTGTTTGTTTCTTTTTTTTCCCCTTAAGATATCCTCAGCTTAGCTTTTACTTTTACATTTACATCAGCAAAAATCACAACTTGGAAGGATCCTTGCTACTAATCCAATCTAATAACTGGACCAACTTCTGTTGCAGGTAGAAGCTGGGCCAGTAGAAGCCCTCAGATACACTGTGCAGTCTTGATTGTTGATCAACAAGCAACATCAAACCAGAGCGTAAGCTAGGAAGAATTCTGTTTTTAAGTGAGGATGCCTATTTATTGTAAAATAAAGCAGTTCTTTCCCATTTCACCAGAAAACATGATATGCTGCTTGAACCCACTACCTCTGCCTCTTACTGTCCTTTGTCTGCTGCCTAAACAGCTACACCAGCCCTTGGGGCAGACCACAAAACAGCCTTCTGAACTAACCCTTTTTCCTTAAGCATTGGACATTGCCTTTTTCCTTAAGCATTGGGCTTGCCTACATGCTTCACTCTGATATCTTCCCTCTTGTTCAGGAGTTAACACTGAGGGACCTCCCATAGGAACCTTTTTCCTTTCATTTTGCTCCAGATACCCAGAGCAGCTCTTTTAGAGCCACCCACTCGCATGAATCAGCAAGACAATCCCTTCACTGCAGTTTGGGAAGAGGAAGCACAGTGCTGGAGGCCATGCCCTGGGGAACACTGACCTCAGTGGTAATAAGCATGACCTTTAAGAGCTCAGTGCCACCGAGACACATTAATAGTCAGGAGAGCATCAACCTCTCTCTGTGAGAGCGAGCAGTTGGCTTTGGGGGATGTTGGATACTGCTTGGTGCTTGCCTTTCATTGCAGCTTTGCCCCTCAATGGCAGCAGTGCTCGTTAGTGGCCCAGGGCAGTAATAGCAGAGGAATATCAGTGCAATCCCAGGAGCAGAGCAGTCTGCAGGCATGGCCTGCTGCAGGAGCAGCTGGGAGCATCTCGGAGCTGGCTGTAGTCCATTGGACAGAGTGAGGAGCTGCGCTGTGCATGTCCTTGAAAGCTTCAGCAGCCACATCCTTTGGGGACTGAGGAGACACTGAACCAAAAGTTGATCTAATGGCCTAAGCCCTGGTGAGTTATGGGTAAAAATAAATAAAATGGGTATAACTGGTACTCCTGGCTCGTAGATGAGAACACTTAGCACCAAAGCAGCGGCTGCTTTGGTCGCTTGCCCCTGCAGCCGGGGAGAGGTTTGCAACCTTTGGGTGAGCAGTGCAGGAGAGAGGGGGCAAACTGTAAAAACAGGAAACAGGAAAAGCTTGATGTTTTACTTTGAGTAAAACACATTGCTTCCTCTCATAAGAAACAGTGTATTTTTTTTTTTATTTCTGCGTTAGCTGTTTTGAAAATGCTGTTCAGAAATTAAATACGAGCACTTTGGAGGAACTGCCTTTCCTTCCAGCCTGGTCACCCAGCCTGATCCTTCTCTTCAGCCTCGTGAGGGAGCTGCTGGTTAGAAACCGGCCCTGTATTACACGAGGACAGGCAAGAGCAGGGCAGGACAAAAACACAGTCACGTCAGGAGGGGTTTGTAGGTCCTCCCTCCAGTTCAGGCCGCTTCAGCGGCACTTTTCCCAGAGAGAGCTCCTGCTCTAGGCCGGGCCAGGCCGCAGGGAGATCCCTGGCCTGTGGTGGCCGCCTTGTTTTTCCCTTTTCTTGGAGGTCTTGGGCTGCTGTACCAGCCTAAGGAGAGGGACTTGTCTTGATCACATAGATGTACTGCCATACCCTGACATCATTTTTGCTAGTTCATAGCCTTCCTGGACCAGAAGTAGTCAGAAAGCAATATTAATGGATTTTGATTGAAGGCCGAATTTTTCTCACCTTCAGTCATTAGCTCCAGAGTAATTCCTGAATTGAACTGACTTAAATGATAAGGAGTTTCCCCATAGTAGGGACAGAATTACACATCCTATTTCCTGAGCAAAAGAAGAAGAAAGGAAACAATAAGAAAAAAGTTATCTCTAGATTCTATGTTCAGACTTCCAGGTTTACCTCCCGGCTAGTTGCTAATGGATATATCATGAGGTAATTTGTGGAAAAGTAACTGCTATGTAAGTGCTACATGTGTTATAAATGCACTAATGATATCGTTCACCCAATATGGAGAGTTTATATTATAGAGAGATTGGTCTGCAAGTTGTTTGTGCTAGTGGTTTTGAGACCAGGTGCCAGCAGACTTAATCAGTGTATGCTTATGTACTAGTAATGCAAGTGATTATCTTCCTTTACATTAGAAGTAAAGCACCTGTGATGAAAAACAGCAATATAAATACTTAATCATTTCAGCCACAGCTGCTCTATGGTTCTTGTGCTGAATTCTAAAAGACGGTAAGAACCTTAATCATCTCTATCTCCTCCAGCTGGTAGCCAAAACATAATTATAGAAAACACCAAGTTTTGCTAAAAGAAAAAGGATAAATCAAGATCTCTGGCTTCATTGACAGGGTGGGATGGGGGATGAGCTTGGGGATAGCAGATGGCAGGGATCTGATCTCCCTGGGAAGTCACAGTTCCCAGGCTGCTGGAGGTAGTACCAGGGTTTGGTAGGGGACAAGGGGAAGCCAGGAAGATCTATCCATGAGTCAAAACCACAAGCAAGCAAGCGCAGGGATCTACCTATAGCTTAGCTCAGCAAGGACATAGTTTAGATGTAGGAGTCAAGCTGGGAAGTCAAAGCACCATCAGCTCCTTGGCTTGACCTTGGCCAGATGCTTAGGCTTTCTGCTTGCTTGCTTTCTCTTTCTTGAGGCAAATGGCTCTCCCTGATGAATAGTGGAAGTTTTCAGTCATGAGTGCAGTTACCACAGTACATTTTTCTTTACAGAAGATTTAGGAGAATCAAAGTCTGCACCCTGGTGCATGCATTTTATCTAGTAATTAAAGGCTGTTATCACACCAAGCTCTGGTTAAAAATAGTCCACAGTTCCCCATGGACTACAGAGGGGATAAAAAGTCTTTCTTGAGCAACATATGATAGAGAAGCTTATATACTTTCCATCACTTCTGCACGCTGGGTGGAGAGCCCTTTCCTGAGAAGTGCCACACCATGCAATCTGAAGAGACAAAGTAAGGGGAGAGGAAAAAGGAATCACTGCAATGAAATCTCCATCTCTTTCTAAAATAATAATAATAAAAAAACTAAATTCATTTTTCATTCAAAATAGATGAGGATGGAAATACCCTTCACCTACACCTGGAACATAAATGTTGAAAAGGAGTGGGGAATGAAACCTCACTTTGACTTGAAACAACCTGTTATGAAGTGTCCAAAAAGGCCAGTGGTGCTGCCAGGGCTTGTCCTTGTGCTCTGGTGCATTCCTTCTTTGTTAGAAGAGCTCCAGAAGAAGCAGGGCCAAAGACATCAGCTTCCCTGGCTACCATTTTTAGCTCAAAAATGAAAAGCTGGTGTGCTGAAGGAGGAAACGAGGGGGGACTTTGCAACAAGAGAAATCTGCTTTCCACATACCTCCCTTTGCAGGCTCAGGGCATCTTCTGAGGGCTTTCTGTGTCATTCCCAGTGACTGAAAAATAAGCAGTGATTCTCTGTGTGGAGTATCCATAATGCTCTGGTTAGAAGCCCCGTGAAAGAAGACGATTAAGGAATAGAAATGGGCATGTATTTCTTTACTCTCCTATTCATTCTGCTTGACAGTATAATAAGGGAGAGGTCACCCCCACATGCTGGTGGCATCAGGATGATGCACGGCCCAGGACGGAGGGTGCTGGAGGCAGGAGCACCGCGGCCCTCTCCCCGCCGCGCTCCCCGGAGCCGCTGACACACACCGCTCATGCCACCGAAATTACACGCACAGCTGTTCCACAATCAATTAGTCATGTGATATTTGAAACATCAAATATTCTTTCCCTGCTTATCAACACTGTAATTATTGCCTGCCAGGGTTTTATGCTCTTCTTAAAATAAACATCCAAATGCTTGTGTTAACCCTTCTGCTGCCACACTAGGATGTTGCCTCTTTTCACGGTAGCTCCTGGATGAGCAGAGATGGAAGAGGGGGAAAGGGGAGCAGATGGCTTGCTCAGGGTGTCAAAGTCAGGACGAGGACCTGAGAGCTCTCAACTCTCTCTTTGAAGGCCTTGATAATATATCACCTTTTTTACCTTCCCTGGCACGCAAGTGTCATTATGAATGTGCTGAAGCTCCTCTGACTATTCTGTAACATCCTGGACAGAACTGATAATTTGTTTGAAACCTTCTTTTCCTGTTGAAATGAAGTTTTATAGGAATAGAATTTTTTTTTTTCAGCTCAACCGCTGCTGTCCTTCCACCAGCCTCTGCCCGGTCATGATGGGGACTGTGGAGGCAATCAAGCCTTGCTGCGCTCTGGGGATACAGGGAGGAGAGGTCAAGTTTTTCTAAAGTGCAGCATGCAGCAAGCACTTGCACTAGCACATCACTGCCACAGGCTTAATTTTCAGATGCAAACGATCTGGGTCATCTCCTCTGGGTTGTCTCCTCTTTATTTTACGGGTCAAGCTTGGCATCCTGTGCTGGAGCCTGACCCATGGCGATTGCAGGTCCAGGCAAGGGACACTGGCACAGCCAGCTCTTGGAAACCTGCCCAGCGTTTCCTAGCAGGGGGTCTGGTGCCCTTTAGTGCTGGTGGGGTTGGAGCTCCTGTGCACCAAAGGTGCCCCAAATGCTCGGTTAAACGTATGAGCAAAGGGGCTGAAGGAGAGGTCATGGGTGCACACTGGCTCCAAGTGACAGACTTCAGCTCTCGTCCTCCCCTTCGCCGTGACCTTAGTCTCTCCACTCTTCACGGCTTGCCTGTTTGCTATGCAGCTTTTCATTTGGGAGCTTGAAACTCCACGGCACACTGCAGTTGATAGTAATGACGTGCGAGCTTGTTTTTTTTCTCATTATTCTCTATTGCTGCTTAATGACCTAAACATCTTGAACACTTTTGATAAGTTGGCTGAGGTGTATAGATTTAATTTCTTGAGTTTCTTCTGTGAAGGGCTTCTCACGATGAGCAATGACGCAGCTAATGCTGCAGCTTTCCGGGCCTGGGACACGCTGCAGTAAAATGGGGAGCTGAAACGCGGGTCACACAGAAGTTGTTCTGCTTTATGAGCATGGCTTGGACACGTGGTTTAACAGCGCCGAGAGAGCCCTGTGCCCCAGCTCCTGGAACAAATGTCAATGTAAAGCAGAGAGAAAGGGTGATGCGATTGGCTTGGATTAACTCCGAGAAGCTTTGCTGCATCCCAGCCTCATCTTTTTGGACGTCCCCATGGCCTTTCATTGCTCAGTTTTCTCTCTGCCTTGTGAAAACTTATTTCTGCTTCTTTCTTGAAGGGCAGAGTTTGCTTCTGGTCTGCGTCTTAAGTTGCTGCTATAGTCTAGTCTGAAGCTGCACCTATGTGAGGACAAAGCTGACCCAGGTTGTTCTTGTGCATCCCTTCTGTCTAAAATAGCAGAATTTTCATGGAGCTGTTAATTGACTGCATAAATCTATGAAGAAACTTGTATATTCAAACAAACCTTTTTCTTCCATTCGTTTCCCTTTGCCTTTACAGGATAACATTTTAAAATATTGTTTTTCTTTTGGGAGCTGCGCTATTGCCTTGACGTCAGCAGTGGATCAGAGCTACTGCTCCTCTTCCAGGGGTCTCATTCTCATGGTTTCTCTTTCTCATGGGTCTTTGCTTGGTGTCATCCTTGTCAGGTCAGCGGGGTGGCGGCTTCCCTGGCTGGGCACCTCTCAGCACCAGCTGAGTCCAGAGAGAGATGGAAGATCGGCGCTAGAGAGGGACGTTGCTTCATCCCAGCACAACATCTTGACATCAGTTCTAGCAACTCAACCATTTAGCAAACATCTCTCTTCTTCCAAAGGACCTTGAGGACCCAAATTGCAGAATGGAGTCACTTCAAACTCTGAATACACTGGTTGGGATGAGGGTCCCTGCTCTCAAAAAACTTGGTGTTTTATGTAGGTAGGTGGTGTTTGAAAACTGTTCAGTAAGGTGAAATGGGCCTGTGGCTGTCCAGATACCTCATTTAGTACTGCAGGATGAGCTGGGAATGGCAACCCATAATTTGAAATGCTCGTGAAAATCACATCCTCAAAATAGCATGGACAGAAGCAACCCTGTTTTCAATTTATCACAACATGACAATTCAAGTTGGTGAAAACATTCCATTTGGATAATGTGTTCCTTTGATACAAAAATGATATTTGTTTATGATCAAAATTAAATGAAATAGAAAGAAAGGCACTGTTTTCAACTTTAAACAAAAAATCCCATCTGAAAATGCCCATTTTATGTCAATGAAATAGAAAGAAAGGCACTGTTTTGAACTTTAAACAAAAATCCCATCTGAAAATGTCAAATGCCCATTTTATGTCTTTTTTTTAATGTAAAATGTAAAATCCTTTTTAAAGTTTTGGGGTAAGACCTGCAATGTTCTAGTGGGGAAAATGTTTTACCGAAAAATTGGTGACTTTAATTCTGGAAGTAGTCTTGCCTTCATTGAAAAAGGTGTATGTCAATGGGGTAGTTTTCAATGATGCCACACGAGGACACCATTGCATGACAGTCGTAGCAGCCTCAGAAGGCACCGCTGTGACTCCGGGGCAGGTCAGCAATAAATTAACTTGTCTGGTCTCAGCCCTGGACTTATATCCTGCTCATGAGTTCAATCCAACGTGGTAAAGTTTGGAGCTTGTAGCTGCCTACGTGTGCTTAAACACCCAAGGATGAAAAGGATGCTATTATCAGAGCTTGAACCTTACAAGACATGGGCAGACTCACGCACACGCGCCAACGACCGTTGGCAGCTACGCAATTAACCCTGTTAATCAGAAGTCCTCCTAGGAGGGAACCATACTGCTCCTGCAGGGAATTCATTTGCTACTTCAGGTTGATTGAGATTCATGTACTTCGGTATTTCATCCTTCCCCTGTCAACAGTATCATGCCTGGCTGGGGTTGGGAGGGCTCTTCCTCTGCCAGAGCAAGGTGGAATTGCTCCGCGGCTGCTGCTGCCTCTCTGTAAATCTGATGTGGGAGCTGCTGGATGCTTAATACCATGTAAGGAAATACGGGGGAAGAAAGAGAAGGGATGAAATCCAAAGGGAAAAAGCACTGGCTGAAATAATGTAGCAGAGAAAAAAAAATAGGATTAAAAATGACATTTTCTATAGTCTTGAAGCCTGGCTGCCTTGTGCTGTCTGGTGGTCCCACAGGCCCCACTCTAATGCTCATCCTGTCAGCCCACAGAGTAATTTAAAGCTCTGAAATATAGTGGACTGAGTGGGGAATGTCTGTCCCAAAGGCTGGGCTGGCAGAGCAGGCTGGAAAATCCTGGAATGCAATTATTCACTGCCAAAGAAAAGTACAGGACATGATTGCTGTCTGGTGAGCCCCTCATGAAGAACCGCCCTGGCCGTGTATCTGGAGTCACCCCAAGGCTGCATCCAGTGGATGTTATAGCAGACCTTAAAAAGCAAAGCTTGGACCAAACCAGGGATGCCTTAAAACTGGAAGTTCTGACTTATTCTTCCATAAAATGACCTGCCCAAGGAGCATTTTTAGCTGTATCATGATGAGCTGCAAACCTCTTCTGCAAGCCAGACCTGTGTTTTGCTGACTTGGGTCACCTTACAGAACTAAAAGGGAGTTTCCAGATTTGTGCAGGAAGGGTATTGCACAAACATATGCTCTTATGAGCTACTTATTTATGCAGTTGCAAAAGTAAATGTATTATAATTTTTATATTCTGCTCTGAACATCTGAAGACCATCTGAACTTGAACGTGGTGCTCCACCTTTCTAGAGCTTGGATTAAGGCAAAGCTGATACTCCTCAGTACTTTCAATCATCAACCTCAGCACTGCAAAAATGTAATCACAGGGGAGAGCAGGTCTATATATCAGCTCTGTCCTTCACATTGGCTGTGACCTGAGAGATCTCTTTTTATTTAGTAAAATCACTGCTCTTTCTAAGTTTTTTTTTTCTAGTTGAATTTATCAGTTTAAACAGCTCAATTAAAAGGCCAGCAAAAAGTCCTTAAGGGCACTGCCTTTCATCATTGACAGGAAGATGAATGTTGTACAAACAGCTTACCCTGATAGGACAAATACCATTGAAGGTAAGCTCCAAAAATAAAACAGGAAAGGAAAAGCAAAACTCCCCAAGCAAATATCTAGCCCTTCTGCATACGTTACAAGCCAAGGCTGGCATGGCCATGCAGCCTGCTGTGTGTGCTCTTGGCTCATGGGTTAAAGTTTTTCCTTACGACAAGTGTAACATGAGGAGGGTTTGTGGCTGCGTGGTGACCTGGGCTGCGTATGCCGCAGCTGTGGAGGGGCCCGGGCTTGACTGTGCTCAGGACTGTGAAAACAGAGCAAAAGATGACTTTATTCCCAAAGCTTGGAGCCTGCGGCAGGACATCCCACATGGAGGCCATTGGACAAGGTGGGCATACCCCAAATCCAATTGGAGTTGCACATGGACTGTGAGGATCAGACCAGCTTGACATCCGTGCTGAGAAGGAGCAGCTTTTGAAGGTCTGCACAGGCCTGTCTCAGCACACTGATAGTCTTTCTTCTTTCAGTTATTAATCATTAACTTTTTTGCATCTTGCATGTTCTTATCTGTTTCCCAAGAAACAGAAGATTTTATGCTGTGCAAATGTGTTATGCTTTGAAACTGCATTAATTCATTATATTTCGTATGCTTGAGATATTCTAGAGTCACTGAGCGTGAACTCTGATAGATTCAAACCCTAGTTTTTTTTTTTTTAAGGTGTGAAAGCTGAAAGCAAGCAGACAAATGAGAAGGACAGTGTTGCACAATGTCTGCTGTCTGTAAAGGAACAGGCGCCAGGGAAAAAAAGCTTTGAAATGTTCCAAGTTAGTCACAGTGGCTGCTGTGACTGTCCTCCTTGGTGGACTGGGGCCAGCTCCTCCTGGGTTGGGACCAGTGGAGAGGATTTGGTGTTTGCCAGGGGCCACTTCAGCTGGTAGGTCCTGGAGCTGCTTTGGTGGCACTCTGCTTGTGGAAGCTTCAGAGCAAAGTGGTCACAGCACGTTGATAAACTCAGCGTGGAGCTGGCAAGGGTTTCTGTCCTGTAGCACATTGCTGGGTTTTGACACTATGGAATTAAGGAACAAAAGTAATCTGTCTCCATCTTCCAGGGGTCAGAAACATCTAAAAATGATCCATCTGGAACTGTTTCCTTCAGATAAGATTCGGCATGGAGCTGACCTGCTTTGGCTGCACCTTGCTCAGAGAGGTGTCCAGTACTTGACTCCAGTGCAAGAGTCCTGCATTTTCCCTCATGTTTAACAGAGTTGAATAGGAAAAAGAGCTGCTGGAGTTTGTGTAAGACTTTGCATGACCCTCCATTAACTTAATCCTCAGCACCCTCACAGGCATCCTGGTAGTGTCCTCCAGTGAAGGACGTTGGACATTGCTTCCTCTCCCATCCTTGGTCTGGCAGGATGAGAGCTTACTGTGACCCAAGGTATAGACCTTGGGTATAGACCTTGCGTACCAGAAGCCCCAAAGCTAGAGCTCTATGATGCTCTGTCAGTAGGAAAACAGCTTAACCTGTGTGTCTTCTCACGTGCAATCTCTGGACAGGGCTGCTTGTGGGGATACCTCTTAGTGGAGCTACTTTGTGCTTTGCAGAAGGAGCCAAATATTTCCCCTTGCAGAGCAGCGTTTGGCAGCGGTGCAATAAGGCATCGAGGGCATGCACCAAACAACAGGGATTAAACAAGAAATTGAAGAACTACTCATTAATTAAACATCATTCATCTGGTGCAAGGCCAGGGGTCCTGTGGAAAAATGGTATATCACCATAAAGTTAGAGCCCGTATCATAATGCATATATATAAGTGGAGCTGAATGCAAGCTATTCAGACAACTCTCTTTCTGGTATTTTTTACCTTTTGAGTGCTCGTTTTTGCAACCTGAATAATGTTCTTTTAAATGTAGGGTTTGGGTTTTTTTTAGGATTTAATTATTGTCTTGTTCTACATAATTTAACAACGTCAGGGCAGGAGATTTTTATCCAAGACTTGAAGTAATTGTCAGAGTAGCTTGTTAAACAGCCGAGGCAACATGAGGAGAGGACAAAGGTGCATATTTTCAGTAACATAATGCAGAAAAGCCCATCCACGAGTGACGCATACATGGAAATGCTTGAACTCAGAACAGCAATTTTATCAGCATCGTTCTCCACGTCAGCTGCAGCAGACCACTGCACATCAGGAATACAAGTTCACCACAGGCATTTCTGCACCACCAGAAGAGATGAGGTGGCTACTGCGGTCCTGAAAGGAGTAAATTTATTGAGGTTTGGCCCCACGAGGTGACTTACTGCCCTTTATACTGATGAAAGGTGCTCTCTGAATGTGAACCGCTGCTCTGCGCCAGGCTCTGTGGTGGTGGCAGGGCTCGTGCGCTGAAGCAAAACCGCTCTCCTCCGGGGTGAACGGCCCTGCGGAGAGGCTGCCTGCTCTGCCCGCACCCTTCCTGCCAAGGAACGGGGCATCCGTCCATCCATGAGGGATGCATCTGTATGCACGGGGCAACTCGTGGTGGTGGGAGCGTCCGGTGAGGGCGGCGAGGGCACAGCCCACGCAGGGGATCTGCCTCTGCCCAGGGGGCCTGGGCTGCTGGATTATGAACTGCCCCCAATAGATTGAGCAGAGAATCTGATTTCATGACTGCGAAACCAATTCCTGGCTGCGGGGGCATTGTGCTGAGTGCCCGGTGGCATGCACAGCACTGGCTCTGTGACCTCCTGCCTCACTCTCTGCACGTGGTATGAAAGGTTTGAGGGGTGTCTCAGGCATGGAGCATCAAGGACTGGGAATGGAGATGTGTCTTAACCCTGCAAAAGACCTAGTGTCCAACATCTGCATGAGAGGCTCTAGGATGGCTCCTTTCCCAAGTCCCCCTTTAGGGACCCGTGAGTCATTTGTACGGCTGATGCCACCAAAGCTCCTGTTGGTTGCAGCCAGCACCAACAGCAAAGAGCTGGCGTCACCAAAGTCCCATTGGTGATCTGGATTATGTTTAGTGCTGGCCAGTTCACACGGTGCTTGTAGTGGGAAGTGGATGGTGCTTTGCTTTTGCTCCATCTCTCTTTCTGCAGGTATAGGCTGACGTGACCAAGCCCTCATGGAGGTCGAGAGGCCAAAAAAGATGGGATGTGACTCAGGGTACAAGGGAACCACATATTTTTTAGATCATAATTAATTAAAGAAACCTCAGGTTTGATTGTGCTGGAAGTTTTCCCATTGCAACTTTCTGTAACATCTCGTTTGAGGTTTGCCCGGCACAAAACCCTTTGACATGGAGTTTACTGGGAAATTAATTATGCTGTGCCAAACCAGGTAAGAATGAGTCTGAGCTCCGAGCAGCTGTCGAGAGCGTGAGCTAGGACAGGTTCACTGCTAGTAAAGGACTTGCTGCCCGCATTAATTCATTAGCTGGACCCCTCTTGAATCCTGATTTGTTTGAAATCACTGGCTGCTGATCTCGGTGGAACAAGGTCAGACGTCTAGACTGGGTAATCTCTTGCCTCAGAAATTTTTCTTTTTTTTTTTCCTTTTTGTTTTGCTTCTCATACTTCAAATGTTTAGCACGCCTTTTGGCAGGACAAATAGTCAGCTATTCCTTGGGAAGCAGAGCTCCTGAGAGCGCCACGTGTTGCACCTATGACGTAAAATCCTGAGCCTTATTTCCAAACAGGATCGTGTACACCTCAATTTTGCTGCCTTGGCTTTCCCTGTGAATATATCTCCAGGGGCTTGGTCCATCATCAGGAGACGTGGCAGGAGGTTAAGAGGGTTAAGAGCATAGACCTGTCCCAGTTCATTTGACTGTCATTTGCCGCTGCCTGGCTGTGGTGTGAGCTCCCTCCAAGCAATTCCTGCTCGAGGAGAGGTTGAGGTGGGAGCAGATGAGCCTTTCTTCCTCCAAGTGCAGCAGAACAACTTATGAACTCCTGCTCCTTTCCCCTTGCAGGCCTGCTAGGTCTTCCAAGCTGTAGTTTGGATGGTACAAAATGACACATTCTGTGACAGATTTCTGGCCCATATTTTCTCGTTCAGGGAGAGGAGATGATGCCTGAGACTTGGAGGCTGGGACTTGCCAGGCTGGGAGTCAGTGTGTGCTGAGAAATACACGGCTGCTGGTACCAACTTGCTTCCCCACCTGTCTTTAAAGCATATGGTAAAGCAGTGCGAGAGGAAGCAACGTCTAATTACCCCAGGCCTCCCTCTGAGCTGGGTTTTGCAGCCTGCTGCAGTTTTAGCAGCCTCCTGCTATACTGCTCAGCTGTCCAGCTGCATTAATGACTTGGAGCTCTTGCTGCTAAGGGGGGTGATGGAGGTGACCACAGAGGTGATCCTGCTTAGTCGCTGCTCTCTGCTTCCTACTCAATCTGGGGTCAATATAATTTATATGATTAAAACCCCAAGCACGTTCCACATGGAGGTGCTTCCAAGCTCTCTTCCCTCTTCTTCTCCACTGCATTTTGAGTCAGGAGCTGCCAGGCAGGCTTTGGATAGAATAGACCCTTCTCTTTCGATCTCAAGTTAAGTGTGCAGGTGGCTGGGTATTAAGTGCTTTATAATTGAACAAAGAATAATATTTGCAGTTATGCATGAAAATAACCATGTTTGAGAGCTGAGGCAGAGATATGATCATACGTCCCACCTTATCATACATTATCACAAAATATGTTAGAAAATATGTTAGAATATGTTAGAAAAGCTGCACTAGGAGGCTCCTTCTTTTATTGAGGGTATGAACCAGAGTTGTGGGGAAAGTATTTCTTACAGTTCCACAGTTTTTTAGTGTTCTTTTTTTGTTTGTTTGTTTTAATCCTGCTTCTGGGATGAAAAATTGAAATCTTAAATTTTCTGCAAACCAAAAAACCTGAAAAATATTAAGGTTGGGTCCATATAAAGAGCTCTGAGGTGTAGTGGTAGATTGCTGAGTTTCACGATTCAAAACTTTGCCCTTGTATTTTTTCCAAAACAAATTAATCTAACTTTTGAAACAAAAAGGTGGTCAGCATTTAAAAATGATACAAGTTTGGGTGAAAGGAGTAGCAAAACCAGCATTTCAGCACTTTTCTAACTTTTTTTTTCCCCTGAAATGCATCAGACACAAAGAACAGATGGAAAACACTCCATTCCGATTTGATCCATCAGCATTTTCTCACTTCCTGCTATTCTTTCTCTCCTGAAAGAAGAAGTCATCAAAAATTCTTTACCGCCTATAGTAGTGGCTGATCCCTGCTGTGCAATATCAGAGAGAGCTCGTCTGGTCTGCTCACATAAATCTGGCCTTCTTATAAATATTTGACATCTTCTGGAGCATGCTTTTACTTTCCAGCCATTTCTCCTGGACTTCTGAAGCAAACAAACCTTCTACTGTGCATTGGACAATAAGGCCCGTGCTGGGTTTTGCCCAAATTCCCCATCTTTATACAGTTTTTGAGGCATTTGCTACTCTCTTTCCAGAAAATGCCAACCCTTTAGTATGAATGAAGTTTGGAGTTGGCAGCACATTTTAGAATAAATACTTTTTGCCCTCTATGTTATAATAAAATCATTGATAAAAAGCTCTAAGTTCTCCCCAAGTATTGTTCAGTTAAAAATGTATATCCAACTGTCCACTACCTATGTGAAAAAAAGAGCTCTAAACTGAAAGGCTCTTTTGGAGGGTCCTGTTATTCAACACTTTTTCCAGTGTTTGGAGAAATTTTGAAATTTTGAAAGCTGATATGAATTCACCTTGCAGCGTTTGCCTTTTAAATGAAAAATATTTTTCATGTATATATTTTTTAAAGGAACATTCAAGATTATTTCTGAAAGAAGGGAGGAATCCCTTGTGAAATGCAGTTTCTTTTAAATGCAGCAATTGCGAGTGTCTGCTGAGGAGCCCTTTGGAGAAGAGCTGGCAAATAGCTGGTGGCAGCTTTGCTGGTAGTGAGCAGGGCAACCACTGCTCCTCTTTCCTCCTGCTTCCTTGCAGTTGCTTTTAGGCTACTCAGAGCCCGGGAGCTGCCAGAGCCCTTCGCTGTGTGCTGGGGATTTAGGGGATTCATTAGTGACTTGTTAGCACAGCAATCAGACCAGTAATGATGAAGAAAGGCTGCTGGCTCTGTGCGGGACTGAGGCCTCAAGTTTTCTTCCCCAAAGTTGTAAATACATATCCAAGCACAAACTGAAGAACAGCAGCAGGTAATGAAAAGTTTCAGCAGTCCCTAATTCTTTTCGAGACATCAAGATTCAAACAACTTTTTCTTTTCCGCCTCAAAATGAAATGCGGACCCGAGAGTGAAAATAACCATTGAATTGAGTATTTTTTGTTTAAAACTATGAAGCCGGTTTTGTTGGACATGTGCTGGAGTGTGTGCCCATGAGCTGCACCTGGGAGCAGTGACCTCCTCGGCAGGTACCTCCGTTCCAGGGAAGGGGCATCTGTGCTGCGCTCGGAGCGCCGGCATTGCAAAGGCTGGGGACAGCGGCAGCCCTGGCACGTTGTGTCTTGGCCATAAATTGCAGATCTAACACATTACTGCACCACACGTCGCTAATAGCAGCTGATAAATGCACCTTTTCTCCTTCCCGCTGCCTTCCAGCTTAGCAGCGTTTTATATTCTTCGAGGCAGAAACCTTAGTCTGTTCATAATAACGGCCAGCAATGTTCTTGGAAACGGCGAGCGCTCGAACCTCGCTGGAGCCCTGCCAGGGCTGCTGGTGATTGGATCTGTGTGACCAACTGATTTCGCAGTTCGCTGACAGTTCAGAAAAATGGAAGAGAAGAAATCTGTCACAGGTCAGCCTTGGAGAAAGGGCACGTTGGGAGCGTGCAGTGAACCGAGCAAGTGCCAATGGTTTTGTTTCACATCAGGGGGTACTGGTGTGTCTATTTTTCAAGCTTTCCTCAAAAAAGAAAAATAAAAGAGGAAAAAAGCAAAAGGAAAAAAGCCCTAAAACTTGACTTTTAGGAGCCAACATCAGTTCAAATGAAAACATCTTTTTTTTTTTTCCATATTTTTTTCCAGTATATTAATGACTGATAGTTTCCCCTCCTTTCACCTACTCCTCCACAACCAAAGACATTTTGGAAAGTTGGTATGCATTCATGAAATGTTTGCGTACACCAAAATCTGAGTACTCGACAGTGATGAGATCCAGGGTGCTCAGAGGAACAGAAATGTGAGTTTTGTAGCAAGTCCTTGATAGATGGTGAGCAGAGGAACTAATGGGGAGCTGACACTCTCGTGCCCCTTTCTCTACCTCAAGTCTGAAATTATTGTATTTTAGGTCTTACTGAGATAAGGAAGCTCTGTTATTTTCTAGGCCCTGGTTTCTCTTTGCTGTGTTCACCTCAGCCTCCCACCGCTTGCCCTTTAGGTACATTTTGTGAGATAAAAGCAATGTCTTCTCATTTAGAAAAGCTAAACCAAACGGAGCTCTCTGTTGTCTTGGCTGATGACGTTTAGTAGCTCCACTGCAAGGTGCCAAGTTTCAGGGAATTGCAGCTAGGATGTTCACACTTTGCTTTCAAATTTAGGTGTCCCAGAATAGAAATAAGACCTGGCATAAATAATCTAATTAAGAAAATAACAGCTATTAAAAGGCCATGTGAATTTGGCACCTGGAATACTTATGTATGCTTTAAATCCTGCCAGAGCGCCTGGCTGTAGGCTCATAATACAGCAGACTATTGCACCTACATTTTCATTTCATGCTGTTCTTGTCAGAGGTTTCACAGCACTTTCTGGCTGCTTCTTGTCCCCTTCCAGCCCAGCTGCCCAGCTGGGACATCAAGAGATAAAACATTTATGCTGGGAAGAGTCGGGCTTGGAATTGCTGAATTACAGTAGATTTGTCTGATCACTGAGCTTTACTAATGAAGCTCTCCAAATGGAGTGGGGAATATTTCTCATTCACTCTAGCTGCCCGCAAGATTATCAATTCCTTTTGCAGAAGATAAAAACAGTTTTAAAATGGAGGAAGGGAAAGAAATAGCACAGACTAATATCTCGTCTACAACACGTCTTCTCTCTGGGGCAGCAGGAGTTGTCAAAACCACATTTGAAATGCTGAGGCTTCAGTAGGGGGTTAACTGCTATGGAGCAGACATGGATAATTCCCTTTAAAATTATTGTTTTACCTCACTCTATCCAATTACTCAAGTTATTTTGCTACCCCGCAGATCTCTCTGTTAATGTCAACAAAATGATTATAGACTGCAGCGGCGTCAAGATGTTTCACTCACAGGAACGCGGGTAAAATGTTTATGGCCCAACACGTAGAAAAGAGCTCGATGTGTAAATGTCGAGAGCAATCAGCTCTCCTGTCACTCGAAGCAAAAAGCACCAGCACAGGCACCACAAATGTCACACGCACAACCAAAGAGCCGCTGCATCACAGGCCATGTCAGTCGTCATGTCAGTGGCCAACATTGGTGCCAATGACTTTGTGAAGATGCCTCTTGGTTATTGAAGTTCCCTGTTAGCAACATTTTGCATGGTTTTTGATTTGTGCCAATACTGGCCTCCGTTCAGCCTCTGTGACCGTGCTGAAGAAGGTGAGGTGTTGGGTGCGTGAGGGATGATTTGGGATGGCACCTGGGAGCATGGACCCGACCTGGGTAAAGGACAAAAATGCACCTTAGGAGCCTCCCAGGCTGCACCAGCCTAGAAATGGGTCAAGATATCTTGTCTGTGGGACCCTGGGGGTCCAACCTTGATACCTCCAGCTTGACAGAACCTCTTATGCTTTTGTAACACCGATGAGTGTGAGCAATGTGGAGACCTTCATGTCTGAGTCCTGGTTGAACACTACTAATCCTAACGTGCTTTACATTACCTATTACGGCATGGAAGCACCATGGCGTTGGGTTGGGATGGAGAATATGGCCCCTGCCTGTCTTCCCCAGCCATGCTGCCTTCACCACCAAGGGGACTGGTTGGCTCTTTGCTGGCCAACACCAGGAGATTTGTCACTGATGGCTTTTGTACATCCCGCAGATTGGTGAATGGCCACGTTGCAAGTAAAATGGATGAACTCCCTGTTGCATCAGCACTTGGCAAAGCAATCTGCAAAGAAAAGTCTGATGAAACAAGGCAGATCTGAATGCAAAAGATAGTGAAATCTGGAAGATTTAATTGAATATATTTATTATGTATTTTTGGAGCCCTGATTATTCCCCCACCCTCCAGGAATTTATTTACCTAAGGAAAATTATACTACTGATTACAAGATTGCAGGTTCATTTTCACTGCTGAGAACTCGTTTTTACAGCTCACATTACACTTGCATGATTTGTAAAGTTTTGTAACATCTTGAAATTTTTAATGCTATATTGCGGAAAGATACTTATATATGGATGAACTAGGCGGAATACTTGCTTTCCTCTTTTGAGGGCCTTTTGAAGGAAAAAAAAATGCCTCTTGTTTCGAATATGCCTGTAAATTCCTTTGAAATCTTGAGTTGTGAAGTCACAGGGCAAGAGATTGCCTTACATTTGTCCTTGAGGCTAAATCCAAAGTAAGAAATTATGAGAGGTACCTTTAAAATATAACAAAAGAGAAAACGTTTGAAAAAGGGAATATAAATAAATTAGTGACTATAGCGTTCATGGAATTTTGCTGGGAAAATTCCCACTGTAGATATCTGACAGATAGGACAACATATTCGTCTGAATTCCTGGAGTTTTTCCAATAACTCATTGTACCTGGGCCTTTTAAATCAAAAATTCACTTCAGCCAGCACTGCTTACTGGGTTAAGGTCAGGATTGATTTCCAGAAGTATTATGATTATTATGTAACAGTTCAGGTAATAGACCTATAAAATTGGATGTGATTTTGTCCATTCAGATGTCACAGCAATAGAGACTTTTGACTGAAACAACATCATGAATATTGGATAGGATCCTGCAGTGCTGCTCCTCCATGTTATGATATTATCCAAGGCTGAAGGTTATAAATACATGAGTTATACTGCTCACTTTCCAGTTGGTAAAAACAAACAAAGGAAAAAACCCATAATCAAGTCCCAGTACACAACTAGATATAATATAGCTTTATCTTTATATATATATATTTGTATATATATCAAGTAAAAAAATCTAAAATAGTTGGAAGTAAAAAATGAAAAAATAGCTGATTGTGTTATTCTTTTCATTACAGTGATATGGTAGCAAATACAAGACAAATGAGTAATAAACATTTACATAAGGTGTTCTGGTCCCATCTCCATCAATAGGGCTCAGATTGGAGTAGAAAATGGAACAACATGGTTTTTGCTTTTTGGCTACAGCTTCTGTAAGTAACAAAGATGATGCTGATAAGACAAGAAAAATGTAGCGCTAAATAAAATAAAAGTGTTTAACAAAAGACCTTAAAGACCATAGGGTAAAATAGATTTGGAGAAGCTAACACAAAGCATCTCCAAGTCCTGCTTAGGCTGAAAATACTGTTACTGCTTACGCTGCCCTCAAAATAGGTCTATTCTGTGCCCTCTGCTCACAACCACCAGTTCTATGCTTTTATTCCCTGCAGCCAGTAGTAATAATAAAAACAAAACCACAGAGCTATTGCGTGGACTGTGTCAGATGTGAGACCTAAGCGATACACAAGTCATTTGCTGCCCTTTGTCCAAGGGTGAGTTTTCCCCAGAATCCTTTACACTGAAAATGTCAATGTATTCATTGACTAAGCTTGGCAAATGGTCACACTGAGCCCTATGTTGGCTGTAGAAAAGAAAGAAGGACTATTCTCAGCATAAAACAACATCATACAGACGGTCAACACAAAACAGTAGGTTTCTTTTTTCAGTTGTCTGCATAATAATAACATCATGTTTGCATATAGAACAGCTGTTGCATTATTGCTCTACTTATAAGAATATAGTAAGGAAGTTAGAACAGACTTGCACATTACAAACTTAAGGTTCTTTGGTGAAGAATGAGAAAACAGTATTTTAGCTGTAAATACATCTCGGAGAAGTCTTTGCTTTTATCTGTTGATCCTTTGGATTCTCTCGCAGAGGAGGGAAAGGTATTGAGTCAGCTTTACCATAGCGACGATGGCGACCCCACCGATCATCATGCAGGTGGGCCAGAAGAGCGAGTGGAACAGCACGTTGGAGCTGTACAGTTTAGTTAATATCACGTTCTTCTGAACGCCTTCGGGGTCGTAAAAGCAGGAGAAACGTTGGTACTTTCTGAAGTTTTCCATGACGACGTTCACGAGTGACATGGATTCTTCGTAGTTCTTGCCGCACTTGGGTATATAGGAGCACTGGGAAGAAACCAGAGGGAAAAAATGAATCTTCAAACCAGATACAATGTCTGTTTTCAGGTGGTAAGCATCTCAAGATGATTATGGCTTTCATAATAAGAGTGCAATACTATTAAGCTAATAATAAATTTATCACAGACAAAACTCAATATTTTGCACATCTACAGAATTTCTCATTGGAGAGTCTCCAAGTGCTGTACAAACATTAATGCTTTGATCTGTGGAGCAGCCTCGTGAGATAGGTGAATATATTATTACTGCTAATTTACACATGAGAAAAATGGAACTGATGAAGTACCTCTTCATCTGAAGTGCCATGCATATTTTCGCATTTAGATGGGTAATTGCCTGTCTGTAAATATGAATCTGGTAGCTCAGATCTCACTTGCAAATGATCAAAATGATCATATTGGGCAAAAGAGTTCACTTGGAGAGAGGAAGGACAAGCAGAGACTTTTATACAAATTTTCTTTTGAGAGGAATGTCTCAATTAGGGTCATGTAGGAAGTCTGAGACAAAAACACCTCTAGTTGAAGATCAGCCTGGCTATTTGGATGGCTCTTCGTCTTCTCTTTGACCACACCACCACCATCTCTGAAAGTATCCATGCTTTTTGGATGAATCCAAAAGCGGATTTTGATTTAATTCCATACATATGCAAGAACAGCTTAAGGACAGCGGAGAAATCTGTTGGGTGACTTCTCCTTGAGCACAGAGGGAGCAGGGAGATCAGCACTCCCCTGCAGTGACGGGTTCCTCAAAGGGCCCCGCTACACTACCATGACTGAACGTGCTGCTGCTGGTGAGCTGCTAAAATAGCTTGAGATAATTTAATGAGAGAAAGCAAGTTTTACAAAGGAAAAAATGACTTCTTGATTAAAATAATGTGACTCATGGCTTCTGATTATTATTGTTTCAATGTAAAAACTCTATAAATGTCCCTCAGTTCTTTTTCATGACCATGCCGTGACTTTTCACAATGCACTGCAACAAATCTCTAGCCCTAATAATGATCACAGGATTAACCTCATAACAGGATTTGATTGATCCATTGGCAAGTTTATTAGCTGGGAATATGATTTGAAGTGCAGCAGAGATACTGTCTGGCATTAGCAGATTGTAGCATTAAGGGTAGAGCATGTGAGCACTTCCATTATGAATATTTCATAGAGCTCTAGAAATTAGAGATGTTGTATCTCATCCATCCCCTTCCAGGCTATTCTGCCCAGTTTTGCCTTCAGTGTCTGAAACCACAAGCCTTCCTCCCATCCCTACTACTCTTTAATATATCATAATCTAATAAGCTGGGAGAAGTTTTCAGTGAGGCTGTACTTCGATATATTTTAATAAATTATACACTGTCATTGTCCTAGCCACGGTGTTTCCAGTTCAGATTTTTTCTCCTTTGCAAGTTTGGTATTATACATTTTTGTTCCTTGAAATCCCAACTGTGACACACCTGAATGAGGAGATTAAATAAGGACTTCGTCAATCTTTGCTGAAGTTCAACCCCTATTTCTCCAACAACAGAAAACTGGAGGCACATAAAAGCCCAAATGATGACAGACTCCTGGACTCCAAGCCTGGAAGCATCCCAAGAGGCACTGGAAAGGTCTGACTTCCTGCAAGTCTGACTGTTTTCCGAACATACTCTCAGGAGACCCAAAGTCCAAGCAGGACTTGAACTGGGATCCGTTGATAGTGCTCGAGACTCCAGCTACATCAGGCTAGCCAGCCTGTGAGTGGTGACCAGGTTTTAAAGAAACATAAGCTGTTAAAGGTAATTGCGCAAAGGAGTTTTATATACCTGATCAGTGAGCCAGGCTCCTGGTGCTGAAAACATTTCTCCTCACACTATGGGCTTTTATCCTGTCTGTAAGACCTGGGTCCTCTTTACCCCATGTCTTAATTACCTCATCCTATTCTTCTGAACTCGTGGCTGTTCATGGCTCTGAGAGTTTCCTCATCCTTGATGCAAGGACACATTCCTGAAGCGCCTGTGCCTGTTAGGCTGTGGTCATGAGGTTGACTGGAGGAGGCTGGTGGCCTCCTTCCAGGACCTGGCTTTTGTAGTGAGAGCTGGAGGATGACACCATGCTGGCTTTGCTTTGGCTGACATCTGTTGTGCTGGGTAGGTCATTGGCAGAGGAGATGGTAGACACCAGCAACGAGATGTTCTGAGTGTTTTCTTTGGTTTGATCTTCATTTAGCTTACGTCAATATATGGCAGGGAATCATCTCTCTATATTGTTCTTATGCTACAAGATGTCCATTTTATAAGGATGGAGATCCCACATCTCTGGACAAACTGGAAGCAGCTTCATTAAGTCACTGAAGTTACACTGACAACATTATTGACGGAGAAGCTCCTAATTCAGGCCGAGAGGTGGTACACTACTGCTCATTCTCTTCCTGTGCTTGGGGTGTTTGTCACTGTCATGCACAGCTTGGAAGCTGGGATTGGAAACACCTCCTTTGTACTTTTAATACATGCTGTGGTAGTCTTGATGAGAAAGCGGCCAGGACCTCGCTTTGCATTTCTTCTCAAGAAGTGAGGCAGGTTGGATTAAGGGCTGAAGGAGGAGTTTTGTGCCTGCCTTTGGTCCAGTATTTCTTTTTACAGACTGAATCTTGCAACCCCAGTGCAGAAATGGGTCTGCTGAGAATTGCAGCCGAACTGTGCTGCTCCATCTGCACTAGACAAACTCCTCTTGGGCTTATAAATACCTGAACTTTCAGTTCACCAAACCATGAGATGCCACCATCATTTCTGACTATCAGGCAGTTATAGCTGGCATAACAGTGACTTTGGTGATTAAAGCCTGCTTGTTATCATACTTACGGAGCATGGGCATAAATCAGCAGTAACCTCAATGACATGTAAAGAATCAAAGTGATGTAGGATGGGATCAGAACAAGCACTTGACAACTGCTTTAAATACTGCAGCCCTTCCTCGGCATGACAAACTGGCTCTGTGGTCTCCGAGCAAGGGAACACGGGTCCCATCTACTTTCCCTGGTGGCTGTTACAGCCCGTGACAGCTGAGAACTGGAAGTGCAGCAGTGAAAGCATTTACGCTGCTGTGACTGTAGCGTTGACAAGGGGCTGTGCTTGTCTTAAAGGCTACAGATAAAATATGCACAGTGAGAGCAACAAAGAGGCATGGAAAATCTTGCGTGCTTTTCTGGGAAAGATTCAAGCAGCTTGACTGGCATCCACTTACTCCCCATTGATTCAGGCTGGAGACTGACAGCAGCGCACTGCACATGTCAACATAAAGCTCACCTGCTCGTTACCTGCCCTTTTGGGAAGAAAGCTTTAGTTTAGAGAGCGGTTTTCTGGATTAATCGTTATTTGAAATCAAAGTGCATTTCTCTCAACCTGAGCTGGCGACAAGAAGGGGAGAGGGACGGGCTGCGGGCGCTGCTCCGCACGCAGGGTGAGCAGCCGCGAGCTGGAAAGGTTGGCAGGGTTATGCTGCCTGTTTGAAGGTCTTTTGTGCTGGCCACTCTCTGCAGCATTGCCAGGAGTGTGAGGGCTCAACAACACAGGCTATGCTGGTTGCTTTTTTTTTTTCTTTCTTTTTTCATTTTCCCTGTGCAGAGAGGTAAGAAATGAAGACCTCCGACTGGAGCCAACTCTCAGTTGGGGTCTTCACTGATGTCTGGGAGCAATATTTTAGTTTCTAATCAGAGACTGATGACAAATGGAGGAAGGAAGCAGTGGGACTAGTGATGACAGGTTAACTGAGGTGGTCCCTGACTTCACTGCCTGGATATTCATGGAAAATATTGTTGAGGAGCCGTGAGGAGGATAGAGCCTCCCAAGCAGAGAGCCGAGGCTTGTTTGGAGTCTCTGCTAATTCCAACCAGGCGTGAGAAACTAGGTATTTTATAGACATTTCAATCAGGGGCCAAGCTCCCTTTGAAACTGCATTTGGATGCAGAGCACATAGGCAGCAGCACATCAGGAAAACCTAGGAACCCTCCAGAGAGCAGTGCTTAACCTGCAAAGCAACCTTGGGCTGGAGGAGGATTAGCTGTGCCTACATTAAATTAAGAGGAGACTGTGCCAGGGAGAATTTCAGAGTTGATTTCAGCAACAAAAACCATTGGGAATGGAGTTTGGAGATTCAGGCTGAATCTTTTGATTTGTTTGAATCCACCAGAGGATGGGGACGGACCCGCTCTGTTTTAATCAAAGTGGGGCAGGTGTGTTTCTGGATTTTGCTTCTGAACTGGTAGCAAGTTAAGTTTGTGCTGCTGGGGGACTGCAGCGGCTGAGGCTGAGCATCTCCTTTCTGCACCAGCCCCAGTCTCGCAGGGGATGCGAGGACACTGCTCGGGGTTTCACAGTTGGGCTCCGGAGGACTTTGTGCACCAGCCACAGGAGTTAATTATCCAGCAGAATAACTGGCCCAGTGAAACCGCTCAGTGCTTTGACTAATTTTAATATCACTTCATCTTAATATGCAGAAGCAATTGGGTCTGCTGAGCTGCTCCCATAAATAGCAACACGACAGGTTACGCTGTCAGCAGCCGGGGCTGCACGTTGCTGGTGCCTGTGGTTTGGGGTTCAGTGACGACCTTGGAGCACTCTGTAGTTAATGCAGATCTGGCGGGTGGAAATCTGCTCGATTTGGAGAAGCTGCAGCATTTGCACCCCGGCGCTGCAAGCGCAAAGAGGAGGACTAGGGGAGAGGGACATTTTGCAGCCTGGTCCTCAGTGTCCTGCCGCGCAGAAGGCGGGGAGCAGCCACCCGCCAACAGTCGGCGGCTCGCGGCGGCTGTGCTGCACGCGGCACTGCGTCACCCGCACAGCTGCGCCTGCAGGCTGGAGGAAGCGGCGCCTTCTGTGCACCGCGCCGCTCGTCACAGCCTCCAGACATGAGCTGCCTCGGTCCCACCTGGATCGAGTTACGTCGCATTTTACACTTGCTGAAGCAGAGAGAGGATGTTTTTTTTTATGGAGATTTGTTAAAAATAATTTTTATTGCCATGTCTGGTACCAGAGAAATCATGCAAGAAAGATTGTCTGACTCCTTAATTTGTATAAGCTCAGAAACTGCCTTTCGTTTTTATGCTGCTCCTTTTATTTTGACAGTCTCTCACCGGCAGACTCGCAGCATCTTTGTGCCCTCCATAGGGATAAATTGTGTGGCCTGATCCTGGTGCTGGAGCTGGAGCTAGACTGGCCACCAGCTTTGTCACCAGTGACGGCGACACGTCCGCTTTAGACATGGGGATTTCTGTCCCTCCCAGCCCCACAATAATAAGGCCATTTCTATTCTCCCCACTACAGACACTCCACGTACATCGCTGGAGGGGTTAAGATATACTGCAGAGCCATACCGAATGGGAAGTGACTTGTCTGCAGCTCCCCTGGAATATATGTGTGATGAGGACTCAGCACTCGTGTGCGTCCATAAAACATCCCTTACCAGCGAAGGGGGAGGAGATGGAAATTTTGTCCCTGTGCTCCTACCTCAGAATTGGTTTTCATCGTCTCTTCGTTGTGGTAGAGCAGGAGCTTTTGGCCAGAAGAGGTGAGATTGACGTACACCTGGAGGCAGGGGTACTGTGAGATTTTCCAGCAGTCTGGACCGCAGCTAAAGGAGCAGTTGAAGGTTTCTGTGATGGATGCGTTGAGAAGCGTGCACTGAGCCTCCTCTGTCCAGACACTAAGTAGAAAAAAGAAGGAGGTGTTAGAGCATGGCAGGAATGGGCAATGAGCACAAGCTGCAGCCCAGGGCTTCTATCAGGGATATGCCCATGGCACCTTGCAGGAGAGTGTATGTTCTGCTGGGCTTTGCAGCAGCAGCTGGGCTCTTAGTATAAGACACATGGGTGTTCTATGGCATAGTACTTGAAGTTTGTGTCTTCAGCATAAAAATACATCATTTACATACATTATCCATGAAAAGGGGACTGGATCTTCTAGTTTGGAGGAATATTTGAGATTAAACAGAAGAAAACAGAGCAGCATGCCCTGGGGAGTGCAAAGCACATGGCATGCCATAATGGGGCGTCTTGAACCAAGACTTGACAGCTGACTGCAAAGTCCAGTTCACCTCAGAAAGGAGGTTTTGAGGACAACTTTGCATTACCAGTGCACACATATTCAAATATGTAGCTACGCACCCGTATATGAGCAATACTGCATGCAAACCTAACTGTGGAAAGGTGTTTTCTAGTGGCAGCTCACTGGGTTTTCAATAAGCTCAATCAACTGATGTAACCATCCTGGAGCATTTTACCTGATCTCGCACTCATCAGAAGTCAAAACTGATGATGACTGAGCCCAGGTATGTCCTGACAACATTCACTTGGATTACTTGTTCATTTTCCAAAAGCTCTAGCGGGGACGGGAGCCACAAGAAGGGCACCCGGATACCTCCATGCCCTGTTTGAGCTTGGGGAGAGGCTTCACACCCCGGGTCCCCTCTTGGCCCTTCCCTGGGGCACAGGGAGCCGGATGCCCTGCACCCCTCTTGCCCCAGGTCTCAGCAGACCGTCCTGCTGCTCTTACTGCCCCCGAGAGCCTCGCTGGGAGCTGGATGAACGTGGAAGGCTGAGGTTGAGGGTTTGCTGGGGAGCAAAGCCCACCATGAGCTTTAGATGGTAAGCAATATCAAAGGTTTCTGACTAATTCTCCTGGCATTTCATTTTGGCAGTAATTAAGCTTGTTTATTGCATTTTGCATTTTTATTAAATTATGCTATAATTTCTGGGAGGAAATCAAGCAAAAGGACCTTTTTTTTTTTTTGACTCCCAGGCAGTATTTTGTTTGTTTGTCTATGCACAGGGACAGTGACCCCCAAAGATATCTGGCTGTGAATGTCCTGGCTCTGTCAGGAGTCACAGCAAGAATTCCTACACTTTCTTCCACATTTCTTCAATTTTACCTTTCCGACTGCTGTTTTATTAATGTATGAAGGTAACAGGTTAACACCTACCTACAACAGACATGTAGGAAGCTAGAATATTTGACACCTTATAGGTGTTTCCATATCTTTGACCTACCTTTCACATAGCTTATAGTATAAATGATCTTTTCAAATGAGCAATTTTGACCTTAAAAGCCTCTGCACTTGACCCTAGTGTTGCTAAGGGGTCTGGAGAAGCAATCTGGAAATGTACATAGATGTAGATATCTAACTGGACCCGATCTTTGTCTTCAAAATCAAAATGCTGCCTGCATTTTAAAAAGGGATTAAATACTTTTGTCACATAAATAAGATGCTGAAAAATCAAGACAAATGATCCTCATGCATCATGGCTTTTCCTGTTCATTTCAGGGTTAAGAAGGACTATTTTCCTGGACCAATGACACAGTTGAGGATATTCATACTACTTAATTTTAGGCACTTGCCATATATGCCTCCATAAGAAGATAAGGTGGATAAGCCAAACATGCCATGTATGGACCACTACCAGAGTATGATTTGGGGCATGACAGACTAATATTTTGATTCACAATTACCCATTTTTCATTCCCTTAGCTTTACTGATCAGACTGACCAGGACAGAAAAAAACATTGTTGACATTCTTATTACAGTCTGGGGTAGATTTTAAATAGGGCTCGTGCTTGAAAGTTGCCTTCAAATACTGCTAATGAGTCACCAGCCAAACTTTCTGCTCCTTAATAATGAAGCTGGAGAAGAGCTCAGAAAAATTAAAAGTGCAGCACAATAATAATGAAAGATGATCTATCACTTTCAGCAAATGACTTTATTTTTGTAGGATTTCACTTGCTAGAACGAAACTATCAACCCACATGGAAAGCTATATGCTAGAAAGCAGATTGAATTATTTCCAAAACTGAATCTCCATTTTTCATTTGAAAGTGCATTGATTCTCAAGGCTGCTAAATATTTTTGCTGGTCTCTCCTGAATTTGCTTGAGTTTCACAGCAACAGACAAACACCAAAATCCAAGAGGCTTACAGGTCCAGCACACCAGCTGAACCAGGAGCTTATAGCAACCCAGGCTGCGTGATAGAAAGCACACACAAGTATCCAAAGCTTTTTGCTACCCCTGTGCTATAATTAAGCTTGTATTAAACTATGGCAAACCTAAAATGTTTTTATTTTTCAAGCGAAGGATCTAATTTGTTTTCATTTATGCCAGTATTGCTCAATAGTATAGTTATGCCTAACTTATACTCAGATAAGGAATTGCAGCATCAGGTCTTCACTGACCAAGTGGAAGATTACAAAACTTTAATGGAAAGAGCAAAAGGGATAGGCAGAAGAAGTCAACTGGAGCAGATAGTTTGAGGTGAGAGTGACCATGATGAAATTACCTTTGCATGTAAGATCGTAGCAGGGTGATTCCCAGGAGGAAGTACATCATGATAGAGCACACCATCATGGCCAGCCCGAGGAGTATGGCCCGGTCTTCTCCGGCTTTTAGGGCTGTGACTGTTTTCCTTTTGTCCAGTAGATCGTGATCCCTGATTTTTTGGTAAATATTTCTGAGGTTGAAAATAATACATTCTTATGTGAAGTTCATATTTAAGCAATGAACCCTCTAAAGGGTGGGTAGTTCCACCTCCATACCCATCTCGTGGGAGAGAAAGGCTTAAGGGTCCTCAGTTGTCCTGACCTGGTGGAAATTTATTCATCTCCAAAATAAATTACAGCCATTTCTGAAAAGGTAAAAACCTCTTATTGCAAATATAAACATTAGACACTTGTGCCAGCTCAGTAAATCCTTCTTTGGTGCAGCTTCATTGGCTCGGTAGAATTATACCATAGATGAATTTGACCTGTCAATTCTGGCTTATGCCACTAGAATATCTTTAGATATAAGAGGTGTCTTTTTTTAAGCCGAATATGGCAGATGGACTTATTGTAGTGTAAAATTTTTATACTCAAGTTAAGACTTGGCAATAGTTAATGTAGAAAAAAGCCTGAAGAAGTGACAAAAATTATCTGAAAGGACCACATTCTTTCTTGATTCCCTATAGGTTGGTGATTTGGATAATTTCCCACCCTGAGCATGATTCAAGTTCATGAAAGACAGGGGGGATTTTGCAATTGATTTCTGTGGGTTTTTGATTGGGAGCTTATTTACTGTATTAAAAAGTAGCTTTCTGGAAACCCCTTTGCTCATCACAGTGAAAACCCTCACAGAAAATTATCCACCAGAGCAATTTGTTCCAGGATTTTAAAAAGAAGAAACAACAAACCATTCCCCTTCAGCAGAGAGTCCTTTCCATTTTCTAACCATAAGTCTTTCTTTCATCTCCAGGTCTTTGATGATTCAATGGGTCATGAGGACACAATGGTGAAGAAGAAGGAAATATTTGAGTACATTTCAAACACACTCAAACTTTGTGGGTTTAAAATGTACTTACAGACCTGAGGCTGGTCAAAATCTCCTGTGTTTTCTGTTACGGTTCTTTTGAATCATCCAGACAGCACCCGAAGCATGTGAACCGCACATCTGAGCCCTGGCACCACCATAACATGGTCATAGCAGTACACGTGGAAGAAGTTCCTCTTCTACTGTCTGCAAAACGGCAGGTGAGCAACATCAACATCACTTTGGGTTCTAGCAAACCCACCACTCATTTAAGCTGAAACCACCAAGTTTCACTCATCCTTGTAAAAAGCAGTGTGTGATAGACCAAGCGCATAGCTTGCATTCACCAACAGGGACAAAGATATGGTCAGCATTGAAAGAGATGTAAAACCGTAAATTAACACAAGAAAGAAATGAAATCCTTGAAACCTAAATTGAGTTTGGGTTTAGATGAATGAGTCATAGCCAGGAAAAGCACATATGGTGTGGGGTTTTATAGCAGAAAAAAAAATCCTAGATTATACTAAAGCAGATAGTCTCCCATAACTAAGAACCACTGAAGTTTCTTCAACCTACTGTGTTATACTTTAGGTGTTCATGGTTTCTCTTCAAAATCATCCATTAAAGCTTGTCAGTATTTTCCTAGCTAGAAATGAAAGGGTAATTCAGGCTGCTGAAATTTTCCCTGGTGCTAGAGAGAAGAATATGCTGTGAACTGGTGGATTCCATTGCCTTCGAAAGAGTGATGTAGAATAATAATCTAATGTTAGTTTTCTATTACTATTTATCAAACTGTATTTAACTCTGAGAGCTGCTGTTTCGATTTGCATTGCTCCCAAATGGAAGCAGGCAGGAAGGCAGAAATTGTCATGCAGTTCCAGAACATTAACCGATCACACAGCATAACTTATGTCAGCATGCAGACATAAAACAGACACAGTGCAATCAGTCATTAATGTCACCAGAGCAGCTAGAACGTAAAAGTGATACAAACGGACAATTTAAAAACAAATAGCTAATTGAAAGTGGTTACAGATACCTCCTACATGGCCTTGAGCCAAGGAATGTGCAGTGAGAGGTAAAAGAGATGGAGTGAAGGGTATGTTGTAGATCTGTCTGGCAGGGCCTGGCAAACAAACCTGCACAGACGGTGTGCCAAGGGTGTCCCACGGGTGCTCTGGCCCCGGTAAATAAAGCTAAATCAAACTCTGCCTGTGGGGTCATACTAGGAGCAGTTGTTTGGTTGCTCTGTTGCCGATATTTGCTATTAAAAGCCTTAAATGGCAGCACAGTGGCAGTCCCATGCACTTTGGTAAGGGCTTTCCTTCTGAATCCTTGCAAAAAGCTGATCTGGTGCCATGTGCCGAGCTGTGTGGCGGCATGGGCACGTGCTGAAGTCCCAAGTGTCCCAAGTGAAGGCCCAGCCTCCAAGCAGCCTCAGGAGACAGGCTGAGTAACGTCCCTCATCCTCCCCACGCTGTGTCCTCGCCGTAGGAGGTGGCAGCTTGTTGCTGCTGAGACCAGGAACTTCTACCATTACCCATCTTCATGCTTAGCCTCAGGGAGCCCTGGCTTCGGGCACACCATGTGGCACATGCACCTTTGTGTCGAGTATCTTCCACCTAGCAGAATAGCCTCAGCATCATCTTAGCTGGAGCGGTGAAGTCATTTTAGGGGAACATTTGTCTTTCCTGCGACCTGCAGTGTGGCTCCACGAAGGGGTGACCGCTCCGCGGGGTGGGATTTCGCATACACGTGAACTTTTGGCCCAGCCAAGGGACCTCTTTCTGCTCACTGGGCTGTAAGAGCACTGTGCTTAGCCAGCTGATTTTTGGTCCCTGGGCTGCACAGCCACAATTAGCTGTGTATGAGCACAGATCACTGCATCCCGACATTACTCATCTCAGCAATTCTGCCTAGTAATTGTGACTACAGATGATCACTCCCCAAATATGACATGGTTTGTTTTTAAAGAAGTTCCAGGTGCCAGAAATTAAGCCTCTAAGGGCAAAGAGGTCTTTGTTCTCCTGATCTTTCCTAAACTTTTTCTCCAGCTTCCTTTTGCCAGGTTGCTCGCAGGATATGGGTTGACTGCTTTATCTGCACAGCTGTGTGGAGAGGAAATCTTGGCCACAACTGTGCCTTGGGACAGAGCACAAATCCCCCTCTCTGCCTCTCTCCACACAACAGCTTTGCCAGGATCCCTCTGCAATGAAGTCACTTACGTGATCTGCAGATGAAAGTGTAGGGAGAACCTGTGTGATGGAAATAAGCAGCCCAGAATATGTTTAGTCAGCTTGAACATCAGACAGTCAAGGTCAGCGCTCTTTGGAGACTGATGGCCTTAATAAAGAAACCTGGGCATATATGCTGCAATAAAGGAGCTGTTTCTTTGCCATTATGAGGGATGTGACCTCTTAGTATTGGGTTATTATGCAGGAAGAGGCTTGTCACATGCATCCTATGCACTCTGTGGACCTCCAGCATGGGGTGAGACAGCTCCACAATGCCAGAGATGTGACAAATTTATAGGCATATGTTAGCAATGGTCCTATATGTCAAGCGTTTAGAATGAAGAACTGTCGTATAGAGAGGAAGAGCTAAAGAAATGCTTTCTCTGACCCATACAACAGTTCCTGTTTCACTCCAAAATGTGTGGATCTGGGAACACTGCAAAAGAAATCCGGTTTCCTCCCTGGAATCTATAATAACCAGGTATCTGGAAGCACTACTTTTTTTTTTTTTTAATAAACTCAAAACACCCATTCTCAAATTCTGTCCTTCGCAAATGAACCATGGAATTGATCTGAGGGAGATGCTGTGTCTTCTGGCGCTCCATGGGCATGGGGATGATCAAGTGGGAATACGTGACTGCGTGAGTTGTCCTCAGTGACTTTGAATTCGTATTTAGTTCTCTGATATCGAGGTATCATGCAGATGTCACTCAAATTGCCTCATGCCAAGTTGTCTGCTGCTATTACAATCCTTGAAAGCAAAGGTCAGAAAACACTGGAAATTACCTGCAAAATTCTCCATGTTCAGGGACCTTTTTGTATATATATATGTTGCTTAACAGGGTATATTTAGTTGCATTATTTTTTGTCATTAGAACTGTAACAACAAGAAAACTTCTAGAACTCTCATACTAATCTCAGTGATGTTGTAGCAGGATTCCTATCAATAAGAATAGATGAGAGAAAACGAATTCACTTGATTCCTTCCCTTTTTCCCAACAAATTGGGCTGAAATGAATCAAACCAAACCAGTGCTTTAGCTTTCCGAGGCTGCAACATTGTGAAAAACATAACTGACAGCTGAGAAAGAGAAGTGGCTGAACTAGCTTTCCAAATCCTAGAAAGTGGCAGCTGGGGAGCAACACGTGTCTAAAAAAGAAGCCCATGAAATGCATGGCTTTGGCCTCAGTACTGCAAAAACACCTGCCTGTGAACCACCTTTGGCCCAGGAGGAGGGGATACCTCCACACAAGTGACATTTCTCTGGGTGTTATTCCAGTGTGACCCTTCAAAAGTCTGCAGCTGTGGGATATGTTAGGAGAAGAGTCAGGAACAGTCTTCCTGTCTGGAGATTAAACAACAGCAGTTCCTAGGGAAGGGTCATCCAGGGGAAGTTATTTCTCTAAAATGCACTGCCTGTTAGACATGGTGATTATGTTGGTGACCTTACACGTGTTAAAGCCACTGCCAACTGCTGGCAGATGAGTTCCTCCCGCCAGCAACACTTGTTCTGTGTTAACACCTCTTCTTTGCAGCCCTTGGGCTGCCGTCAGCACGTTCCTATTTCCATATTCTATTCCTTCCATTTGCTCCTGCATTTTATTTGTCCCTTGCAGGCTATGAACAAGCCTCCTGCATAGTTCTGCAGGGTGGCCTGGCAAATAAGGCCAAGCAATTGCTTGAAAAAGCAGCTGAAATTACCAGGCCAGTGGGTAAGGACTAAGATACTGCTCCCTACTTCTCTATTTCTACTGGCAGGCAGGGACAAGCTCTGCCCAGGGTTTAAGCTGACCAGAAGTCAGCGAGTCCTGCTTAGCACAGTGTTCAGCCCAAACTAATAAGCCCTGTTCAAAGGCATAGTATGAGCTTCAGGCCATGAAAATCAGGGGCATGTGGCTCCCAGGCAGCTCAACATGTGGGTAGGTGTATCCTGCAGGGGTGTTGGACTAGATGATCTCTAGAGGTCCCTTCCAACCTCAACCATCCTTACGCTTGGACCATCCACTCCAGGACAGTGTAACACTGGAGAACATTTGCCTGGGGAAAACTCAGTTAAAGAGGGGGCTTGCAGAAGTACAACAGACAGATGGATAACCAGCTCCAACTGAAAGACCATGGAAACCTGCTGCCAGGCTGACCTTTGTTCTTCGAAATATCTGTTTGGGGTGAGATCAAAAGAGCAAAACACCTTTGTAGCCTCTTTCAGAAGAGTTCAGCAAAGGGGCCAATTCTCCAAAGAAACTCAGCATCCTGAGGGCAGCTCCAGTGCCTGAACTCACAAGCTCATTTTCCCCAGCAGATGCCAGCAGTAATGTCTCATTAGAGTGACTGAGGAGCGTGTTTGCTAATTGGCCCTGTAGATGCATTGACCTCTGTTTTTGTTTCACTGCAGTCTGATTTTTGGTGATTACATTTAAGAATGACTGGAAGGGGACGTGAGGAGAGGAGGCAAGGGGGAGTAGGAGGAAGGAGAAGAAAAGAAAGGGAAATGTGTCCAGTTGTGACAAGGCAAGCTGTCCAGCAAATCTCATTATGAAGGAGAGAGATTTTGGAAGGATAGTATGGGCATTACAGGCAATTGTTCTTTCATCAGTGATATTTAACTTCACTCATTCCCAGCTGAATCCTGTCTTTGTCTTTGGACCTAAAACCACTCCTCCCCTTTCCTTCTCTTCTGTGTGACTCCTTGCTCCCTTGGGAGATCCAGTGATTCACATTATTCCTCGGCCTCCTCCAGCTTTTTCCCTCCAGCAACGCCACTGAAGTGGGCTGGCAGCACAGTAATCAGCTCACTTTCATGCTGCTTGTCATCAGCCAGCTACTGCAGGATGTAATGCACGCACGCACGCTCACACACACGCAAATAAGCAGAAAACATCTCCGGCAGCCGGGTGCGTCATCCAGAAGCAGGAAAGTTGTACCGAGTGCGAGAGCTTCTGAAGAGGTGAGCATGGGCGACTGCCCGTGCCTGGAATTGGCACCTGCAGGGGGCATAAAGTCCTTGCCAGGCTTGGGGCTGCCCGCTTGATGCTGGGGATTGGTGTGCTGGACAACGTGCAGCGTGTGCCAGCCTCAGAGCTGCTCCCTGCGTGCTGCTACTGTCCTGGGGGCAGGGAAGACATTGGCCATGCCTCTAGCATCATCCCTCCACTCTTCATTGGCTTGGCACCTTAGCCCTGACATTGCCAGCTGGTCCTGTTCTCAGTGGAGCAATACCTGGGAGGAGTGAGAGGCAAGGGGGGACACCCCTTGCATCCCTCTCCCAGTGCTGCCAGGGAAGAGAGGCTGCAGGTCATCCTCCCCAAAATTGAAAACCCATAAGAGACAATCAGCAGCGATGCCATTTACCTTTTCTCATCATGTCTGTAAGATGTAGAGCTCCGGCCACTGGTCCAAATAAACATCTTAGAGGGTTGCCCAGTGTTGGGTTTGCTCGCTGCAGTGGGACGATGGAAGGACCTGGGGGAAGAGGGATAATTGCTGTCACTGCACATTGCAAATGCAGCAACAGACCACATCATGTCCATCGTGCCAAGTCCCCTGTGGCCGTGCTTGGTGAGCTCTGGAGATGGATCTTTTATTAACTCAGAGTGATATGTAAAGCAATGGAGATGGCTGAGGTAAGAAATGGCAGATCTTCTTAGACACTCTGATAAGATCTAATCCTAGCTAACTGGGCTTAGATATACTCAGCATTGCAAACCAACACCATCAACAAAATATAATCGATAATTTAAGAAAACATAATAGGAACATCCAATTTTTATGGTAGTATTTTGGGGTGGAAAATCGTCACTGGACATGAAGTCCTCAGGGCCTTTTGCCTGAAACAAGTCTGTAAACCTGAGCACGTATTAGAGTGATCAGCAGCATCTGCTGCCTGTTTGAGTCTGCAAAGCAGAGTCATGAACTCCAGAGCAAATCCCCGAAGCACCAGAGGGGCAGCACCAGGACTGGAGAGGTTCTGCCCCAGCAAGGAGATGCAAGAGGAGCAAAAGGGGTATCTTTCTTCCCCCCAAAGTTAGAGCGATTTCAGAGTCTCTCACAATGCCAGTGCCTTGGAGCAGTCCATATGTGATGTCATTAATGCTGCCTGCTTCGTTAGCTGGGCAATCTAAGCTAACAGTCACTATTTAGCACGCGATTACATGCCTAATCTTGTGTAAAATTGTAACACCGGTGACATCATAGCAGCCACCCCAGGGGACAGATTGAGACGACTCAAGTCCCTGTCTCCTTTTGGTCGGAGGAGTAGCTGTCAGTGCAAGAGCAATGATATGGACTTCCCAAGACCCTTCTTTGAAGGCCTAGGAGGACTCAGTGCAGAATGGCTACAGCCTCCAGGATTGTGTGCTGCTTTACAAGTTAGTTAGCACACTCAGGTGTCTTTCTCTTTTCCAAAGTTAATTTCAAGGCACAGCTGTGAAGCCCTTTCCCTCCACACTCCCTGTATCTTTTTTTGGAAACAACTAATACAACTTCTTTTTAACCCAATGCACCTCAGTCAGCTTCTGACATGCTACTTCTCTCATGCAACAAGCAATAAGGGTGTGAAACTCATTACACCCCGGGTTGTCTGGTCTTTAAAGTAAAAGTGGATTCTGCTCTTATATGAGCAAAACGAGCACCTGAAGTCACAATAATGTGTGCTAAAAACAATGTGGAAAAGGTGCTTCAAGATGGTTTTTGACTATTAGGCACCTGGAGGGAATAGTCCTATGGGCAGGTTACTATCCATCTGCTGGCTGTTGAGTGATGTGAGATTTCTGAGGTTCTTTGAGTTTCTTTCATGGCCAGATGGTTGCTTTCAGGATGGGCCTAGCCAATAGTGCGGTGAAAAAAGGAAGAGACTGAAACCAGGCATCCAAGGCTGCCTGGGGAGGAAGATGGTGCAGTCTGATGTGAGTTTCCTGAAACAGGCAGCTAGACCTCATGCCCTGATGAGTCCTATCCACAGCCAAGTCTGTGTGTTTTCCTGTGACTTTGCTGAACTATAGGGCAGGGAGAAGTATAGCACAATGAAGGATGGGAGCTGGGCCCTGGCTGCGTGGAAGAAGGTCTGGTGTGACACCAAAGTTCCTGCATGCAGGAACCAGGGTTGGTCTCACTAACTAGTAGTGCCCTGAAGATGCAAAAGAGAAACCAGGCAAGTACCTGATTGTCTATTCCCCTCCTCTGATCCAGTTTGGAGGGAAGTGTTTCTTCTGTTGTCAGAATAGCTGTTTTCCCTGCAGGTGTCCATCTGAACACAATATTTGCTGGCCCTAATTCTACCTATCTGTGGCCATAATAGTAAATAAGCACCACTGCTAATCAGGGGAGCTGGGAAGCAGCAGAACAGCCAGCATGGACTAAGAAGGAAGGCAATAAACTAACTCATAAAAGAAATGCATCTGCATTAGTGCAGGATAGCTACCACTTAGGGAACATTTAACGCCCTGGCAGTGGCAACACTAAATCGTGAAGCACCAGTGGCAATATCAGATGGAGTATTTCTGCCTCATGACTGGACCTTGCTGTAATGTGAGCTAATGGGCACACAGTGGGACAGGGAGCAACATAAATAACTGCTCTCTTTGGAGAATCTCAGGAGCTCCAGCTATGCTAACTGACTAATCCAGCCAACAGGCGACCTTGAAACTGGGGGTCTTCATTATGGCAAGGAAAAACTGGACAACGGGGAGCTGGTGTTAACTTACTGACAAGAGCTTTGGGGGACTGATGGCTAATGATGCTGCATTAATGAATTCACTTCTATTTCTGACCCTGCTTCTAAATCTCCGCTGAGCTCAGAGCTGAGCTCTCCACCTGGGTTTCAAGCTGAAGAAGCTCCAGGTAGCAGAACATCTAGTGACGAGCTAACTCTTCTTTCCACCATCCCATTTTGGTGCTGGTGCATTTGCAGTCCAAGCACAAGGCAATGGCTCCCTTGGCACGTTGCAGTCACCGAGGATCAGCATTCCTGAGGAATAGCTGGGGATAATTGCCCCTCTGCCCACCAGGACTCTGCAGACATTTTTAGCTTTCTGTGCTTTGTCAGTTGTAAATGAATTTGAATTTACGTAGCAAGCGACATGTTGGACAAGCGCTATATTCATCATCTCAGCTGCTGTCTGGGTTCAGGAAAGGGCACAGGCTGCTTGTTAAGAGGGCCGACTTTGGGAGGGGCGAAGCGGTGGCAGGCGCTGGGTCGTCCCGCTGCAATGTGCTCCAAAGCAGCCTGGCTGGGAGAGGCTGACAGGGAGAACTGCTCTGCCAAAGACCCTACGGATAAGGAAAGATGGAGTAGGGAGAACGAAGACAATGAAAGTGCTGTGCTACCTGGCGTGAGGTTCCTTTAAACCTTAGCATACATCTCCATAATCGCTGAGGGATGTATGAACTTAGGCACTGCACTGCACCAGAAAAGCTATGCTACCTTGGACCACATCATCTGGCTAAGAGCAGGTGGGTGACAGAATAGTGGTCTCCCTCATGTGATCATGCTGTACTAAACCCAGTGAGGAACAGGAAGAGGACAGGGGAAGGGAAACGGAATGGATGTTCATTGCAGCCTTGCTCTCTAGGTGCTGGGGGATGTTTCCTGCTCCAGATCTGCACTGAAGTTTGTCTCCTTGATGGTTGTCAAGAGGGAATGGCCTTCTCCCCAGGTATGCTTCTGGAGGCACGCACTTCACCTGATCTTAGGGAAAGCTCAGCTTCTTTTGGACACTAAGATGATAATTTCTAAAAATAATAGGGGGCATAGCAGGGGCTGGACACCCGTGAATATCCTGGAGTTAAGGGTCACCTGACTCTACAGTTGACTGGTTCCTCTTAATGACTGGATGTCCCTGCATTGCTGTCATCTCATAGAGTCCTGCAAAGCAGACTCATAGAGTCATGCAAAGCAGACAGGGCAGACTGCAAAGCAACAAACATGTCTTTGTACCCATGATGAGCAGAGGCACAGAGGGTGCCAAGCCACTAAGCCAAAGTCTCCCGGGAAGTCTGTGGCAAAGCTGTCTTGCAATGTCAGTGCTCCAGTCAGAGGAATAAATATCCAAGACTGGACATAGTGGTGAAAACAGTCTAAAGGAAGATGGACAATATTCCTTACAACCGGGAAGGATGGAGAAGAGCCAAGACAAACCATTCCCAATGTCAGAGAGCAAAGGCAGAATCTTGCCTAAGTTTCATGGAAAGGAGACCACCTCCGTGACCACTTGGCTTTCACATGACCCCAAGAAGAGTGCTTCGTTTCAGAAAAGCACGACAACTGAGTTTTGGGGTGGGAGCAAATGGCGAGGATTTGTCCTGAGCTATATGGGAAGGGGACAGCACTGAGGTCCCTTGGGGAAGTGTCGGAGGAGAAGCAGATCACAGCAAGGTGGAGCTGGGGACAGCAGTGAGAGGAGAACGCGGGAAGGAGATAAACAGCAGCATCCAGAGGAAAAGCTCCAACAACCAGGGCAGATACAGCAGGAGTGGTTTCCCCCCCTTCTCCCGCCACCTAATTCTTTGAGTGGGTCAATCATCTTTTATCTGCCTTGAGTCAGCTCCTATGCCATTGAGAGCAGCAGGTGGAACAAAGTGACAGCAGGGGCGATGCTAAAACTACTGCCCAGGGGAAAGTGAATGCTCTGTCATTATTTATTTTTGAGTCCACATTTGGATTAGCTGTAAAGAGCTGTGCGGATAAGCAAGCAGGCAATTACAGCTGGGACGTGCTGCTCATGAATGGAAATGGCTGCAATCTGCTCAGGACATATTGAAATTCTAATTCAGTTAGATTCCTTTGCTTACAGCGCTCATCACAGACACTGAAAGAGATGGGATTAAAAAATAAATGCAATTCTTATGTTGCCTTTGTCTGCCTCCTCTTCCTCCCTTTCCCTCCTCTGCTCCCCAGCTTTAGCTGTTGCTTGAGTTCATTCTGTGCAGTGAAGTACAGCAGTCCGCACTTTGTGGCTTGTTAATTTTTACAAGGATCTAGCAAGCTGCAGCTGACCAGATGTGTGCATTGCTAACAGATGTATGGATGTGGATGAATGCTAGACCATTGCTTAGGTTTCATGCAGTATCACATGCTTCTGAAGACCTTTGCATGGCAAGGCACAGGCTCTTCAGACACTTCTTCCCTTTGCTCAGATTGCTGCTCAAGTCCATCAAAATCACACTGCCCCCCAAAAGCAGGCTGCTGTCCACCTTACGTGTGGGTGTAAGGCTATTTTACAGATACACATGACCACTTTTCATGGACTTTGTGTAAGTCACTCAGGAAAAGATCTGATCAAAAACAGTGAGCAAAGGATTGGGAAGCCTTGCCACAGAGTGATTGGGCAGTTTAAGCAAGTCGTTTTTGTATGGCCTCATTTTCCTTGCCTGTGAAAAAAATATATTAAACATGCTGGGATATGAAAGGAACAGCTAACACATCAGTAAATGCTCTGAGAGCATCAGGAGGAGGTTGAGCTCAAGTCCTGCGCCACGTGGCTGCTGCACATCCACCCATCCAACTTCCAGCTCAGATCTCATGAGCACCTTTCCCTTGTGACTTATTACACAAGGTTAAATGTTGCTGCCTACTCTGGGGTGCTTTCTTATCCTTGTACCATACAAGGAGCACATTGTTATTCAGATATGATCAGCAGTTCGGATATGATCATGAAATTCACAGAACAATTTTGTCCCCTAATATTACAGAAAAGCACTGGAAATACATTTTTTTGCACATAGATTTCATGTAATTTCCACAGTATGAGTGACTGTCCTGACTTTTTCTTCTGTAATTCTGTAGAAGGAGCTGTCTATTGCCTATTAAGTCTAACTTAGAGATAAAATTGTTACTTCTCTGTGTAGCACTGACCTCTTGCACGTGCTTTCTACGACTCCCCATTTGCCTTGCCTATTGGTAAGATCTTCTGCCTTATCAGAATAGCAAAGCGAAATCCTGATTACTTTAAGGAAGATGCAAGGGTAAGAAGAAGAAAGTACTTCTGATGGATTCAGGCATAGTTAAAAACCAGATCCAATCCAGCCTGATGAACAGGACCTGGGGAAAGTTAGAAATGAAATGAGTTATAATAAAGAAGAGGATTAGAAAGATAGGGAATGACACATAAAAGGTAATAATCATGTGCACACACATGAGGGAGAATTAAAGGTTGCATATTATGGAAAGGCAGTCACAAAATCTACAGAAATGGTTGCATGATTTTGGTGGGAAATCTGGTGGAGTCAAAAGACTATCGAGAAAAGGCTGAGGAGCTGGGCCTAGTACAGTGCATTAGATCAAAAATTGGTGTCAGCACAAAGTCACCTGCTTTGTGGATAGATTCAGTGCATGATGCACTGGCTGGCATGAATGCAAATTTAGCCTCCTTAAAACTCAACAGCTTGAACGCCTGGGATCTGGATAGATGTATTCTTGTAACATGGTTTTTAGTACAAACACGATTTTACTTGAGGGTCAGGAAAAGAGATAATGAGAACGAACAAAACCTAAGTCTCCATTAGAGAAGGCAATACTCAATGTCCGCTGTATAGTTCTGAAACACCAAAGGGAACAAAAGCCCTGCAGTCCTCTCAAGGCAACAGATTGCTACAAACAGTGAAATTATCATGTCCACAACACAAAATCCCTACTTATTTTGGTATAATAACTGGTCTAGAAATGTAAGCAGTGGTAGAAGTTGTACAGATGCCTCTTTTCCTCACATGACAATAATCTATATTAATTACAGCAAGCGTCCAGTTTTGAACAATGTCACTGCAGTGCTATTACAGTTAAGTAGTATTGAGTTTCTAAGGAGGTGAATGTCTTTTTCTCTCCCTAATCATGATTACTTGGGTTAGTACTTGGGCTAAGCTTTCATTTAACCAGGATAAATGGATTTTTCCCAAACCAGAGAGTTAACACTGTGCATCACATTATTATTCTCATCTCAGATTTGTTGCTTTGTGTGCTATTTTATTTGGCCACTAAACATGAAAAACAATAAGGGATAAGAAAGAGGAGCTGTGCAGAATCTCACATGGATTAAAAATCGAAAAAAAAGAGAGATAAAGCTGTTTTTGACTTGTTACAGTGTACAACTCTGTGTTAGCATTTTCCCTCCATCAACAGAACTTTAACATTATTTTCTTGTATATTTTCCTTCTTCTAAAATATGAGTGCCCACATCACATTTCTGCAGACACCACCAGCCTAGGTGACTAATAATTTGTTGCTGTCTATTTGGAACTCCTATTTATTATTTAAGCTTATGTGCCAATACAGGAGGTTAACATTCAGAAGAGCAGATGGGGAATTAGAGGCAAAACTTCTGTCAGTGATAACAGGACTTCCATGCTTCATTTCCCCCAGGGCACAGTGAATATTTTCCTTTTAAGTAGCACCGAGCAAAACTGCCTTAAGGAACTAGTGGCAGCAAAACAGTGTGCAGTAGCAACATGTAGAAATTATATAGGATTCAGAAATAGATTTGCAGCTGCTGGTCCCTTTGGGGAAAGGTGTTTTGTAGTAGCTCCTGGAAGACACCTATCCAGGTGCAAAAATCCAAGTGCAAAATGGCCAGCAAGGACATCTAGCAAAGTGACTGAGAGGTCTGACCCTGAGGAGCTTCTCCTGCATAGACGGTTTCACCAACCACGTTGCTGCCCGAGGGTCAGGCTTTTGATGGAAAAGGTAGAGAGCAAGTTCTGAAGATACGTGGGTGTCTCTGGCTGAGCGTCCCGCTCAGGTGTCCCACTCTTCTCTGCCTCGCTGCCAGCGGGGTCTAAGGACTCTGCAACAGTGTCTTGGTGCTGGGTATCTACAGTGGAAGGAGAAGGGCCTCCCCATTTGAGTGCCCTGTTTGGGCACTTGCACACAGTCATTACCTCGTTGCCTGGGAATCTCTGTCACTGGATGTGCAGTGCCATGCCTGGGGATGCAGTTTTGTTGGAGAGCACATGGCATTGGTAATAGCAGCTCATGTTATCGGCAGGTTTTGCCAGCACGGCGCTTTGGTGATGCAAGGGCTGGGGAATTATGGAGGCAGAACCCCAGTAGAGAGAAGAGAAGGATAGTGCCATGTCGATGGATTTTTTTTTTCATATAATCTTGCACGACCCCATCGACCCCAGGCCCTTGCACATCGTGCAAATGGAATTTCTTCAGATAGTTAACACCAGATTAAACCTGCACTACCTCATCTTCTCAATCCTCCATTTTTTTCTATAAAGTCTCCATCTTTTGGCCAGCCTTTATCAATCTTCTCTCCAACAACAAAAGGCCTTTACTCCTACCTAGGTCTGACTAAAGGATCCATGAGCCCCAGTAATCACAGGAATTTCTTTGAAATCAAAAGCAAAGAAGCTGTGTTTTCTCATTGACCTTGAAATCTTGAAGGCTATCTCCACTTCCTGTGGGATACGGCTGGTGTTTAACTCATTAAAAAGCACCTTTACAGAAGAGCTTTACTTCTTCTTGCTTATGACCAAGGAGGCAGCTAAGGAAAGTTTAACGGAAAATGTTTCTCCTATGCAGAGAGACCAACTCAGTTGATAAGTTGAGTGCATATGAGTTTGAATAATTAGCCCCTAAAAAATGCTTTTTTTTTTCTAGATTGATAGAATCAATTGTCCTGCATCCAAGAAGCACAAGAAGATTAAATTACTAATGTGATAGTATTTTTCCCTGTTCTTGATAGTTAGTGAGGACAAATAATTGATGCACTATTTTTTGTTCTTGCTGTGAGAATGGATTAACATTGTGTACTTTTTGCTTCTGAAGAATTTTTTTTTTTGTGAAAGAGACATGACCCCCTCCTCCTCCTACACCCATACTTATTTTCAGACTAAAAGATGCACAATTCTCTCCAAATTCTTACCCTTGCTTTTATTTTTCTATATTTATCTATGTTGTTTGCTATAAAAGATGACTAGGATTTCTGTGATGTGCTTCAGGATTTTGATTTTTCTCTATCACAAAGTGAGCATTCAGAGTTCCCTTGCTCATACCAAGAACAGATGACTTTCTATGCTCTGTGTTCTGCCATGCTAGAGCAAATCTGGAAATTCTGTTATTCATGCAACTATTTGTCCATGGACAAAACACTTCAAGCTATTGCACGTAAGTGCTCATAATTAGGCAGGGCAAACCACAGAAATGTAAAAGAGCAGAATTTTTTAAAAATGTAAAAAAAATCCAATTTTGAAAAAAAAGAAAAAAGAAAAAGGTTATATTAAAAAACATTTTTAAATGTTCCAAGAAGTAAAGAAGGGGTAGGGATGATGCAGGAAAAATACTCAAAATCTGGCTTTTGACCTTCCTGTAAGCCAAATAAAAGAGACTTTCAGTATTTATAAGTGCTATCATAGCATAAAGATTTAAAAATCAATGGGGGACACTTTGCCCAATAGTTACTTTTTGATTTCTTTGTAGTGCTTGCATTTATTTCTACCTCTTGCCACAATGGAAACTCAAGTCAAATACTCAAAGTCAAGCATTTTATGGCAGGCCTTTCTGTTTAAACTCCTGAGCTGGATACTTAAAATGCAACACCAGCAGCCCTGCGAATAGCAGATATGTAAGTAATGGAAAATCAACTGTTGGCACCGTGTCTCGGAGAAGTTTTTCTTTTCCCTTTTGTTCTTTATCCCATTGGAGTGGTTTGCTACTGGAATATATTGCTGGCAAAAGTGCTCTTCTACCAGCACTTTACAGCTATTGGAAAATGTTGCTGCCCGAGTGGCACAGCTCCCCAACCAGACCAGTTTGCTGGTGCAAAGCTCTGGGCTCGCACAGGGAGCCTTGTTGTCACCCCCTTTGCTAGCTGGGAGTGACAGTTGGCATCCACTCGCTTGGGGACAGTGAAAAGCGTTGCTTATTTGATGTCCCCAGGCGGCACATAGCTGTCAGCTTTAGGTTTGCTAATTTTCTAAAGCAGAATGTGAAGAAGACACCACAGGTCTGCATGAAGCACCTGAGTTATTGGTACTTATGCACCACCATAGGGATATGAATTCTGTTTATTGCACAAACCTGGGCCTATAATTAATGGAAATAGTAGCATTATCTTGCCTTGTTCTCATTAATTCAGAGTAATGGCATTGGAAGATCTGACTGCATTATGAAATGCATTTTTGGAAGAATAGGAAAGAACCAGAGGGCTTGCTCTGCTTTTCAGCATCCATCCTGATCTCCTCCTTCAATGAATAAGGAGCACAATTACTAGCAACGCCCTGCTGTGTGTAGCAGACCATCTTTCACACCCTAATCATAGATTCATTTTATCTTATTTATTTATTTTCCATACATCTGAGAGAGCAGATCTAAATTTTCCTAGCTGCCTGCCTGAACTGAATGTTACAAAATGCATTTTAACACTTTTAGAAACAGTCACGGTCAGCCCAAAGTCTGCTTAAACTCCAGCAGCTCCGTAGCGCTGACACTGGCACCTTGCAGTAAAAACTGCTTTCAGGGCTTACCTAAAAAGCTGCAAATGATGAGAACAGCCAGGTCTGCCCTAATGGGAGTTTTATGGGCATTTCCCCCTCTCTTAGGAGGAGTAAATATATAAAGGCTTCAAACTGCATTTTATTTATTTCTGTGGTATAGCATGATATTATTCCCACAGAAGCACTGACGATGTTTTATGGTTGTAGAAAGGAGGAAGCCTAGGACACTTCATGAAGCAGAGCTGATGCATGAGCTGGTTTAGCCATGGCTGGTGACAACCAAAATATAGCACAGACTTCAGCCTAGGTGTATTTTATTATCTTGGATACTTCAGTACCTGGGGCAAGGAAGGGCTGGAGAGATGATGAAGGAGCATGAGTGCTCGACAGCTATGTGGAGGCAACAGACTTCACCTTTCCTGCTTCGAAGCTCCCTGGGGGTTTTTGGGGAGGTGGAACTGCAGGGCTGGGCCAGGACATGTGTTGACACAGTTACCCTCCCAGGGAACAGGTACAGAGGTGCCCTGCGCCAGCCAACACGTGCCCCTATATCTCCCTTGTAGAGGCACTGCTGAGCACTGGGCTGAGAACTAGTCTATATCTCCCTTGTAGAGGCACTGCTGAAGTAACCCATGAGCACTGGGCTGAAAACTAGCGAAGAACTCATTTCACCCTCAAACAGTGGACAAAATGCTGTTTGCAGAGTGACGTGAAGCTCCTAAGGGCTGCTGAGGTCAAGCTCCTCATCTCCTAGTAGAGATGCAGTCCAAGTGCCCGAGGGTTGAGTTGGTCCTCGTCTTGGTGGCAAGTTTGCCCACAGCCTGACCAGCAGCACTGGCCCTGTAGTGGTGAGACCCATTCAAATAGATCATGTAGCGATATGTTATTTTCCCAATGATTCATTGGAAAAATATTCATCTTAATAGCTTTCTTATATGAAGTACGCACTGACCACTGACTTGCTCTGAGGAGGGCCCTTTATTGATACGATTCCCTGGCCAAGTGTAATGCAATTAAATGATTGGATTTCATTACATATATTGACATGGTGTCAGTGACTATTTCCACTCCTCCCCCATTATTTCTAAAAATAAAGTCATCTGCCATAATTAGAAAATATGAATGTGTTAAGACCTCCATTATTTCTTCCCCATATTAATCTAAGAGCTGGGCAGATGTTTATGAATACCTTGTTACATTATGTTCATCAGCTGCTACCAAGAATAGAAAGGCTGAGACCTGATCTCACTCTGAAGGTTAAATAAGAGCAGATCTGGCTAAATCTAGACTTCTGATTAACTCCTCAACAGTATTTTTACTTCTTATCTAAATGTTC
>NW_010576406.1:23664-48155 GCF_000705375.1 Tinamus guttatus | reverse complement strand
CTAGATTATTTTTCCACTTTTTTTTTTCCTAGAAGTTAGGTATTCCAAATTAACTTCTGAGTTCCTTTGGAGAAGAAAAATTCACTGTGTCGTCCCTTAAAAATGGATTTTGTCAGAAGCCTTATCTTAACTGTAAACTCCCATTCTTGCAAGCTTGATTCCAAGTTCCTGAGATGGCCTGTTCTGTAACTGCAGATGTGACTTCACATGAAAATTCAATTGATTTTCAGATTTCAGCTGATTTACTTTATGCTTACGAATACAGGAGTTACAGACACTGACTTTATTTTTTACTAAGTTAGAGGTGATACTACAAATTCCTAGCTGATAATCTCGTGGGAACACTGCTTGGGTTGCAACAACTTTGGATTTCAATTCCAGTATTACTTGCTGTTGGCATGCACAGCTGCAGTCAGCACTGAGCAAGATAAAGGGATGCCAGAGTGAAACAACAAAGATGGCAAAATATTTTCCTCCATATGAATCAGTATTTTCCCTTCTGAAATGCTGTATGTGGTCAAGTACTCTAAGATCAAGAAAGATGATGATTTAGATGATTGGAAACAGAGTGGGGAGCTCTTCACTATTTGGTAGCAGTTCCATGTTGGTTCTAATTGTAATAAACCACCTAAGTGCTCTAAAGAAACTTTTTTTCATGCAGTTTCCTGGGCATTTGCTTCATGAAAATGATGCTCCTGTGTATTATTTCTTGTTTTCCCAGTCCTTAACAGATCTTCTCTGTACAATTGCTCCCTGCTCTTTCTTTCTCAGTCCTTTGAGAAGCTGGAGCCAACTGTTACCCTTTAGAAGGCAATAGCTGCCCTGTGATGCTATGGAAGACCGTGGGATTACGGATGACACAGTTTGGTGCAGAAGGGATTAGAGGGGGCCAGGAAGGGTTTAACATTCCCCTGCCTGCACCCTCCCACCCCCTGCTCATTAGTTACCAGTACAGAGATTCCTGAGAAACGTGGAATTTGAGAGGTCAGGAAACACGCTGGTTTGGCAGACCCTTGATCTGCGTGGTGGAAGCTTTGCCTCTTTTTAATTAACAAAAGGAGGTGGGGGGGATTTGAGCCTCAAGTACATGCCTGGAAACAAAGCACTTTCTTCCATACGGATATATGCAAGAAATTGGATAGCAATACATAGAGGGGGGGAGGTAGCTAGAAAAGTCATTTGAGATGGTCAGTGACTTTTTTTAAGCACTTTTTAAAAAGTGCCTTCATTATTTAGTTGAATCTCCTGTGAACTGTCTTAGAACCTGGCCCTGAACAACTGGCAGTAGTAATTTGCCACCACTGCTTTAATATAGGAATTCTTTGTACAACTTAATGCCAGATACTCTTGAGACGAGTGAACCTGTTCAGGGCATGTGTCTTGAATAGCCCTTTTGCATGCTGGCTCAGAGGCATTTTATAACTGCAGCAAAAAAACCCAAGAAATGCTCTTTATCAAAACGAGGAGTATGAGTTCACGTTTGTTGGGTGCTTTCACTGGGACTTGCATTTAATTGCACAAGACTTACTGCAAAAAGTAAGCTAAAAATGTAGATATCTTCCGCACTCAGCATTAATATGTGTCCCACCAGTCTTGTGCTCCAGGGTTTCTGTACTTCTTTGCTAACTTTGAAATATTGAAGAAATGCCCACCAGAAAGGAAATTGCCTCTTCGTTTTTCTAGATGTGAGCTGGAAGGATGTAAATCCTCTAATGTGCTGCAGCTTCACTGTTGAGACAGGCACTATACGAAAACCAAATGGAATTACTGTACGGAAAACAAACTTCTCATTGAGACTGGAGGATTAGGAAGTTGCTTTGAACCAGGCTGGAAAGTATAATAGCAATGAGAGGATTAAACTGGGATCTTGGAGGAGGAGAGAAAAAAAAACAGTTTACAAGAGGATTTAAGAGCAAACTGGAGATGTTATAAGCTTAAAGAAATCAAATCACCTGTTTCCAATATCCTAACCTATGCAGAACAACATTTTGATTAAGTAATTGAGGGCTCTCTAGTCTGTAACACTTAGAGTTAGACTGTGTAAATAAGTAATTGAAACAAGTCAACTAAGGAATATTTTATTTACTTATTTTTCCCCACGCCAGAATTTTAAAGAAGTCTTGAAAGTGAATCTATTAATAAAAAAAAAAAAAACCCAAAAAGCACCATTTTTTCCCCCATAAGTTAGCCTATTTTGGGTGTGCATGGGTGTAATCACTTTTGTTAAATGGCAAATATGTTTGTGAGAATCAGTACCAGCAGGCTATGATGGAAAATTATTAGGAAATAGCATGCATAAGCAAAAACTTAAATGCATACATGTACTTTTGTATAAATTGAGCTTGAAGAAATTCAGTGACCCTTTAAATGTTTTCTATACTGAGCACATTGACAGGAAGTAATTTGTACCAGAGGAATATTTCAGTGTATTGAAAAAGCAGTATTTCTGAAAGCTAATTTTTGGCAAAGAAGGTAAGAGTATTATGCTCCCTAACCTAGGACAAACCCGGAAGATGAGGAAGATGGACTTGCTTATGTGTGCAAGGACAACACGTGAACAGAGGGGCCACAGTTTAGAGTCGGTTCTTACTGTAACCCCACGCAGAGGGAGGATTTAGCTCTGGAGAGTTTCTAGGAGCAGCGGTGAGGCCCTGCAGTGTGTACGAGCTGGCAGAGGTGGAGACCTGGAAGCTGGGAAAGCTGCCTGGGTTCCTCTTTCCTGCAGTGTCCCGTGCTGACTTCCAGTGCGCCGGCACTCGAGGCTTGCAGGAACGCTGGACTTGGGGGTGCTGGAGCTCAGCCTGAATCTGAATGTTGGAAGAACGTAAAAATCAAAAGTGTCTGCTCACCAGCAGATCAGAGGCTCCGAAGAAGAGACTAAAAAGCCAATCTCTTGTGGATGCAATGGGTGTCTGGGGGGGATGGCTGTATACCCTTCTGCACCTTGGGATGTTGGTGGACAAGTTTTGTTCCCAGCGTCAATAAATGACCATTCATAAATATGCAGCTTGTTTCTTTTTTAATATCAAGCCAGTGGACATGCTGTAAACCTTTCCAACCTAGAAGCTTTTGTAGATAGTAACAAACTTCTTGTCCTTTTAGGAACAGAAGAAAGACATTGTCTTTCCCTTTTTTCTTGTGCTGCTAGGAAATAAATTGACTTTTTTTTTTTCTAGTTGCTGCTCTCTGATGGAGGTGTTAATTGCATTTACTGACTTATTTTAATTAAAATATGTAACTTCTGAAGGTTATTCTTTGCCACATTTTATCACTCTTACAGGTGTTACACCGGTCTAAGGGGTGTGCACAGGCTGCTGGATGTCAGCAGCAGGTATCTGGTGTGATACACTTTTCATGTAGCATTTTATCAGTTTGCATTGAATGGTGGGTGGCAGGAGTACCCTTCACAGCAAGCAGCTGGTCGTGCTGCCTTTCTCTCCTATTTTCCCTGAGAAATTCCAGTAAGCCACAGTAGCAGGCTTAGAAATCCTTTTTAAGTACATAAAGCTCAGGCGTTATTCTTTGATGTTACTGCATGTAACTGTGCAGCTCGTTTAGTCAAAGAGGAAATTTATGCAGATGAAACTGATTGTAGCAGGATTTACATGGGAGCAAGCTGGGGCTGCAAGTGAGTATCTGTTAGGTTTTATCTGGAGCTGCTTCCTTAACTGTATGACCTATATTCAATTTCACTGTAGCTGTGTAAAATTGTAATTAAGATTAGAGACTCTAATGGGTATTAAAAGAGCTAATTATATATTAAATTGACTGTAGAGCAAAACTATTTTGTATTTTTCTTCCCAAACTAACCAAGAAATGTGTGGTGTATAGCATCAGGAACAAAGCATTTGGTCAGTTGGTTAAAGTAAAATAGCTACCTGGTACCTACTTGATATCCTGTTCAATTTCAGCTTGTTCTGCATTTTATTCTTGCCAAATTACAGCATATTTTCTACCTGCTATGTGGAAAGGTGACTTGGATGACTGTGTTGATTATGTTGTTGAGTTCATGTAAAACATCTGAACACTCTTCCTTTTGCAGCCACTGATCTTCTGTTGGCCTGGAATCCCATTTGTCTGGGCCTGGTGGAGGGAGTCATTGGTAAAGTTCAGCTTCACACAGGTTTGCTTTTCTCTTATTTCTAATATACTTTGTTTTGAAGTCAGTGATGCTACAAACAATTCCATTAAATATGGAATGCACAATGTTATGTAACCTCATAAAGAAGGAGTACTCCAAATTGAATCTGTTAAAGCGATTATTGTAGCTGTAGTATACAAATTCTTTTACTTTCCAGAGTGTATATTTTATCTCTTTGTTTTGTCAAAAGTGTGACTTTCATAAATGTGAAGAGTAAGAATCGCTAAGTCAAACTGAGGCACAACATAAAGCTCAAGAAGGTACAAAAACATGTTATCAAACAACTTTGGAAGTTTACTTAAGACATTAGTAGTTTCTGTGCTGTACTGCAAAGTTTCAATTCTCCACATTAACTGAAAACTCAAGGAACAATTATCAGTTTGGGAGATTGAAAGTAAAGGCACATTTAGCAGCTTCTCTGTAGCTAAATAGGAATATTATAAGGAACAGCTGTAAAATAAAAATAGGAGCAGAACGCCCTGCAATTAATAAGCCTTTCTTTCTAACCAATTCTGGTAACTTGACTAAGTTGTTACCTTTTCCAGTATAATAAGGTCCGTAGTCTCGTGGCTCTAGTCAGCTGCAGAGTTTTGTAAACAAAAAATACATATTTATTTCGATTCTAATATACCAGCTTTGCCTAGAAGGATTAATCTATGGGTGGAACTCTGGATGCATCTGCTGACAAGTAGAAAAGCAAGCCATAAATTCTGCTGCTTTTACTCTCTTCTTTATTTTTGAGAATACTTAAGCTCTGCATTTAAAGTAGTGGCTGGCAATATGATCAATACAGGTAAAGTTTCAAGTGTGCCCTGGGATAGCAGCATGTATTAAGTGCTGAAGTGGATCAGATGTTTGGTCTGTCAAATAGAAACAGATACTGTATGGGGAGGGAAATTAGATGGGTCTCATAATCATTTCTAATCTAGTGATTAAGCAAGTATTACGTTAGGATTTTCATAGTTGATGAATATAGCTCTAAAATTACTATAAATTCAGGTGCTGGGATCACTAGCATATCCTGCTGTGAAGCAGGACACCATCCAGTCCTTCCAATGCAGAAGACATCTAGGGAATTCAGGTGTGGCTTAAACAACCAGAATGCTGAAATTCCAAAAGATATGAAGAAAGAACCTCCATTCTTTTTTTTTAGTCTGGAAGAGATGAAGAGCCGCAGCCTGCTGAGTTGTTCCTTACGTGGCAGCCGTGACCCTTTCTGGTTCTAGCACCCCTCTCCTGAAGCTGGGAGGGCTGGAGCTTGTGCAGGATGGGACATGGGCCATGCAGGCAGTGGAAACCAGCCCGTGTTTTATTTTCTTCTCTCACTAGTTCTGTGCAATGTCAGATCTACAGCTATTGCAACCTCCAAGTCTTATTCCTGAGAGCTCATAGCTTATTCCTGAGATGGGCTCAGAGACCATCCCTTTCTAATGTTTACAATCACCTCCCCTTTCCAACTGTCACTTGATCTTTTGTCTAATATTTTCCCCTTTGCTCCTTCTACAGATCTTTTCAGCCCTTGTTTTTTTAATCTGGTGCCTCAAAGTGGTTCTGCCTCTTGTCATCTCACTTTCCCCCATCCATGCTCCCAGATGTTCAGCATAAATTGATGAAAAATGCTGAGTTTCCTTAACCTCTTTCTGCTGTGGAGAATGCTTCTTGCTCCTTTTTAGTATGGTTGTCTTTTGATCAAGGGTGCCTTCCATTTGGGCTGCAGTCAAAATACGAAGGTTCCCTGATGTCATTGACATGGTGGTTCTGAAACCTCCTCTAGACAATGAGCCCACTTGATCCCACAGAACCACACTCGAATATAATCCTCCTGCCAAATCATCTAACATTGTGTAACAGTAACCTGTCTTCATTACTTATTCTTGTACCAATCTTTGTCACTTGGAAACTTTATCAGCAGAAGTTATATAAATATTTAACAGCGCTGGACCAGGAACTATTCTCTAGACTTCATGAGAAAGCTGTGCTGTGGAAGCTGGGCAAGATGCTGCTTCCAGAATCAATCTCTATCCACAGGAACAGTGGGACTATGATTTGGCATCCCATCCCATCTTGTAAGGATCAGAGCTCTTCTTTTGAAGTTAGGCTCCTGTATGGGTTGTCCTGCTCAAAACTTTGGTTTATTAGCTGTTTTTGGAGGGAGATCTTATTTAAGAAGCTTAGCACATTCTGACTACTACTAGAATCTGACTTTAAGTACTGGCATGGCTGGTTGCACTCTTTCAAGCTGTCACCAACCCCACGTGTACTTTAATGTCTTGGGTGCAGATCCTTACATGTTCTTGAAAGACTTGCTTACTCTAAGAGTACTTCAGTATTGTTAAGAGCCTGGAACGTCCCTGTAGCCAAAGTCTTAAACTCCTTAATTTAGTAGTGAAATCGAACTTAAATTATCCCATGTCTCTTTTTTTCTTAAGCAGTCAAGCAGCTGACGCATTAATTTATTTTCAATGAGCAAGGAAAAGAAGCCCGTCTGCTATAGAGCCTCAGAATAGACCCTGGTGCCCCAAAGTGTCTCTGATCTCTTCCACTAAACTCGGTCTCTTGCTTTTAGGAGGAAGTGCTTGTGTTTAAAACTTTCTCTGCATTTTCCATCTTAAACTTCCACTTTTGGCTCATCAAAGCCTGGCGTGCAGCTAGCAACCTGCTAATTGAGCTAAGGGATTAAAACAAAAGGAGCTAATATCCAGTCACTCTTAGCAGGGGAACGTTAGTCTTCTGCTTCTCTCTTTAAAGTGCTGAAGTTACTACAAGCTTTCGCTTTTCACCACTTCCCCATGTGGTGATGGAAAAAGAAAAAAATCATTTTTGTACCTAATTGCATTTCCATAATGATATTGGAAGGAACATGCTGCACTAGAGGTAGTCTAAGCACCATACATGAAGCAATGTTGAGTTTATCCCAAATGGACAACTTTGAAATGGTCATTCTATTTCAGAATAGTGATTTCTTTTTATAACATGATGTAATACTGCAATAACAAATAAACATCCATTGGAGTCTTCTAATCAATAGAATCTATAGCACTTTATTTATTTATTTATTTTTCTATGGGAGAAACTTCTTATTAGTCTAAGTGAATGTTACTTTATAGTTAAGCTTTATTTATTTATTTTTTTTTTGCAGATTTACCATGGTGGTTACTTTTAATTCGTCAGAAAGCGTTGATTGGCAGGCTTCCAGGGGACCATGAAGTATGCAAAATAACAAAAATTGCAGTGATTCCACTTTCTGAAACAGAACCTCAGGATCTGGAGCTAGAGGTATGAAAATATTTGCATTCCTCCTCAGAGGAGATTGTACTTTCTCACGGCTGCCCTTGCATCCATCGTGTTTTGGAATCTTAATCTTATAACGCAACTATAAGAGAAGGTTTTGATTCCTCCAGAACTTTGGCTAAAGGAAAAATGAGTGACTAATGTTAATTTACATTGTCATTTAGGTGAGAAATTGAGGTGAATCTGGATACTTGAGCCATGTCAAATGAGGCAGATTTTTCTCACAATAATAGTGGAAAAATTCTTTTGTAAAAATTAGAGGAAAACTAGGCCATAGAGGGAAACCTGCATGTTTCCCCCTGTGCTTTTGAGCAGCTGCTCTAGGTCTGTGGGCTTCTGCATGGGCTTGCTTTTGTAGACATCCAATAACACTTCTTTGAATGCGTTAAAGTATATTCAAATATTTACTTTAATTCATTGCTATTGCTACTACTTAGCTCTGTAAAAAGCATCATTTTGGGATAAACAAGCCAGAGAAGATTACACAGTCTCCAGATGACTCGAAATTTCTCCTGAAGACCCTCACTCAAATTAAATCAAATGTGTCTGCTCCAAATAAAAAGAAGGTAAGATCTTACTGTTTCCCTGGGGCAAGGGTATGTGTTTTTATTTTGTTTTGCTTTAGTTTCAGAATTGTTTTAGTTGATAACGTAAAGATTGTGGTGCATTGTCAAAAAAGATCATTAATAAATATGGCTTCAAAAGAGAGCTAGTAAAGCACTGCAGTATGACAGCTTTTGTCTTGAAGTTAAGTTTAACTTTTGATTATTTAACTGCTGGTTTCCTTTTGTCTTTACATAATTCCTGGGCAATTCATAGTGCTTTTTCTATATGGACTTTTTCTCTAGTAGTACTTGAAATTTCTGTAAAAGGCCATATTTAAATAGTCTTTTTAAGCATTAAAGCATTCCTCTAGAGTTGAACACAAAAGATGGCTTTCCAAGACAATCTTACTGTATCATCAGGACATTTTTGACACAATGCTTAGTTTGGGTTTGAAAATGTAAAGAATACAGAATACCAACTAAAGTTGGGATTGGTAAATGCAGTATCTCTTAGAATTTAGGAACACTCAAGAAACTTGCTCTGTTTCTTTAAATCCTGCATTCAAGCCGTACGGTTCCAAGTCTGACTTTGCTCTGAGCAATTTTCACAGTGAATGTACTTTTATGATGGGCGATATTTTTAGAAGATGCTGGCTAGTAGTTATCTCTACTTGCAACCTTAAAACTGCTCCTCAATGAGAAAATAATTGACTGGAAATGTTAGACCCAGCATTTAGTAAATGGAGTTAGAATCTCTTTCAATAAAAGAACAAAACATAAGAGTTCCACTACTTTTTATTTCAGATTAAAGAAAGTAAAGAAAAAGAAAAGCTGGAGAAGAGATTACTGGAGGAACTGTTCAAAATGTTCATGGATTCAGATTCCTTTTACTACAGCTTGACCTATGACCTAACAAATTCAGTACAGAGGCAGAGCGCGTGTGAGAAAACTAATTTGCCTCTGTGGAGAAAAGTAAGTGCTTTTTTTTCCTTAAGAAGATGTGCAATGTTAAATATGTCGGCCAAACCTGCCAGGACACGTGCTGTGTATTATCCACAGCAAGTGGATATCCACATTCATTTCTTCCAGCTATGTATGTGCAGTTGTAGTGAATGCCCTGAGCATCTCTAGGAAAGAAATCTTCAAGGCTTGGCAGAAACTTTTTTATTTTTATTTTGAACAGGTTGATGACAGATTCTTTTGGAACAAGCACATGATTGAAGATCTCATCAGCACCGATGTGAGTTGTATTTCTTTCTCAGGCTGTGTGTATTATGAGTACAATTCGGTAGTTAAGAGCTCATAAAAGTTAATTAGCAATCTGCTTGGCAGAGAGGGCAGCATCAGGACTGTCTGTGTGAGCAGCTGACTTCCTGGGCAGCTGACACTCCTTCCCTCAGCCAGCCTCTGTTGGGCCTGCAGCCACTGCTAATGAATGAACACCAGCCAAATTCACAGATTATTTTAATAAAGCAGTGCAGAATAACTTGTGCTGTGCATAATAGCTTGTGTTGAATCCTGAAGGAATATTTAAGACCTGCTTATCTTGGGAATGGATTAACCCTGGGCAGAGCTGATTTTCTTTTTGCGCTTCCTTATTGAGGAAATAATTTTTGTCCTAAACAAGAAAGTTTTGTTTATCTTCGTAAGTGGAGATTATATTGTTTATATACTTTATAAGAGTGTGTATGTATATATAATGTGTACAAAAATGTCCTCCCTGCCACAGAATAGCTAATCAACATAACTAGTGTAGAACAAATTATTAAAACCAGTTCAGAATGAAAAAGCCTCCCCACAGCTAATGAGCACACAAATTCAAAAAGGTGCAACAACGTTGTTCTTCAATGTGTGATCTTGCTTCATTATATACTTCATTATAATATGCATTATATGCTTCATTATAAACGAACCCCTCAGGTCAGAACAGATTCTAGCTACTAAATGCCAACATAGCCCAAATATATTAGGTTCTCTTAGAGCTAAAAGACATCTTACTCTGTCCTTTTTGTTGTTAATGATTTTGTGCTCTGTGGGATTAGAGCAGCATAAAATTTACGGTATATGAATTTATGGGATTAGAGTAGGATAAGCATAGATGTTCTGTCAAGCTTCACACAATACAGGAATTTAACTACTTGGATCTTTGCTTCATAAGATGCACGTGGATAACTTTGATTAACATGGGGGCTTGGATTCAAATTCTGTTTAAGAAGTGGAAGTTTTAGGATGAAACGTGATAGAAAACTGATTTCCCAACAAGTTGCCAGTTCAGGTAAATACTTTGGCCATTTGTATTTAGTGAACTATTTTCCAACTCTGTGGACATACAGAGTAAAAGTGCTTTAAATCAGAAACTAGGTGATCTGTCTACCTTTTTCTGCTTTATTTGAATTGCCTTTCTTAAGTTTTTGACACAGATAGCTATTACTCTAAGCTTTTAAACCTTATTTAATAAAACAGTGTTACATGAAAATTCCCTGTAAGGAAGGGAAAGAAGCTTTAAAACTGTCAGGAGTACTAGGACTCTTAAATCACTAGAGTCCTTGGAGTAGAGAAAAGCTTTTTGCCTTTTCTTGCTTCACCATCACAAGTTCAACACTCTCTCCATGCCTCCAATCCTCTACTTTAAAATCCCTACAAGCAGCAGAAGGAAAGATACTGGTGTCTTTTTTAGAAATCAGATACAGATATCACACAACTTCTTTTTTTAAAAAAAAAAAGAAGAAAGAAAAAAAAGGAATATTTATCAGCTGTCAATACGCATGATAAGAGTGGAGCATTTTTAGGTGATGTGGGATAAATTACAACCAACAGGCTGTAAATGTATGTTCTTTGTAACCTTCAGAATGCTGAAGTGGATTTCTGGATTATCCCCATCATACAAGGATTTGTGCAAATTGAAGAACTTGTAGTAAATTATAGCGAGGCTTCTGATGATGAGAAGAGCAGTCCTGAAACTCCTCAGGAATCCGCTTGTGTCGATGACGTTCACCCAACCTTTCTGGTGGCACTGATCTCGCGACGGAGTCGGCACAGAGCTGGTAAACAAACATAGTTCAGGGCATCAGAAGGCCTGAATGTTGCTAAACAGCTTGTAAAGAGACTTTCTGAATGCACAGGAGGAATATAGAGGATAAAGCTCGGAAGACAAAGCTGTGTCATTGAGCAGAGGTGGATGCACCGTCAAAGCCTGTGCCATAGCCCTTCCTGCCTGGGAGGGGAGCTTCCCTGGTCTCCTCTTGGGCAGGGAATGTGTCAGGGAATGTATCCTTGGAGATACACTGCAGATCTGTTCTGGGATAAGTTTCCCTCTCCTATTTTCAAAGAACATTCTGATCTGAATACTGCTTACAGCTCCGAGCTGATATTGATGATTCAGCGGGCCTGGGTGGGAATGAAATTTTCAAAGACTTTCCTTTAAAGGCTTAGTAGCAGCTCAGTAGGGATTTTATTAAAAACAAGCAAACAAACAAAAAGTACCTTTTCTCTCTCTCTCTCTCTTTTTTTTTTTTTTTTTTTTTTTGCCTTTTTCAGCTGAAGCAAAAGTGGGCAAGGCCAAGCTGTCATACAAGGACTATGCTTTGATCTTGCTCATTTACTTATTTTTACAGCAGCAAGGCAAATTAAGCTCATTTCCTGTGTTTCAGAGAACAGGAAGAAAGACCAAATTGTTTTAGCTGGTCCTGTTCCTTTCTGACCCTTTCCAGGCTGTGAGCACTTTCCTAATATTCTTTACCCAGTTCAAGTCCTCTTGTCTCTCCTACACTGCCAGTCTTTTTACACATCAGGATAAGAAAACCTGCTGAGCTCACTCCGAGACTGGCTTTTTCATTGCAGTTCAATTAAATGCATTTAATCCAGTTCCAATGATCAGAGCTTTTCAGAGTAAATATGAGATGGTGCTAGAATAGCATCCACCTTGCAATGAGTCTTCTGTAGGCTAAATTGCTTTAAAAATACTGAAACTGAATTGCAGGGTAAATAGCTCGATTTGCTCTTCACTATTGGTGACATTATTAATGACATCTGTTTCCTAGTTCAGAACACAGATTGTGTAGAGCTTTTTCTCTTAAAACGAGAGGATCAGTTGAGTTTACGTATCTTGTTGAAGTAAATTGATGCAGTACTTTGAGGAATAAGTAGAAGGTAAAGCTGTGCTTTTAATTCATTCAGTAAAGCTTAAATTTAGTTAAGTGTTTAAGATGTTTTCATGAAATATTATAAAAGTGTGAGTTTCCTAGGATTTCAGTGTTATGCATATACTGATTCTTTATTTTTCAGACAGCTTATTTGTAATAAAAACACATTGCACTAAGTTAATAACCCACCTAAGACCTTAAGGAAAGGTATCATGAGACATAAAGGAAGACAGCTCTTTTCAAGCTTAGAAAAAAAAGAGCATAATGCCTGGAAAAGTTGAGACTTCACGAGTAAGGGGTATATATTTTTTAAATGACTTGGTTTGGGTTTTGGAATGGTGTTCTCTGACCTCTGATGGGAAGGAATAAGTAAAAGGCACTTGAAGCTTTAATCTGAAATTGTGGACCAAAAGCTTTTTCCTCATTAAATACTGTAGAATTCCCTGGCTTCTTTTTGTCCCTATAAACGTAGGTCCCTATGGGAGGTATCTCACATTCTTTTTCACTGTCCTATTTCTATCCTCCTCCCCTTTATAGCCCTTAGCTCATGCTGTGGTGTTCAGCCCAGAAGCTGGGCCCAGCACTACCTCAGGACTTGACATAAAGATGTTCTGATTCTGCAGAGCTGAATTTCTGGGCTATTTAAACTTTAGACTCGAATCTACTTCCTTTTTTTTTTTTAAAAAAAAAAAAAACTTATTCTTTCCCTCATTCTGAGAGATATTATAGCTTCTCCTTTACCTTACTTCCATATGCAAACACTTAGCTGTTACGTTTAACAACCAGATCAGAGGAAGCGAAGGTGAAAAACAGTGCATGTAGTCCCAGGAGCAGTATCTGCTCTTAATGTGCAGATTTAGATGTATGCTAAACAAAAAAAGCCTTCTCTTGCTGTGCTGTAAGATGTGCAAAACTTTGGGCTGCTCTTGAGATCTTATTGAGAGAAGTGAAGCATCTGTCAGTAAAAGGTGACTTTTAGATTCAAGGAAAATACTGAGCACTGAAGTCAAACTTGCTGAATTTGACAGAACAGGAGGTATATGTGTACCAGTTAGAGGGCACCAGTTTTTTGGGGGGTTTGTAGGCTACTTATACAGTGCCAATAAACTGCATTATCCTGGGAACTTACTGTGTCTTTCCCTGGGCCTTAACATGGTAAATGTTAGTTATGGGGACTGGCAGGAGTTACTTCTACAGTTTGATATGGGAGTGGAGCTATGTTCTTTTCACTGTTACTAAAACCACTAACAAAATTATCTGCATTTAGGATTAATACTTCGGTATGAGTTGATTGTTATTCTCATTCCTCCTAGGGATGCGGTATAAGAGAAGAGGTGTTGATAAAAATGGGAATGTAGCAAACTACGTGGAGACGGAGCAGCTGATCCACGTGCACAATCACACTCTCTCCTTTATCCAAACACGAGGCTCTGTGCCTGTCTTCTGGAGCCAAGTAGGATATAGATATAACCCACGGCCCCGACTGGACAAGAGTAGGTATTTTTGAATGGGATATATCAAGATGAGAGTCCCTTTAGAAACAGGGAATCTGTAGTGTTTCTTTACTAATAGTTTTTCACTGATTCTTTCTAAGAGCTAAGAGTAATGGTAGTGACTTGACTCCATTTAACTCCTGCTGTAATCCTAGCTGTGTGGAGCTCTGACTTCATCTCTTGTAAATTCAGAGGGTTCTTGAGTTTCAGTATTTAATCAAGTACCTGTTTGTCTCATTGCAGCTTTTTTCTGGGTTGCAAAGGGAGAGCTGGGTTCCTCTTCCAAGGAAAAACTACTTAGTGGTGTATTAAGAATACCTCTGTCTGAGCTTGCGCTGAGCTTCCTTCTGTACTAAGAATTGATAATAATTCAGTGTGAGGAAAACTTGGACACTTGGTACTGCACAGTTCCGTAGTGTGTCTGAGCACACTGGGGGACTGAATGCTGCTGTGAACTGGGTATCCATTCCCTGAACTTCCAAAGGATTCCACTGGCCTCTGGATCATCCTAGTGAGTTTAGTATTGTAAAGGAGAATATTTTCTGGGAAGGAGGCCAGAGTGTTCATGGTCTTGTGAAATCAGTGAGGCTGAATTAGGTTGACAGACATCCCAGACATGCCTTATAAATATGCACTGCTGGGAGTCAAATTGGTATTCATGTGCTTCTTTAATTTCAGCCAGTCTAGTTTCCTTCCACTGAAGGATCTAGGGCTGAGAAATGGAACAATTAGTCCTTTTGGATGAGGGCTGTGATGCTTCAAATAAAAGGCTGTGTTTTCCCTGTGTCTTGGGTAGGACCTAGCACATTTTTTCTCACTTAGATATCCAAGCATAACAGTAGCACATAATTTTAAGCTTGCAGACAGCACCAGTAAAGACTTAAGGAAGATGAGTCAATGGATTCAGCTCTTGAGTTTACACTAAGTACCTGAAGATAACTGGAATGACTTGTTGCCAGGTCATGGAAAGGTAAACACAAGTTCATCCATAAAGTGAGGAAAACTGTAGCAAGCTGTAGGCACGGGGAAAATCCAAGACTAAACCTCCCTCCCCCCCTTTAGATTATATGAAAGCAGCACTTTATTATTTCCTTCTGAGAGCTTCCGTTGTGACATCTGGTCACAATTCTTTTTTTGCTCAGCTGATTCTCAGTAGGATTTTTTTTTAAGGGGGAATTGCATCTTAATTTGATACACTTCCTAGCTAGAAGCATATCCAAACAATTTGGTAAGAATGGTATTTCAATCTGTGCTATAAAAGTAGACCCACTATGTTGATCAAGATGCAAGATCTTTTAGAAGTAATACCCTATACACGTTATACTGAGCTGCACAGTTAAAATCATACCCAGATTTTACTCGTGATAATTCAAGAAGAACTTGTTGGTGAGCAAGCCGTGTAACATTGCTCTACCTTGTAGGTGAAAATGAAACAGTCTCCTGTTTTCGTGCACACTTTGAAGAACAGCTGAAAAATTACAAAAAGCAGGTGAGTGCTACAGGAAGTCCCATCGCGTTACAGAAGTGCAGGAGTTTTGTTTTTTATTTAAGGCTTTTTAATCTTTTAGACGTTTGCTTTAGACACGTGGGAAGGTGCTGCACAACCAGAATTTTACTACTTCTGAGCAGCAGTGATGCACTACAAAAGTGTTTAAGCTCCGCTTCCAGATGTCTGTTTTATCAATTCAGAGCTTCTTTGTGTTAACGCTCAGGTTGTCAGGCTGGAGCTTATTTGATCTCTAGTTAACTTCAACTCTTGTGCTACGTGTTGCTACATGAGGAGTCTAAGGAAGCTGTGCTGCAGAAGATGACAGCTTTCGTTTTTGAACAGGTTATTATTAACTTGGTGGATCAGACGGGCAGAGAGAAGATTATTGGGGATGCTTACCTGAAACAGGTGCTGCTGTACAACAATGCAAACCTCACTTATGTTTCCTTTGACTTCCATGAGCACTGGTAAGACCTTCTGTCGCTTTGAATCCTTTCCTTACACTTGCATGAAAGGAGAACAAGGAGGAGGAGAAGGGCTGTTATTTGTCCACTTCTGCATGAAGCACTTTGCAAAGAAAAATTACTTTTTTTGAATCAAAACTGTGTAGCACAGTCTGAATGGTGTCTCCTTGCCTGGTAAGTATGGCGCGTGCTTTAAAACTTAATTTTGCTCTGCTTTTAGTGAGGCAGTTGCCTAAAAAATGCTTTGAACATAAAGCAACATGTATATATGGGAAACTAGCTAGCGTGGAAGAATGGCTGTGTGAGCTGCAAAGCCACATACCTGGCTTCGCCTGCTCTGAGGTGCAGGGGATGGGAGATCCAACTAGAGAAATGCAAAGCTGCTCTCATTCCTCACGTTGTGCTGCTCGTGCTTTCTTAAACGTCAAGCGAAGTTTTCTCTGCCATCTTCTTGTATTGCTTACAGATTAGATCAGGAATGCAAATTCCTGAACTTATAGTTCTGACTTTTGTCTCATATCTAGGTGTTAGCTGTACTTCAAAATACCTCTGAATATTGGCTAATACTTAAACTTTCAAACTTGTTGCTTGCCTGAGAAAATTCCATTTTTTCTCACACAGTTAAAAATCTGAAAATCCATGTGTACCCAATTATTTGGATTTGTGGGGTGTGGATTTGTGGGTTTTTGTTTGTGTGTGTGTGTGTGTGTGTTGTTTTTAACACTACCTTAGTCCAAACTTATTTCTGTCAAATTCTATTTTCTAGCCGAGGAATGAAGTTTGAAAATGTTCAGACACTGACTGATGCCATTCATGATATTATTCTTGATATGAAATGGTGCTGGTAGGTACTTGCTGTTTTCAGATTGCCATGAAGTACTTTTAGGGGAAATTAAAACAATGCGTGTTCAGGGGCCTTGAGCTTGTCAATACTGCCCATTTATATGCTTCTCATGGTGCCTAGATAGTGCTCGTAGAGTTCAGAGCACAGAATATAGTGTTTTTGTTGTATATACCTAATAGTAAAATCCTCACAAGCTCTTTTTTGCTTGAGGTTTCCTGCTTTTTATTCTTCTATGATTCTAATTTCTCTTATTTCTACTGTAAAATACGTTGTAGCTAGTGACCCACAAACCCTAAAACTCCAAACTTACCATTGAAACCAGTAGGCATTTGTGACCTTTAATTTGCACTGATTAAAGCTCATGTTATTCATGCCCATGTATTCTGGGCATGAATATAGTTGTAGTATTTGAAATTGTTGTGTATTGTCTCATACGCTATGAGTGACGTGTCCTGTCAAATTACTTTCGGGTTTCTGTGCTGGCAGTTAAACTTAGTAGCTTTTCTCTTTTGAAATCTGTCATTGCATATGAATTGAATTCAGCATTTGATTACACATAGCATCAAGCTTGTGGACTAGGTAGGCTGTGTTTGGATACCTATGCAAGACTAGAGAGATGTGGCCTTCTTAAATGAAGATAAGTGGGAACTAAAGCATCTGAATGGGGTGTAGTTAGTATGAAGTGAAACTAGAAATAATATCCTGTGTATGAATTTTATTTTCTGCTTTTTGTTGTTTGTAGAAGCTTATAAGTTACATATGATCAAAAATGTCTTAGTATAACTTGACTTTTTTCTTTCTTTTGAAAGGGTTGATCAAGCTGGTGTTATCTGTAAACAGGAAGGAATTTTCCGGGTTAACTGCATGGACTGTCTGGATCGTACCAATGTGGTGCAGGCTGCTATTGCAAGAGTTGTCATGGAACAGCAGGCATGTATAGCTAAGAATTATTTTAAAGCGCTAGGTGCCTCAAAACTTAATCATCGGGGAACTGTGAATCTGAGAAAACACTATGTACAGCTAGAATAAATTGATCATTCTAAAACTGTAGTGCCTCATCTCCTTTCAGGGGAGAAGGAACTCACTGGCTTAATCCTCGTGATGATCATTCTGTTACCACTTATTTAATAGAAAAATTGTAAGACAGTATAAGGTTAATACTCTTCTGCCCCCTAAAAACTCATTGCAACCCCAGATGTGAGAGGACTAGAATAAAACTGGATTCAACTCTTCTGTGTATTGCTATGAGCTAGATGCTATTTTAGATGCTTGAAGTGAAGTACACTGTGTTGCAGCAAATGGGGTAGCTGTGTGTAGAAGAAAAATTAATTCATGATGTCCCAGGTGAGTAGCTGATGCTCTGGAACAGTTATCCCTGCACAGAGAAGGCCTTTGTGAGGAGAGGAAGCCTGAACAAGTCTGTTTTTTTTGATGGATCCCTGTAGAAAACTGAAGCATCTCCTCTCTTTTGAGTAATCTTGAGAAACTCATTTTCCTTCAGCTATTTTTTTCAAGATGCATTAAACATGAAAGAAACTTATTACTGCTGCTTCCAATAGTGACTGTTATGACATGTTTAACAGTGAACTTTATCTAACAGTGAGCAAGATGATGTCCTTTTTAAAAAAATATTTAAAACAAGTATTTAATTAAGTGTTTCTGTTTTCTTATCAAGTATTGATATTGAGAATGACTTTGTTTTGAACCTTATGTTAATATATATAAAATTCCAGCTCAAAAAACTGGGTGTGATGCCACCGGAGCAGCCTTTGCCAGTGAAATGCAATCGGATCTACCAGATAATCTGGGCGAATAACGGAGATGCCATAAGCCGGCAGTACGCGGGCACAGCAGCCCTAAAGGTAAAGGGGAGAATATTAACAGTTAATGATGTTGAATAGCTTGTTATGTAATAGCTTTTATGACCAATAAACTGAGAAAACCTGGGTATAAATAGCACGGTTGGCCACATCCCCTACTCGCTTGTTCTTGGAGACATGCTGGGACTGTCAGTAAGAGAACATTTTGCTGAAACTTGTGCAGATGAAGGGAAGGCTCGAGTGGGAAGCCCTGCAGTGACACTGCTGGCCTAACCTCATTCTGTTAGCTTTGAGCCAAGAGTTTAAAATCTATAGGTAGTTAAGCATAATAGTTACAGTTCTGTGAAGTTCTCTGAAGGACTTAAGAGCAGCCTATGGAGGTAGATAGGGTGATATGGGTTACTTATATTTTTTTAGTTGTTTTGCAGTCTACCAAGATCAGAAATCAGACGTGGAACTCCTTGCAGGTTCAGTGATCTCTGAAAAGCCATTGGCTTGTGAGCCACTTTCTGTGTATATGGCCACTGGGAGAACACTCTTAGTATTCCCAGTACTTGGTGTTGGGAAAAAAAAATCCTGTATACAGGAAATGCCTGAGGCTTGACTCTTTTTTTCCCCTCTTTCCACTGAACTATAGTTTTATTACACTGCTGTTTTGCAAATATGCAAAACAGCCTGTAAGTCTTGTCTTTATTATGAGTATTTGACTCCAAATTTAGAACGCAGAGCCTCAGTTTATAGGTGTAAAATTTTAATTGGTAATATCTATATTCAATAACGGTGTCAACAGACTGAACTGATTTTTTTCACGCTTTAACTTCAATTTTAATGCTTTAATTTTCAGTTCCTTTTAATTTGAAGGTGAGATACACTTGAAACACTCTTACTGCTAGCTGGTAAGACTTTCTGAGCGGCTCAGTCTAGTGAAGAGACTTCTTTTTAAAAACTCCAGGTTTCTAGGCCACAGAAAGTATAGATTTGTTTCAGAGGTTTTGTGGATATGTACTGTCAGAAGCAATTTTCTTTCAGGTTATACTTGTCTTGCTTTGGTAGCAGAAGCAACAGATACAAGCTTTCCTTGAGCACGTTCTAGTCTTTTCCATTGTTCCAATATTGACTTTTAAATATAGGGCAAAAATAAGTTAGAAGTATTCAGGCATCACCGCCTGATGTTTTAAATGTTCCACTTTAATCTTGCCTGATATATGTATATGTACTAATTGCTTTTTAGGATGTTAGATGGAATCCTAGGCCTGTCAAAAGCATCAGACACTCTTCAGAGTGTCTGTTTACTGATAGACATAAAAGCTCTTTAAAATATATTGTAAACATATATTGGAGAGTTACCTAAACTTCCTTTTTTCAGTTGTTGTCAATTCAGTTGTGAGTTTCAAAATGCCAAAGCTTTTGAGAGCTGAGGCTGCTGCTTCTGAGTTCTGTGTCTGCATGATTTAAATGTCTTGTGCACCAGGGTGACTTCACAAGGACTGGGGAGAGGAAGCTGGCTGGAGTCATGAAGGATGGAGTAAATTCTGCAAACAGATACTACTTGAATCGTTTCAGGGATGCTTACAGGCAAGCAGTCATAGGTAAGAGTAAAATTCCATTCTCAGCTGAATTACTGAATTTATAGAGTTTACTGAGATCATCTTGGCTTTCTTTTGACTGTGCTCTGACCTTAGGTGTGGATATGCTGCTTGAGTCTATCCAGTGGGCACCACGTTGAAGAGTCATTTATTTTGTGGAGATTAAACCCTAGTCAGTTCAGTGAGTTTGTGTAGTGTAGATCAGTACGGAATTTGTTCATAATGTATTTGAATTTTAAGTATCTTGTCATATGTTCTGCCTTAGGCAAAAGAGGTCAAATTAATGTAGGTTTTAAAGGTTTGATGTTTTAGGATGCACTTTTTACAGTGTGTGTGGCTAAACTTTCTGTTATAACCATCCTGAACCCATCTACAAATTAATCAGACTGCTGCTTTGTATCTTATGTTTAGTTGTTGCCTTCTCCATATCGATATCTTACTTTTTATTTTTTGACCTAGATTTGATGCAGGGTATCCCTGTAACGGAGGATCTTTACTCCATATTTACAAAGGAAAAAGAACATGAAGCCCTGCACAAGGAAAATATGAGAAGCCATCAGGAACTGATCAGCCAACTGCTGCAGAGTTACATGAAGCTGCTTTTGCCAGATGATGAAAAATTTCATGGAGGATGGGCTCTTATCGACTGTGATCCAAGGTCTGTTGCATAAAGCCATAACTGATCAGCTGCTACCGTGGCCCTTCTGTTACTACTGATGCTTTAAATGGTCTTAATTTGTTGCTTTAATAGCTGATATGTTAAACATGATACAAATAGGCAGTTTTCTGGAATGACTCTTTGAAGGAGTTGAATACTTAAATCTTACTGTAAGATTTAGTTTTAAAAAGTGTCTTGTGCTTAAGACATGTGAGGAGTTAAGTGAAGTCAAGGGGTTCAAAAATCAAGTTTTTCAAATGCCATAAAAATAGTGCATAAGGAAGTTAATTCTGAGGAATTGCCTGGTTATGCATAAAATTTTCTCAATTTTGTCAAATTATAGGCCCCAGAAAGAGAACTCTTAACCACTCTTAGCTTTAAAGGAGCTTGTTTTCCTCATTGCTTTACAGGGGTAGTGTAACTTGGAAAGGAGCTTGTTTTCCTCATTGCTTTAGAGGTAGCGTAACTTGACTGCAAAGTCCTATTTTATTGGATTAAATTTTTGTCTAAGGGTTCTAGTATGAAAATTCAGAGAGAAAACAGTAGTGAGTATAAACTGTAATATGTCACCTTATCAAGTTTATCAGTGAAAGAGTACAGTAAAAAACAGTAGTGAGTATAAACTGTAATAAGTCACCTTATCAAGTTTAGTTTGTGCAAGAAAAATAATGGTTAGGTGTCTTGTAGGTTCAACTTGAACGTCTGCACCGGGGAGGGATACTCCTGCATGCACAACTTATGTGAATTGAGTTTATGCAACGCTTCTTCCCTTCAATATTTTTAATAAGTCCAAATGATAGCGTACCCAAATTTAAGTCTTGTGTTGCCCTGCACCTTTATTTGTGAAAGTGCCCCCAAAATATACTGGGAATCAGTTAGTTGTAGCAATACCCCCTACTCTGCATTGACTCCTTTTTTTCCTTCCTTAGCCTCATTGATGCCACTCACAGAGATGTGGATGTTCTGCTGTTGCTCTCCAATGCTGCCTACTACGTGGCCTAGTAAGTGCCCCGCTGCCCTGACCCTGTGCAGGGTGTTTGGAGCAGCTCTGCCCCAGGGTTAAACTCTGTGTCTCTCTCCAGCTACGACGATGAGATTGACAAGGTGAATCAGTACCAGAGGCTCAGCCTTGATGCCTTGGAAAAAATAGAGATAGGTAAGAGATGAGTCCCTGTATATCCCTGTTTCCTAAGCTGCTCTCAACAAAAGCTGAAGCCAAAGTGTTCTGCATCACATCGAGGCTTTATGTTTCAGTACGTTTAGGGACTGGGGTGTCACTGTAGGTGGAAATGTGCTGCCCTGCTAACTGTGAGTGCACTTGAGCCTGGCTCTTCTCTCACACTGGTGGCAATGTCTGCTGGTACTGCTCCAAATGGAGACTCTGCTGCCTGAAGGTCTCTAAAGGCTTCTGTTTTCAAACTCTTCTAAACACTTTATTAAAATCAATTTAATGAATCATCAAATTGCGGTAACAATTTGATCCCCACGTAACCACATGTATGCAGTGTGTATGATTTACGTGCATTCCCTCGGATCCAAACACAGCAGGCAGTTCTGAGTGATGCTTATTTAGATCTTTGTTTCTTAGCTTTGGAAAAAAAATCTTCTTTAGCCAGATTTAACTTGCACTACAGTGACTGCAGTTCAGTTTTTCAAAATTAAAAATAAATTTGAGACAGATTAGTTTGCTTTAGATGGGAATACAGCTAGGACCAGCTGCTCTCTGCTTGTAACAAACTCACTGTGAATGTGCTGCAAGGAGGAACAGGCAGGGCAAAGTGTGCAGGACTCAATGTTTGGAACTGTGTGCAGCCATTTATAACTAGGAACATGCTGTTGTGCAATCATCTTGTGATGCTGATTTCACTTGATGGACGAGTATTAATATTCACAGGTGAAATCCAGCAGTTTCAGCTGCACGTACAGCTGAGGCTGCTGTGGTACCTGTGTTTCTGTTGCTGAAGCAGAGGCTTTTTCACTGGGGAGGGAATTCTGCCGCCCTCCTTCCCCCAGTTCATTATGGATGTGCAGTTTCTAAGAGTTCGGGGGAAAGGTCTGTCTTGCCACTTTATTGGAGATTAATATTGTGAGTTATAGAAACATCTGGACCAAACGTCTTGCTGAAGAAGTCATTTCCAACTCGTTGGCTTATTTTTCAGGACCTGAGCCTACTCTCTTTGGCAAACCCAAGTTCTCTTGCATGAGGCTGCATTACAAATACAAAGAAACGAGTGGGTATTTTCACACGCTTCGAGCTGTGGTACGCAGCCCTGAAGAAGATGGAAAAGGTTTGCTTCATATGTGAAAGTTTCATATAGCTGAAAGATTTTTCTGTATACTTTTACCTTTATGTAAACCCAGTTCTCCTTCTAATACAACCCAGTACCTTCTAATACAACCCGCTTCTCTGTTGGGAAAAGATAAATACCAGAATGTGGCTTCCTGTGTGAGCACTGAGCTACTGTTTTAATATAAAGAAACATAAAATTTGGATATAATTTTAAAGCAATATGTTGAGAAGAATTGGATATTGAAGTGTTGTCTTTTTGCTTCCAAACTTGATAAAAAAAGACTGAAGTTCCTAGGTTGCTGGAAATGGCTCTAGTTAATGAAATCAATATCTAGAAATGTCTTGCTTCTCGCTCAGCTAAATTAAGAAAATACTAATAGGAGAGAAACCGCTTACCTGGAACACTGGGTTTTGTCAACAAGGATTAGAATAAATATAGTTCAGATTTTGTTCCTTCTGTCACTTCCAGAATACATCTCTTGGGGAGGGAATTCACTTACATTCAGCTTCAGTGCTAAAGAAGAATCTATTCTTTCCATAAGCTTATTTTGTAAGCTTTTAAATTTGAATTGCAAATTCTGGGGCTCAACAATTAGAGGAAAATAAAATTAATATTCATTAAGTGACAGATTTGTCTAATTTTAGATTTCAAAATGTAGGATTTTAGGGTTTTTAAGGGTCTGACGGGCTGCTAATTGGATTTCAGACACTCTTCAGTGCATTGCAGAGATGCTGCGGATCACGAAGCAAGCGACGGGATTAGACGTGCCCATTATTGAGAAGAAGCTGGAGAGGTGAGTGCTGAAATGATGCGGCTCTTCCGTGCCCCACTTCTCCTCTCCTGCCACTTCACCCACAGTGATGCATGAGAAACTGTTCTGCTTCCTGGCCGTTGTGCTAGGGATGGGTTTGCTTTAGCTCTGCTTTTGATAACCACAGTCTGCAGAAGTTGACCTGAGAGTGTAAGAAAAAATAGTATTTTACACTGATTTCCATGCACTTGGGCTCAGGCCACCTTTGTACATTGTGCTTCCATATAAACAACATGGATTCACTATGAAATGCAAGTCATACTGCAAATGAAATGATTTGTGATCAGTCTATCAAATCTAATTTGTCCTGTCTGAATTTATTAATCTGTTTTCTTTGGAAACTGGACCGGTCCAAGAAAACCCCAAACAGAAGATGGTGAATACTTGTTGTTTTATAAAAGAAACTGCTTTGCTAATTGTACATTGGCAATTTTCTTTTTTTTTCCTCCAGGAAGAGCAGTAAAGCCCACGAAGACATCATTGGCATTCGGTCCCAGAACAGAGGGTCCCTGGCCCAAGGCAAGAACTACTTGCTGAGCAAGTTTTCATCTCTCAACCAGAAAGTTAAACAAACCAAGTCCAATGTAAACATGAGCAACCTCCGCAAGCTGGGCAGCTTTACCAAACCTGAAATGAAAGTCAATTTTTTAAAGCCCAATTTGAAAGTGAACCTTTGGAAATCGGACAGCAGCCTGGAAACTCTGGAGAACCCGGCGGTAGACGCTCAAGTCCATCCCGAATCCGACACGGAAATATCGGATAACGACTCGTTCCATTCGGACGACTTCCTGAGCGCCTCCCGCTCGGACGAGGAGCCCCCGGCGGGCGACCCCGGGGACTACGTGCTGCCCAGCTGCGGCATCCTGGTGTCGGCCCCGCGCCTGGGCGCGCGCTCGCTGTCGGCGGGCAGCGGCGA
>NW_010576406.1:3297-19786 GCF_000705375.1 Tinamus guttatus | reverse complement strand
CGGCAGGGAGCTCCCCTCCAGGCCGTCCCAGCTGGACGTGCCGGCCGCGGAGCCGCAGACCCGGCTCTTGGCCGTCGATGGGACCTACCCTGGCAAACCCAAGAGCCCGGGCGCCGCGTGCGGGGCCCTCGAGACGGGTCTCCCCGCGACCCCCTCTCCAGCTGACGGCAGCAGCAGCAGGGCTGTCTCCCCCTTCGCTAAAATCCGCAGCTCCATGGTCCAGGTGGCCAACATCACCCAGGCAGGCTTGACTCAAGGGATTAATTTTGCCGTGGCCAAGGTCCAGAAGAGCCCTGCGGAAGCAGAAGCTCTAAATGAGGTCAAGCAAAAGGAACTGAGGGAAATGTTTACGCAATGCCAGACCCGAATAATTCAAATTTAGTCGCTAACGTAGGAATTACTCTTCTCCTGGTGGCTTTTCCTACAATACTGCAAAGATCACATCAGAGCTCGCAGTAGCATGAACTGTTACCGAATACTGGGATCAAAAACACCATTTGTTTACAGGAAGTGTGTGATGCAGATGAATTTGGTTCTGACCAAGCTTCAGGATCCTCTCAAGGAGCTGAGACAGAAGGGTAAACTGTGTTCAAACAGGTAGCCTAGACACTGGGTTCGTGAGCATGCTGCCCACCTTCAATGTGTTGCGCAGGTTTTTTTGAGACTAGTTTTGTAGATCCTCCAACTTATGTAGAGTATTTATACCAAAAGGGTGATATTGCACTTCTGTGACCTTATTTACCTTGCACTGCACCAGCAAAATAACGGATAGATTTACATTTTATTTATTTTTGGACTAGTATTTTTACTTATTTTCATTGGGAATTTTAGACACAGCTTTCTATGAATCGTGCCTCTACAATGAGAACTGTGTTTTCTGTTGTATTTGGGTATGTTAGGAATTTTTTTCCTTTCTGCTATCCTCTTCCTCACTTCCTGGGACACTTTCAGGAAAGATCAAGTATACGGATGCAATCTGAAATATCCATGATCCTGCAGTGCGAAGAGTTCATAGGTGTTTTTTTTTTTTTTTTTTTTTTTTTTTTCGCAGCTCCATGGTCCAGGTGGCCAACATCACCCAGGCAGGCTTGACTCAAGGGATTAATTTTGCCGTGGCCAAGGTCCAGAAGAGCCCTGCGGAAGCAGAAGCTCTAAATGAGGTCAAGCAAAAGGAACTGAGGGAAATGTTTACGCAATGCCAGACCCGAATAATTCAAATTTAGTCGCTAACGTAGGAATTACTCTTCTCCTGGTGGCTTTTCCTACAATACTGCAAAGATCACATCAGAGCTCGCAGTAGCATGAACTGTTACCGAATACTGGGATCAAAAACACCATTTGTTTACAGGAAGTGTGTGATGCAGATGAATTTGGTTCTGACCAAGCTTCAGGATCCTCTCAAGGAGCTGAGACAGAAGGGTAAACTGTGTTCAAACAGGTAGCCTAGACACTGGGTTCGTGAGCATGCTGCCCACCTTCAATGTGTTGCGCAGGTTTTTTTGAGACTAGTTTTGTAGATCCTCCAACTTATGTAGAGTATTTATACCAAAAGGGTGATATTGCACTTCTGTGACCTTATTTACCTTGCACTGCACCAGCAAAATAACGGATAGATTTACATTTTATTTATTTTTGGACTAGTATTTTTACTTATTTTCATTGGGAATTTTAGACACAGCTTTCTATGAATCGTGCCTCTACAATGAGAACTGTGTTTTCTGTTGTATTTGGGTATGTTAGGAATTTTTTTCCTTTCTGCTATCCTCTTCCTCACTTCCTGGGACACTTTCAGGAAGGATCAAGTATACGGATGCAATTTGAAATATCCATGATCCTGCAGTGCAAAGAGTTTGTAGGTGTTTTTTTTTTTTTTTTTCCTTTTTGCTGGGCAAGGGGGAACGGAGTTGTCGGCCTCTAGGTGTCTTGCTCATGTCCAAGCTGTGCAATTTTCTTTCCCTGTCTTCACGCTGTCTTCACGCTCGGTGTAAGCAGGACGGTGCCCGGCCCCGGGGCAGCGCGGGGCTCCGGGGTGCTCCCTAACGCAGGTGTTGGCTCTCTTCTCCTTCCTTTCCCTGCACTAGTCTAACTGCCCAGATGCAAAAGCTCAAGCAGCTGCTTCCAAACCAGGTAAAACTCTCTTCCACGCGCTCAGTGTTGATGCTGGAGCACAGCGGTGGGAAAGTCCAATCCAGTTCAGCTCTGCAGAGCGGCTGCTGAACGGGCGCTGTGTGCGAGTCGCGGCTCGGGTCTCCCTCCATCCTTCCCCTTTCCCACCTCTGCCCTGTGATGCCACCCAGTGTAGGGCATCACCCCAGAGCTGTGGAAAGCAGGATTCTCCCAGGCTGTGGTTCAGGATCTTCCCCCGTTACAGAGGCAGTGCCGTGCGTGTTGTCCCTGTGCTGTAGATAAGCTGCACGTGGTGTTCCCCAGTGTCCTGTGGGCATCGGGGTGTCTCCAGCTCCTCTAGCGTATCGGAACCCTTAGCTACTCACCCTTAGTGTCTGCAGCTTTGATCAACGACTTTGACTTATTTATTTGTTTTATGAAAGTGATGTGGTTCTGGGTTGAGTGTCTAAACCTGTGGCTATATTTAAAATACTGTTGTATTTTAACGTGAGCAATATACATGAGATATTTTAATAATAAAAAAGTGGAATCATAAACTTCTTGGCCTCTCATTATCAACAAATTCAGCACATCACTGGAGATGGTGCTCCGGCTTTTAGGGTTCGAGTTTAAAAGGCTTGGGGTCTTTGTCATTTATTTGTTTTATTTTTCTCCTCCCTGAGTCAGGGTACGCAACCATCTTCCTTAATATCATCCTTAATCCTTTCCTCCTGGGGTTGTGCTCCTAGGAGCTGGTCCTCAGAAAAACCAAGCCATAGACAGTCATCAGGATGTTCTTGAGGTGTCTAAGGAATCCTCCTTTGGGGGGATTCTCCCCATGTCCTTGGAAGGGCCTGGAAAATACTCTGACACTATTTTGGTAGAAGGGAGAAAAAGGGATTGGTGTAAATTCTTACACAGTGACTACTTCCACTCTCTAAAATTATTGTTAAAATTTATGATGCAAGACTGCAAGGATCCAAGTACCTGACATGTTTTATGGGTTTGTGTTTTAGCAGGGAGTTTAAGCCATCTGGGGCCTATATTCTAAGAAATTTCTGGTTTGTTGCATTGATCTATCAGTTGTTACTCACACAATGTCTTTTCAGCTTGTGAATGATGAAATACTTAGGAATAGCAGATAGTCTCAAACCACAGCAGGAAGTTTTGAGTTTTCCTGTAAGCAGCCCTTGGAGGCAGGGGAAAAAAAACAGACTGGCCCCTTTTCCAGGCAGTCTGCGTGTGTTTCAGGAGGGGCCTGGGCTGGTACCCTTCACTTTCCCCTCTATTCACTCAGTTTTCTACCTTTATAGTTAGCCAGCACCTTCACTTTAGTGGCCCGAGAGGGAAAATCACTCTGAAGTGCTTTGAGAAGGGCCTTAAACTCGTATCCTATCACCCTTTTACCTATTGGGCCAGAAAACGACTAATGTTTGCCATGCGTTCTTACTCATACTTTTAACAGATTATCTCAAAATAGTTTTTTTTTTTTTGGTAAGTAGACATTTGATATTAGTACTAGGGTACCCATCCATGTAAAATGAGCCTCTGTGAAAGGGATGAGACACTAACTGGGCTGGAGGGGTTTGCTAAATATTTAGCAAACAGCAGTGGAGGGTGTGAAATGCCCTCGGGAGCCATCCCGCAGGCTGGGGCCTTCCCTGTGCTCCAAACGGGACCCTGCATCCCGGGATGCAGTGTCCTGAGGATGGGAATGCACCAGGCTGCCCTTTGTGCCTGTTGCTGCTCCCACGACCCTCCCTGGGGTTTGTCTTGGTCTGCGTGACCCAGGAAACAAGGAGGGGCCCTGCTGCCCTAGGCAGGCCCTTGCCAGCTACGGTTCTGTATTGGCCAGCCACAAGGCAGAAGGGTTTGGATATATAAAACAAGTTAAGGCAAAACCACCCTGCCTCAAGCTAAGGTGTACTACATCATTTTTCATAATAAACCACATTACCATGAGAGTAAACATAGCAGAAGCTGGTTCAAACGTGTAGTGTTTGCCTTGCTTTTGACAAAATACTTCTTGTCTACCCTGTCTCAGCAAGGACTACAGCAGTAAAGGCAGCAGGGACTTTTAACTGCCCCCGGGGGCCTTTCTTCCCCATTTCCCTCTGTGAACTCAGCAGAGGTTTAAGTTGAAGCAAGACCCAGCCCTATCCTGACTGAAGGGCACTGCTGCTTGGCACCGGCTCCTCAGCACCAAGTTCTCAGAGCAGGAACTTCTGCTGGGGGTGGCAGCCCTGCTTCTCACCACATGGTCCTCGTGGACAGCTTCAATGAAAGACTGGTTTAATGGTTTACCTCAAACCACCTCAGTGACTTGCAGAACCAGCCAGCTCAGGGCAGTCCCTGCTCTGCACCACAGTATGAACAAGAGAGGTAGAAACAATTCTTGATGCTTAATGCAGCAGTGCTCAAGCCCTTAAAACACTCCATTCTTAAGTAAGCAGTAGCATCCAGCGTAGTATTAGCATCCTCTTCCTTATAGTGTTAGTGTCCCAGGTAGAGTGCCAGAATAAAGCTGCTCCTAGTAGAGGGGTTTGGCAAGTTAGTCAGGACCTTTTCTTTCTACAAAATTTAAAGGCATAATTCATACTGAAAACAACAGTTCTTTATATACTGATATAATCTATTATGTTGCTGGAAAGAGTATAACTCTCCTTGTGTTAAATTTGATTATGGTACCTGTTGAAAAGTCTGAAGTCAGTGTTTTAGTTACAGACCCTGTTTAGCAGAAAGATACCCTGAAAATCGAGCAGTTTAAGAACTACATCACAACCTTATTCCAGAACATCCAGCACGAGAAGGGGTAGGGGTTACATTTTCCTCTTATTAAAGGAAATAAGTTGAAACAACTTCAGTATTAAAGTTTAATATCAAACAATTTGCTCATTGTTACCAATTTTCAATTACAAAACAGGCTCCAAAAAAATTTCATAAAATATGTTTAACTTGCTGAACACAGAGTTAAGGATGTCCAGACTTTGAGGGTAAATATCCATAATTTTTTTGGTATAAATTATCTACAAAAAAATGGTATAAACAATCTCCAATCTCAGTGTGGGTTCCATCTAACATTAGACAAGTTTTCATAGCGACATCCACCAAGCACTAAGAACTAAAGTTCATTCCCGTTGACACATTTTTGCTGCTGCAGCCTGCCTTTGCGGAGCGCCTCCAGCTGCTTGGCTCTCAGCCACCTCTCTCGTGACAGCGTCGTCTGCCCCGCGCTGAGGGACAGGAACCTAGAGGGGCAGAAAGAGCAGGTAAGAATCAGCAGATGTGCCCAAGAGCCCAGCTGGTGCAGAACAAGAGCAGTCACCCTCTGGACCCTGCGAACCAGCAAGCACAGGCAGGAGGAGGAAGCGCTGTGCCCCCTTGGTAAGAATATCCCACCCTGTACCAACAGATGGGGAATCACCCCTTAGTTTAATCCTCAGCCCTATAAAAGAACCTCACCCAACTGCAGTGCCACTACGGGCACTTCCTGAGCTTGGTTTCGGGTCTCCTCACCTGGCTACGAGCAGAGTCCTGTGCAGGTCGTCGGCTGTGATGCTCTCGGGGTCGCTCTTGCGCATTTCCACAAAGTCTTCCTCCACCGCCTGCGGCGGGACAGCGAGCCAGTGAGTTGTAAAGAAGGAGAGGGGCTTTCAAGGAACTAAACTACAACTATCCTTGGGCTGCAGGAAAAAACAAACCCAACCTGTAGGGATGGGGAGGCTACCCTTGGCAAGACCACACTTGTCTTCAAAGAGTTTTAGAAAGGTTCACTTGAAATTATATCCCGAAATACTCAGCAGTACCAGCTGTCAGAGCTCACACAAGGACATACTTTCTTTTTAAGAACTTTGAACAGAATCACTGGAAGAGAACAGCAGCTTTCTCTGGACGTGCTTTACTTCTAGCAGACTATACAGTCAAAAAAGTGCTAATGAAACCTTCCATACCTTAGTCACTTCATCAGATATACTGTAGTCCAGCAGCCTTAATAAGCTTAGGTAAATTCGGAATTTGTTCAGCACCGAAGGGAGCACAGCTGTTAGAAGGCTGTTCATATATTCCTCCATGTTTGGTGGGATGATCTGTGGCTGTAAGTGGACTTGGCAATCTGACTGAAAAACAAACAACACTTATGTTGCCATCAGGTTGTTCCTAAGTGTAGTTATTCCCCCAATCCAAGAAGACTTTGCCATACCGGTAGGAGTGATCGGCCCTCAGAAGTGATAAGAACATTAATATTGCATGGGAATTCCATCTGGTGGTAACTGAAGTCATAATCCACCTTCTGCCAAGTTATCAGATTACCCAGTGCTGTCACGTTATGTATACCTAAAAAGAAGAACAAGTTCTCTGACTCCTGGATTTACACAAATGTTAGACTTAAAGCTTTTACCCCCCACTAATTTGTTTTTTAATGAGGAGCTGGTAGAAAAAAAAATCTTGTAAGCTTCCTGCATTTTCCAGACACAGATAACTATTTCCAAAGAACTGAAATTAAAAACCCCTAGACAATTTCAAGCCAAAATCAAATCTGGCCTAGTATAAACATTAGCAGGCAGAGCTTTCCAGCAGTCTCACAGAGGCAGAAATGGCTATTTACAGAGGAAAGCCTTCTCCTCAAAAGGACATACAACCCTGTTACTTTTCTGACAGAAAACAAGGAAGAAGAAAGCAGTGCTAGAAAAAGATCTCATTAAATTGGCCAGCAAAGCTTAAAAGCTGAAAACCACGGTCAATGTCACCTTTCCAAACAGTTAACTCCAATGAGCCTGGGTCTTGAGAAGACTCCTGGGTTCCCTGGGCGCCTCGTGGAGGTTCCTCTTGGAAACACTGACACCTACCTGAGAGCTCAGGAATCTCTCCAGCAGCGCTGCCCCTCCACAGGACACATCCACCACTGGACTCTTGCCATGAACCAACTAGGGAAGCACTTACTACTAGTATAAATAAAGGTACTTCCGGGTCACTTCCCCCCCACAGATCTCTAAACTACACATTTCAATAACGTCAAATCAACCAGTAGGTCTGTGGATGACCGCTCTTTTCTAGGATTAAATTTTGTTCTCAGAATGTTTACAAGAAATTAAAAATGTTCTCTCGAATTTGGATGGGGGAGAAGTAAACAGGATCACCAAGCGAATGAAATGAAATTAAGCAGACCTTTTAAATTAATGCTTAAATATTACTTTAAGTATTGTATTCTGTAGACTGAAAGGATAAACATTTCAGAAACCTATAAACCAGCATAGTAAGATTTTTTTTGGTAAATGGAAGATTTTTTTTTCCAGATAATACTGCAATTTCTCCTAGTTTTATCATTTCTCTCTGCAAGCAGAATAACTCATAACAAACAGCTCAAAAACTGGGCAATAGCACCAAAAGAACAACTTTTAGTACTAGTAATAAAAACTACAGTGTTCTTAAATAGTATTAGCCTGCAATCTAAGCTTAGCCAGTTCTGCCAGGTTTATTGTTACCCTACTGTTAGCTCTGTGATGGAGAAGAGTGCTAATACTCATTAGGAAGAGCAGGCTGCCTTCCAGCACCGGGGCAGCAGGCTTGTAGGGATGGCGTTTTTATTCCGAAATCAAATCCCTTCCAGCGGCTCCACATCCCTCTTTGCTGGATATTGTTCCGGACAAGGAGGGCTGGCGGATGAGCAGCGCCCAGCAAGGGGTACCTGTGGTGTCGAGCTGCCCTTGCTCGAGCACGGTCTCGTCCACCACGAGGGACGTGTTGCTGGCCAGCTGCAGGACGCCGCTCACCAGCCGGTTGGCCGCGTAGTCTTTGTGCGGGATGAACTGCGCCTGGTTCATGTTCTCGATGGTCATTTGGAGGCGATAGGACTGCAGGGAGAGAAGAGAAACTCCTCAGAACATTTCCATGCCTTCAGCTTCCCTAGTAGACCATTATTTCTTCTGTATAGAAAGAGCTTTAACTGCGAAACTCTGCAATAAGCAAAACAGTTTTGTTACCGCTATATAGGCTTTTTATCCCAAATTTCCAAACAGTAGAAAAGCTTCTACAAAAAAATACATTAAATATATATCAATATACCTTACAATAAAATCATTTAAGTATATAAACATATCCACCCATGAAGCAAAAATCAAGTATTCAGCACGTGTCAGTCAGCTTGCAACCTTGGAGGGACACGACCCTATTCCATATTTATCCTAGATAGACACAGGCTCCTACTGAAAGAAAAGCCCCATTTCCTTTTTTTTTTTTCTCCTCTCTTAACTTCCCTTTAAATAGACAGTTGGAGCCTTAGTTTAAGGGCTCTGCCTTTACTGAAATGTAGCCTGTTTGACTGAAACAATTAGCCTAGTAGGTACCATTAAAATAAGGAAAGATCTATACAAAAAGAAACCTATGACAGAACATTAATGTCCTCCTTACTGCGGGAACGAGCTGCTGGATAATGCGGTATATGTGCTCCGTGAAGATGCTGTTTCTTGGACATCCACTCAAATTGACTGTGAATTTTCCCAGAGGGAGCACATCTCGTCTTGCATAACTAAACCAAAGACAAGACAGGTTAGAGACACAGCTGGTTAACAGGGGCATTGCAGGTATCCGCGAGTGCTGCGCAGGATCTGTGTCAGCCAGCAGGACCTCAGGGCTGGTGCACATGGGAGTAACAGGCACATTTTCCTTCCTTCCCCTGGTCCACAGAGGGTGGTTAGACTGAAGGCTGTTTCAGAAGGCTTTGTAACATTGCACTTTTACACATTTATTTATAATTACTCATTTATACACTTATAGTGCTTGAGAGACCGCAGTGTGCCTTCTAGACATTATGTTCTCCTATTACTCTTACTCAGAAAAATCTCAATTTTCCTGCTTCTCATGTTTGTTTTCTCTATCAGTTCCCAGCTTTCCTCCCCTCCTCTGTGCAGTATCTCCCCTCCTCATCCTTGTGGGATCTCAACATTTTTGGGGGTATCGGCTATGAGAAAAGCATCACTGAAGGGATATACAGCCACGAAACTGCCCTTTTAACAATATCTACTGAGCTTTCAAACAATTGTATTTGCACACTAGGTTATGCAGGATTGCAACTCGAGGTGGATTAATTACTACTTTAAAACATTTCTGCCAATTATGTACAGAATGGTGAAGAAAACCAGAGAAGGAGATTAAAAAAGAGAGAAACATATCAAACTCTCAGCAAGCATTTAGATACTTACACAGTAGAGATGAGATGCAATATAAGGTACTCGGCAGCCAAACTGTCTCCTAGGAGGGCATGTGTGAGAAACCCAAGCAACTCTGCTCTTACTGGCGACAGCTCTGACATGAAATTAGAAACAACTGGCAGAACAGCAAAAGAAAACAAATGTGAGAAAACGTGCACCTTCTTGCCCCCTTCTCTCCATGTACAGATTGCCTTACACAATAATTTCATGAAAAAATGGTTAATCTGAAGCAACTAGAAAAAATAGCAGAAATAGAAAAAATATTCCGTGGTTTTCCAAGTGAGTAATTACTGACTTTAGATAGCTGAAGTTGCACAGTATTTTCTTGGAAATACTTTCTAATTAAAATACAAAAAAAAAAAAATCAAAGTATAAAATGCATTTGCATGAGACTATAGGGTTTGAACTGAAAATTCTAAGATGTGCACCTATCCATATTACCTTAAAGGCAGAAAAAAGTCTTACATGTAACAGCTCAGGACAACTAAAACAAGACATGCAAGGAGGAAAATGATAAATATTAATTAAAAGTCTAAAAACTACACATAACAGTTCATGACAAAAACACTTAGAGAGTCAGTCACTCAGAATACCACAATTGTTTAAAAACAGAATCTCCTTCACAATGTTATGAATCTTTCTGATTTATGTTTTTTCATTTACTGTTAAGGTGAAAATCTGTTTTTTTAAGTAATTAATACCTCTACTTGCAAACAAATAAAATATTAAGATTAAAAAACTCAGTAAAACCTCCAGGGTTGCAGAATGCAGAACAAGTTTCCTGTATCTCACTGTTAGTTCAGAAAAAGCAGACGCTGCATCTCATGCAGTGCTCTGATGGTGAACGGTTCCTACTGAACACAATTCAAATGCCAACCTTGCCAATACTGTGTTTTCCTCTGAACAAAGACACGTTTGTTCCCATCTATTACGAGTCTGCACGCTTACACGTGCACAGACGGATGCATTTCTACAGTAAGGTCAAGTTCTGCTCAGAGGCCAAGCTCAGAGACTCACAGGTTTTACTTTCCTCTTCATTAAGGCAGGCAGGCAGCAATGGATTAATGTGTTGCAATTTCTGTGCCAAAATCACGTGGATTCTGGGCACTAACGAGGCCGGAGGACTGTGCACTCTCTGCTCTTCTGCTGTGTCCATGCACTCCATAGGATCGAGGGCTGAGCTCTCCCTAGGAAAGGGCAAAGCACAACTGGACTTAAAAACCTTCCACACACATTTCCCTCCATCTGACTAAGTGCATTTGGCATCGTGCCAGGAACATCAAAGATCAACTCCTGATAAGTTTTCCTATATCCAAACTATAGGAATTATCTCCTTTTATGATCTTATAAACACCATAACTATAGTGGCACAATTACATAAATTTTGATTTTTTTTGAAAAAGTATCTGGTTAGCAAGTACTAAATGATATAGCAGCTGTATCAGTAGCTGAATTAAAAAAAAAAAAAAAAAGTATTTGTCTCCCTGACAATGCCTTACAAAACCACATCCACAGGCTTTTTATTTGTTATGTAGAATATAAAAGCCCTAAGGAAGATACATTAGATACCAGTAAAGTTTAGCAGCTATCACTACCTATTCAATCAGTCAAAGCTTAATAGGCCTGTAAACTGTTCAGGACTTTTAGCTATAGCAGCACTCTGTTTTTATACTGCACAACAGCCTAAAAAATATGCATTGTGCACCCAAGAGTATGAATATACAACAAAATGAAAATATGAATCGACTTCAGTTTATAGGACTGTAAACAACACTCTGCACATCCCTCTTTTTTAAGCAATAAAATCTGTATCTTGAAGTATTTGCACATTTTCTGGTCTGTATTAAGCAGACAGCCAAAAGTATTTTGCTCATTAGAATAACCAGTCCCTTCATTTCAGGATCACGTTATCATCTGAGCCTTACCTCTCTTCACTGTTTACTATACTTAGCACTGGATCCACAGACAAAATTCCATATACCTCCAGAATATCATTGACTTTGAAGCTCTCCCAGCTCTCATAAACCTGCCATAAAGACAAAACAATAAAATACTGAAGCAGATGGGTCAGATTCAGCACTGTCCATCAATCCACACAACAGGAAAAGCCTCAGGTGACAACTGGAGGCTGAAAACACTCTGTGTGAAGAAGACTCCTCTAGTCCTCAAAGTTTCAATAAGTTACATTGCAAAGATGGGCCTTGACCATTGCATGCTTTTTGCAATTACCCTTCTTCTGCCACACAAGTGAAAATAACTTTGTTCTAACTCGATTTATCAAGGCAGGCTGAGTAACAGAAGACTCAATAAAACAGCAATGTAGACACTTCTTGGAAGTGGAAGTTGGAAATCTTCTAGTCAATGTATCATACTAACCAATGAAAGCTTATTTTAAATACAATCTAAAATGTTTACAATGTGTTTATCTATGCTTGTTTCATGGCAAGTTTTTTTTTTTCCCCCCTAAGAGAGCAAAGTTTCACCAAAAGCATCAGGAGTCCATATCAACTATATATCAACTGTACACTCAAGCATTTAGTAAAACTTCTTATTTTTTATTTTGCTAACAGTGGTGAAACTGTGCAAGCTCCAATATATGACTTGAGAGACTTCAGCAATGCAAATACAGCAGTAACAAAAGAGGCACAATGTAATTATTTGCAAAACTCGTCCAAATCTTCTTGGACTTGTAATAGGGCCCATAATTTGTCTTTCAATACAACTCCATACTGTGACTTCAGACTGTCTGCCTCACACAGCCACGAACACAACAGATGATGAACCACGTTTGTCATCTCTCCATGTCTGTTACCTTTACAAGACACGCTGGTCCCTTCTCTCCTGGCAGTGGAAAATTTAAGTCAAGTGGAGGGGAACAATTTGGTGAAATGAGATGTTGTCCTGCAGAAGCTTCAGTTTCTAATCTCTTTGGCTCTCCACATCCATGGATATCACCTACACTGCCTGAAAAAATAAAGGATTCATAGGCTCTTGAAACAGAAGTGCAAACACAGGCAACACAGCAGGCAAGCTATTTTGAAAGAAGACATGCAGACTCAGAACAGTAAAGTCCCACAGAAGTGCACGTTATTGCAAAGATAATGTAGAGTGATTACTGGCAAAGATCTACATGTGCTAAAAACCTAAACACAGCCAGCAATCATATGTGATACTTAAACTGTACTAAGAGGATTTCTCTAATTCTGTAGAGCTGAAAAGGCCATACTTTAACTTTCAGTTAAAAAGATTTCAACTTCCGAAAAGGAAATTTCTGCTAATTCTTGAAAGACACCATAACATCTAGTCATCAATAAAGACTGTTACCCATATGTTGCTCTTTCTGTTTAGACGGGTGAAGTTCCATATCCTCATCTTCCTCATAGCTCCTCTTGTGGCGACTTGGTGTGTAGGATGTGGAAGGACTAACTCGAGCTTGGCTTGCACTGGTATACGCGTAAAATTAAGGATTAAGGACAACACCAGACTCGGTTGAGAGAATCCGAGGAAGTCTAACAAACGTTATTATCATGTCTATTTTGAATGAGATATTAAAACCATTATGCAAACCATTACCTAGCTGCCATTTCTTTAGAGAGCTAAGTAACCTGCTATAGCAAGCAGTGGCTTTACTGAAACAGAATAGCAATAGAATTAAAAAGCACTGAGTCTTTGTGTTTTTATAGATATTCATATTAGACTGCCCTTAAATAAGTATCCTAATTTAATCCAAAAATGCCAACAGAAGAACCATGAACACATGGCTCTACTTAAGTTTCAAATTTTCTTAACGTTTGCAAATAGGAATGTACAGAAATTTTCAAAACCCTCCCAAAGAATCATGCAAATTAGTCCAAATCCCTATCAAGCCAATAACCAATTCATTTGCATCCTATTTGTGCACATAACACACCACCAGTTTTCCTGTTTTTCTGAATCCATCACTTTTCCTCCTTATCTGTCTTGAGCAACTCAAAATCCAAAAACTTTAAATAGTCTTTTCTTTTTATAGATCTAATGAACAAGTTGGTGATAACTGTTCATATAACACAGCACAGGTTCAGACAAAAGATATTTCTTTCACCCATGCCGATTCGCCAGGCACTGGAACGCAGTAGAAGGTCTGTCTCTCCAATGTGACTGTTTGTGAGGAGTTCAAGTCAATCTCCTGCTGAGGCTGCAGCACCAAAATAAACAGTGATGTTAAAAAATGATTTTAAAAAATTCCATAGACCCATGTACTTAGCCAAAAGTTAGAACACTCACTGTTTCACAAGCATATGAACTTGCATGTATCTAATAGTCTGAATAGACAATGTTCTGATACTAATAGCATTGCACTACTGCAAATAAATTGTTTTCAGTATCAGGAAGTTTCAAGAGGCTTAAAAAAAAAATTGCCAATAGCCCCTTTCTTGGCAAAGAACTAAAAGTTAAAACCCTAACTCATGATAGCGTATATAAGCAAAACACAATTTAAATACTATGGAAGTAGCTTGAAGCCTATTGAACTCAGGATGCACATGAGCAAAAAATTCTCTTTCCAAAGCTTTCCAAAGCTGACCTTAATTTTGAATTTTAAGAACAGTACCTCCAAAGATCAACTTATTTGGCATTCATCAGTGATTCTGAACTTATACAATGCATCTTTTTGTCTGAGTAATATAGAAAAAGGTATAACCTACCCCACATTCTGCCACGTCTCTGTATTTACCAAAATGCAAAACCTGTCGAGAAGACAAGAGCAATGCAATTATTCTGTTTCTGATAGCACCCTGAATATGGATTACTTGCACCAAAATTAATGCAGTCAAAAGCCCTTCAAGGACATACTGCTCAAACTTCCGTTATCTTAGTAATTTTGATTCCCTCAAATTACATTTGCAGTAAGAATCGTCAGAACTTTGTTTTCAATATTTCATAAATAGAAAGTATGAAGTGATACACTACTGATGCTGGTTGAATCACTTCAACAGTTAATACTTGATAGTGCTTGGACTACATAGCTTTAACTCAGTCACTAGAGACGTATGAAGAACAGAATGAAGAGAACACTACATATTTTTCAGAGTAACATCCCACTTACACGTGTGTTTGTGTTTGGGTCGACTGTTTCATAGACTCCCATGTAGAACTCAGGATCAAACATATCTTGAACCATGCAGCGAAATTTCACTAAGCTGTTGGGCTTTAGGTAATGTAGGGGAACATCGTTCAGTGATGGAACCTGCAAAAAAGAGCTTATTCTGAATAATTGCTGCATAAATTTTGAGAAAGATGCTGAAATAAGCCAGAAACTGCACATAAACTGCCACCAACTTGTGTTTGGGCACTCCTACTGTTGACCTATTTCCCCCAAAGTCTATATTACTGTCAATAAGATTGTTTTTGGTAATTGAGTGCCTCATCAGGTAACAGATATAGCATTTCCTGGGTACTTATCTCCCCAATGACACTGTAATTTTCTGTAGTAGCTGTTATGGGAAACACTTATGGCCGTCATACACTGACAGCCCCAATTTTAGTCAGTTGCAAGGCTACCAGTCTCGATCAATTCTCAGTCCCAATACTGGTAAATAAGTGGATTTCAGTTCATCAAAACTGTATGCAAACTCTTTAACAACATACCTCTCAATCCGGGGATTATTGCAACTAAAAAATTACATTAAAATATTACTTATTTAAGAGCACTTTGACCATATATTATGTAACAGTGATGCTGTAGCAATTGTATGCTCAATTTCTTATAACAAAACATTCGCATTTCCAGAAGTACAGGAAGAAAAATTAATCTATGAGTCCTTCACACTGGGGGAGTCTTTTTTGCATGTTTATACAAATAGGGAAAACCAGAAGGAAAAGGACATCCAGGAATATGACATAAATCAAAATAATGAGACCTGCTCTAAGAATAAGGTTTCTTTGTGATTTTGAAAACGAACTCTTGGTCGAGAAAATGCACCCAACATCAAAATGCAAAGACACCAGAAGCTAGAAAAATGGCTAAAACAAACGAGCAAAGCCACGCCAACAACCCATATACTCCCTTATGTTTCTTTTGAGTGTGAAGATACGTTTATATTTTTATTGTTGTAGCACTGGAAATTTAACACAATTCTGCTGGAGGAACAGAATTGTGCCGCTAGACTAGGGTTTAAATTGTCCCTGAAACTCGAGTACAGAATCCTCTCTCACTAACAGAATAAATAAACAATCTTATTTTCATTTGTTGTTTAATAAAAAATAGAAGATATTTGATATGAAAGCTCCTAAATTGGTTCAGAGCTCCATAACACCATTTTTTGCATAGTTTTTAGAGCAATAACACAGGTAATGTTTTTTTGTGCACACTAGATTTTAAGCGTACAGGGTAGCTTCCTCGCTAAGCTCTCACTGCCAGGCCTGAGCCCGCCAAGCACAGCACAGCTTATAACAGGTAACGTTTTTTCCCCCCCAAAAAGGGCAATCCAAGCAGCAAAGTGTCCAACCCCCCTGACATTCACCAGGGCTGGTGAAGGGCCAGGGAAGAAGGAGGCTGTGGAGGCGCTGGCACAGCCTCTTGCTGCAGCCAGGGCAGCTTCACGCTTTCAGAAATAACATATTTGTCAGCTCCTGCCATCTCCTGATGGTCTCTCCAACGGGCAGTTAGGGCTCGGGGCAAAAAAAAATACAAAAAAAAAGGGGGGCTCGCGTGCTCGTCTTTACAACCCTCTGAGCAAGGAAACGTCAAAACGAGCCACGAGGCGAGGCCTGAACCCACGCGGCGCCGAGAGGGAGGCGAGGGCTCGGACCGGGGTTTATGCGGGAGGAGATTCCCGGGAGCTGCCGCGCTGGGAAGCGGGGAGAGGAGCGACCCGGCGGCAGGGCGCAGCTCCCGGCGTCCTTACCCAGTTGGTGGCGTTATTTTCTTTGAGCTTCTCCCTGAAGAACTCGGTCACCTTCTTCTCCCAGTCGACCCACGCGGCGCCGAGAGGGAGGCGAGGGCTCGGACCGGGGTTTATGCGGGAGGAGATTCCCGGGAGCTGCCGCGCTGGGAAGCGGGGAGAGGAGCGACCCGGCGGCAGGGCGCAGCTCCCGGCGTCCTTACCCAGTTGGTGGCGTTATTTTCTTTGAGCTTCTCCCTGAAGAACTCGGTCACCTTCTTCTCCCAGTCGGAGCGCGGCTCATGTTGCGCTGCCTGA
>NW_010576405.1:228841-239352 GCF_000705375.1 Tinamus guttatus | reverse complement strand
GAGGCCGGGCCGGGCCCCGCATGGCCCAGCAAGGTGAGCAGGGGGTGGGCGGGGCGGACAAATTAAAAATACATATATATATGTATCGTTATTGTTTTGTTTAACGTGTCCCACAGTGTCCGTGGGGAGCGCCGAAGGCCGCGCCGATGTCGTGCTCCCTCGCGGATGTGATGAGCGAGCAGCTGGCCAAAGAGCTGCAGCTGGAAGAAGAAAGTGCCGCGTTCCCCGAAGCGGCTGCGTAAGTGCGGGTCCCGGGCCTGTGTGCAGCCCGCAGCTGAAGGCTGAGGGCTGCTCAAGTGCTCCCTGATGCACTCTGCTCTCAGCGCCGCTTTCCTGCCGCTCTTCAGGGCCTTGGGTTCTTTAAGTGAATCTGTAAGCTCTGCTTTGGGGAGACATTGACAAAAATGCGTTTTTATTTATTTTATTTTTTTTTTTTTTATTTTGGGAGGCTCCTAGTGGTAGTGTGCTCGTTTATTTTGCAAACTGCCCGTCTGTTGTTGTAGTGGTATAACACTATAGATAAAGTGGTGTTCATGTTTAAATTACTGTTCTGAGCTAAGTTTTTCTTTCAATTTCTTTTGCATTACACAGTGTTGCTGAAGGACCATTTATTACAGGAGAAAATATTGATACATCTAGTGACCTCATGCTAGCTCAGATGCTGCAGATGGAATTTGACAGGGAATATGACGCACAGCTTCGGCGGGAGGAGAAAAAGTTCAATGGAGATAGCAAAGGTACTCTTATAAAGGCGTGTCTTTGCTTTGGAGGCATTTTATGGCATTCGGTTTAAGCTGACAGAGCTATGAGGAAGCACTGAATCCCTGATAAATGCAAGCATGTATTTTTTGTTTTTGTTTTTTTTTTTTCAAGTTTCTATATCCTTTGAAAACTATCGGAAGGTGCATCCCTTTGACAGTGACAGCTCAGAGGATGAGGTTGATTGGCAAGATACCCGTCATGATCCCTATAGAGCAGGTATGTGGTAATCCTAAACAATACAGAAATGTCCTGTTACATATTTAACCTAAGAAAATGCCATACTTGGGTATCCTGACTGTGAGGAGACTGATGGTAAAGAGAACAGGTCACCTGGCTGTAAGGTGCAGTGCAGGAAGTTAGCCTGGTAACTTCAGATTTCTTCTTGTGTTCTGGCTTCAGTGAATGAATCTGAACTAATAATTATCATATATGAGCTGTATGGTGGGGTATGTATGTTTGCTACTGTATCCAGCTAGAGTCTGTATCGGGCATCTGCACATCATATGGAATATTACAGCTGTAAGGAGCCAAAAATTGACACCCCAGAGAAGGCAGAGTAGTCATGGTGTAGAGAAAGAAGTTGACACCTTTAGGATAAGAGAAGATAACGGTGTTAAGATCACACAACTGAAGTAGTCTTTTTTAATAAATAGTAACTCTACTCTTTTTTGAACCTTAGTTACATTCACTTAAATACAAATTTTGAGTTAGTTTTTCGCTACTGGCAGATAAACCTACTACAACTCCAAAGAAGGGCTTCATAGGAAAGGGAAAGGACATTACTACTAAGCACGATGAAGTAGTATGTGGAAGAAAGAACACTGCTCGCATGGAAAATGTAAGTGAAAACTTCAGAGAATTTGTTGTGTGTATTTGTGTATTATTTACATAGAAATATATCTTACAAAAATGCTTGGGATGCTGTAATTCAGCTAAAGAATTAGTGTTGGTGCTACTGTTTATTGCTTTTTTTTTTGGGGGGGGGGGGGGGGGGGGGGAGATTTTGTTTGTTTGTTTTTCCTTATGAAATGAAGGCAATATTATGCTTGGATTAGTAGGAATTTGGGTTGTGCATTTTCTGTTGTTTAGTATGTTGTCAATTGTTAACTGTTGTTAAGTATAATGTTAAATTTGTCAAGCTAATGAAAATACTCAAGAGCTTGCACAAAACTGTTCTGAGTAAAGAAAAGTTACCAGCAAGTTTGGAGCTTGCACAAAACTGTTCTGAGTAAAGTTACCAGCAAGTTTGATACTTACTCAAGTAACGCATCAAGATTATTCTTGCAAACCCCAGCCATCATGCAATCTAAATGTTTTGAATTTGTTTTACATGCTCACCTAAGCAACTTATTTTGACAGTTGTTTGATATACAGTTTTTCAATCTATTTATCCATCCTTTAAATTTGCCTTAATTTAATTGGTACAGCTGCAGGTGGTATTTTTACATTTATTTATTTGAGGGAGAATTTTGAGTTCTGAATTTAGAGAAATGTATCTTTAACCTCTGTGAAATCCACTTTGTGGAACACTGTCATTCAGGTCACCTACCTTATGTTTTTGCAGAACAGAGTAAGCAACTTCTATCTATGCATTTTTTTATGGGGGAGAGGGAAGGAGGGAAGGGGTGCCTGCTAGTAATAGTGCTTAAAATCCTGTTGTATCTGTTTGCAGTTTGCACCGGAATTCCAGGTCGGCGATGGAATTGGGATGGACTTAAAGCTGTCCAACCAAGTGTTCAATGCCTTAAAGCAGCACGCGTACTCTGAGGAGCGTCGAAGCGCCCGGCTCCATGAAAAGAAGGAGCACTCCACTGCTGTATGTTTCTAATTGCTTATTATGTCCTTTGTTTTGTGTGACAACTGAAGACTGGTCTGGTAGTCCTGACAGGAAGATGAAGTGACCAGTTGAATGCCACATCTGAAGTATATAAATGCTCTGAAACAATCCTTCTGCTTTACTTTAATGACCTTAATGAACGTGAATATTCGTTTCGCATTTGTAGGAGAAAGCAGTGGATCCTAAGACACGTTTGCTTCTGTACAAGATGGTCAATTCTGGGATGCTGGAGACCATTACAGGCTGCATCAGCACGGGAAAAGAATCTGTTGTTTTTCATGCGTACGGAGGAAAGTAGGTACACTATTTGTTACCAATATGAGTCTTAACTGGCTACATATATATACACATATATATAGGATATTAAAAGGGGAAACCACAGAGAATACTCTAAACATTCTGCCTTTTTTAATGTCTTTCCTGAAATTTGACATTTTATTAATGTACACGGTGATTTTTTTATTTTTTTTTTTCAGAATATGTTACTATTTTCTTCCCTGGAAGATATTTAATGAAAGGGGACAAATCCACTGCTGTAGAGAACCTTTCCTATATATACAAATCTCTTAAGCTTTTGGGAACTCTTTTGAGTGGCCTGTCTCAAGCCTAGGGAGCTGTCACAATGATCTCTGCTCACCTGAAGATGTCTTTCCATACAAATCACTGCTTTAATAGCTCCCACTTCTACCTGTGCAGTTCAGTGGAGGTGTTTTTTTGTTTGTTTTTTTTTTGGTGTTTTTTTTGCTTTTAGAGTAGCTCAAGAATAGCATTGGCATGCTGTTCCCTTTGGAAGTTCTGTCAGACTCCAGACTACGTAGAAATTGTGATTTACACCCTTTTTTAAAATACATGCGTACTAATTAAATTCAGTGCAGATAATCTGTTTAGGAATGTGAGAGAGCATAGTAGGAGTGTGAGAGAGTAGTAGGAATAAGATCTATATTTTTCTCGATCATATTTGAATGATTTTCAAGAGGATTCCACTGACTTATAACTCAACTGGCAGTATCTTTTGTGATGCTTAGCAAAAAGCATTGTGACTAGGGTTGTCATTCTAGTGCAATAATTTACTTCATTCGTGATGAACCTGAAATAATTATGTACATCCACAGAACTGGTGTTAGCTGTGATTCCTAAGTAAATTATCTAATAACTATTTGGTAAACCGCATATAATCAAAATTCCAAAAATCAAATGTTCAAGTTCTAAACATAATCATAGAACTCTTGCACATTTAACTTGAATCGGCTTTCATACTTAGTACAAAATGAGAGCTTTTCTTCTCCTACACTTAAAAATCACTGTATCTTACAATATTACAAGCAAACACAGGGCTTTGCATTAGGGATGTGAGTGAATCATTAACTTTGTTATATGTTTGACTCTTCCCATCAGAAGTACAAATGAAGAAGATAAAGTTATACCTCCAGAATGTGCTATAAAAGTTTTTAAAACAACTCTTAATGAATTCAAGAACCGTGACAAATATATTAAGGATGACTACAGATTTAAAGACCGCTTCAGTAAATTGAATCCACGTAAGATTATTCGTATGTGGGCTGAGAAGGAAATGCATAACTTGACAAGGTACAAAAACATGCAGTTATCAAACACTATCAGTTTCCTGTTCCCTGTTTATGGGGAACTCCACTCTAGGACTGGGTAGAAGTCTCTCTCTCTCTCTCTCTCTCTCTCTCTCTCTCTCTGTTTTTTTTTTTTTTTTTTGTAGGCTTGAAAAACCTAAGAGCTGACACACATGAGTAATGAGTTTAATGAGTAATAAATAACTTGAGATTTGGTAGCTCTTGAGTCCTTGATACTACCTAATTCTAGCTCTAAAGGCAGTTAGTTTTCAGACAGTTTTTTTATGACCACTTTAAGATTTAAATTATTCTATGTGAAATACCAAATAGATCTTTTGACTATTTTTGGTCAAATTGTTTAAATGATCAAAGTGTCAAAAGAGTCAACATTTTTTTGACTCTTTCGATCAGTTGACTCTCTTGACACTTGGACAAAAATTTGACTCTTTTGATCAAATTGCTCAATGGAACTCTTTGTCTTAAGATCGCAAAAGAGCAAGCAAGAACTAGAATGTGTATATGTGTCATCACATATGCATAAATACAAACATATATTTGTGTGTTATAAAAAAAAAAAAAAACATATTTTAAGTAATGTCTGTTTTCTGTTTACAGAATGCAAAATGCAGGAATTCCTTGTCCTCAAGTGGTTATCCTTAAGAAACATGTCTTGGTTATGTCTTTCATTGGCCAGGATCAAGCCCCAGCTCCTAAGCTAAAGGATGTAAAACTTAGTAGTGAAGATATGAAAAAGGCTTACTATCAGGTTCTTAATGTAAGACTTCTGAGTTTTGTTTTTGTTTTTTGGTGGGTTTTTTTCCCATATGGCTTGTATCTCCTCTTAGGCATGTAACCAAAAGGACAAATTGACATCTGTGTACTTTTTAGGTCACTTGCAACAATTTAAAGATACAGAGTCCACAGGATTATTTTACTGCTGTTTAAAGAGTGACTTAGAATAAACAAGAAAGTATGTAAGGAGTGGGAGGAATATGACACTTACTTCCCCTGTGATAAGGATGAGAATGATAGCTATTTTTAGAGAGCTGTCTGTCTGTCTAATGCACTTGCACTTATTGGCAGATATAGCACAAGTTTATTAGAGAGATTCTTCTGATTTACCAAGAGTAAGTTGAGTGATTAAAATCTGAAGTCTGCAGGGAGTTTACTTAAAACTGCTATTGCCCATGTGAAGCTTTAGTGGAGCCTTGGAAAAAAAAACGATACAAGGTGGGGTGAGGAAGTGGCCTATTTTGTTACGATCATGCAGACGATGTTGATGGGAACATACCTGTTTTGTTTTCTCCATCGACTTGGTTCCTTGCAGATGATGCAGCAGCTGTACAAAGAGTGCAACTTGGTCCACGCTGACCTGAGTGAATACAACATGCTTTGGCACGAGGGAAAGGTAGTGTATGCTTAGTGTGGGAAGCAAAGGTTGTACCTATTGTGAAACATTAATACAAAGGAGTTGTTATCCCTCCCTGACCATAGGTGTGGCTTATTGATGTCAGTCAGTCTGTGGAGCCAACTCATCCTCATGGGCTTGAGTTTTTGTTCAGAGACTGCAGGAACGTTTCCCAGGTAGGACATCTTCATCTGACAGCTGGCTCTTACACTGAATGTTTTCCAGGGTAAACAGCATCAGTTCAGTTCAAAGCGAATATAAAAATAAACCAATTCAACTTTTTATTTTTAAAATGATCATCACCACCTGTGTATGAGGTCAGTCTTGGAAATTTGTCCATATCGAGTGGTGTTCCACTAAGAGGAATGAACTATGGATGAGTAAAGTAATACTACTAACATTGAATACTTATTTCAATTTTTATCTTCTCTGTGGGTCAACAAACATGAAAACACACTAAAAAGTAATAATTGTAATTTGTGAAAGGAAAAGGAAAGCTAATGTGCACTAACAACACTGCTTAATGTATTCTTTTTATATTGAATAGTTCTTCCAGAAAGGAGGTGTGACAGAAGCACTTAATGAGCGTGAACTCTTCAATGCTGTCTCGAATTTAAATATTACAGCTGACAATGAAGTGGACTTCCAGGCAGAGGTATAACTTTCCTTGTGTTTAACACTTTAATTTGGTGAGCTATCAGCTATTGTAGTTCTTTAACTTTTCGATTTAGTTAGCATGTTTAGTGTTTATAAATCCAGCAACCATTCCCCATCTCTTTTTCAAAATCTCAAATTTAAATTTTGGTTATCTAGAAACTTAAACTTACTTCCTCTTGCACTCCAAGGGAGATAATCCAAACAAGAGTCTGAAGATCAAAATAAGCTCTAGAACATGATACTTTCATTGTGCAAAACATTCAAGTGCAACTGTTTTGCTTTCTCTGATAACTATGGCAATGTGTTTGTAATCTTAATTTTACTTGGAATTTCTCCAGTAGTGATGGATGACATCTGACAGGTGTTCAGAGTTGGAGAAAGGGCTTCTCTTGCACGTTGCGGGGTATAGTTGAAGATGAGAAAACATCCTGTCTTACCTGGAACTCATGCATTGAAGTTATATAGCATGAAGCTATAAAAGGAGTGCTGTTTGTCCTATAAAATCACACACACAAAAAAATGTGTTTCAAGCTGTACTTAAAAAAGCATGTTGCATCTACCTCAAAAGCATATTGCACCGTACGTTTGGCCGAGTCACTGAAACAAATATTTTATACATGGTCAGTCACTTAAGTCTACCTTTCAACAGTATTTGGAAAGGCCCCAGTGCAGGCATGGTATGATTTCAGAATGGCTCTGTGTTTTGGATCCCTAGATCGAAGCGCTGGAGAAGATGAACGAAGATCACGTGCAGAAACATGGAAAGAAGGTGTCTATGTTTCCAAGTGATGGGGACCCGCCTAGCTGTGGTGAATAGCACTGCGTGTAGCTGCTAAAGAAGAAACACACGTTTGCTGCTTCTAACTGTGTTGTGGTTAAAGTTGGCTACCACTGTCAAGAGAGAGTGGTGGACTTTGAATGCCAAAATGGAAAACACAGCAAGCATTTGGTGATGCATCAGTGTTTTTGTTTTTTTTTAAAATTAATTTAGCCCACAAGTGAGGCTGGCACTGTGAGAATAGAATGTCGCTGCCTCCGTGGATGTTCACCAGCTGTCCAGTTACGTATGTGACTAATGTAGCCGAGATGGTCATATTTTGCATGATTCGGAGCTTATGTGTGTGTTTTTTTTTTAATCTAGAGTGTCTAAAGTATCCATGGGAGAGCACCCTGGCAGATTCCCTTTTCTCTTTCCTATTGCTCCTGGAAAAGCTAGTTTAAAAAGTGTGTGTAGGCACAATGTCAGTTAAGCCTTTTGTCCTTCTCCCCCGAGAGCAAAATGCAAAGTGAAACTAGGGGCTGCCATCATACGGTGAAAATGATAATTTAACAACAATGTCTTTATATATGCAAAAATCTAGACTTTTTAATTTAAAGTAAATGGGAGTGTGGCACGAACTACCACTGTGAATGTAATAGGGTATTCTATGAGAAACAGGAATTTGAAACCAACCGGCAGCAGAGGATGCCTGTGGTGATACACCAGGAAATCCTGAGGGCTGTCACCTGGCTGTGGTGTCATTTTTAACACAGAGGTCTTTCTAAGGACTTGGCACAAGCCAAAAGTAATTCTCTCTATTTATTTTGTAGCCCACAGTGACATTCAGAGCAGAGCATCATTCTTTTTCACAGGGAAAGTAGTCCTAGGCTATGAGAACCAAGCCTGATCAGAATTATTAAAAAAAAAACCCTTTTTGCGTACAGGTGCACAAATCTCAAAATCATTTGTCTCTTTAATGCTTTTAATCTCCATGTCAGTGTTTATTTCTGAATGTTTGTGTGTAACACTTTAGTGATTTTATCAAACTCTAAAAATCTAGCAGAGTTTCTTTCCAACATGTTTAAAGATGAACTAATGTAGCACAATGGTTTGGGATTAAATTCCGATCACCTTCTTTCCAACTTCTTGGTTGCTCTTTCTGCTGCTGCTCTTTATCAAGCAGAATATAGTGGTGCTAGGTGTGACGTTCTCACAGTGTGCTGTGAAAGTAATTATTTTTTCTATTGGAAAACTGATGGCAAAGTAAAAAGATCTTGTGGGGTTTTTTTCTTCTTTTTTGCCTGGTTCTTTATAAAAGCAGTGCATTGGTCATTGTTCTCAACGCAACAAGGTGCTGTCAGGGTGTGACTTCATTGTAACATAAAGAATGATTCGCTATTTTCATAGCTACTTTAAATAACCTTCTGTGCCTTTCCTATCTGGGACACGGGTACTGTTTCATGTTTTTGAATTAGACAGTCATGTTGCCTTTTGCCGCTTACTCTCCTAAATAGAGGAAGTTAAATAGTTTTAAGAGACAAAACTTTTCCCTAATGTTTGGCTGAAACAGTTGCCAATACAGCTTAGCACAAGGGAAAGAACAGAAGAATACATACTTGTACAGGTGCTGTGGATTCTTGTTAAATATAATCAAAATCTTCTCAAACTGTCAAGATAATCTTTTTAAAAGAAAAGCATGGTCATATTCTAGCTCTATTTAAAGTTTGAATATTGTTATTGGTTTCTTAGGAGAAAAGGTTGTTTCCAAATCAGTTGCTAATGTCGTTGTTGGACAAAGAATTTGCTCTGTAGTAAATTGTGAAGAAGGGTGTTTTCATCAGAAATGAGAGGAATAAAAAAAAGAGCAGAAAAAAGGGGGGTGATGGTGGAGTAAATCTTCATTTGAGATAAAGTGGAAGTGTGCTACTTGAGTTGCTGCTCTGTGATCTTTTTTTTTCTCCTTTCTAAAATCTCTTTAGCACAGACTCAAAACAACCAAGAAATTCTGATCTCTACAGTGTTCTCTAGGCTTGTGATTTAAAGCCAGTGGGCCTGCATGTTTCTCTTGGCAAAATATTGTTGCCTAAACAACTGCTCACTTCCATCACTACAATTTCCTCAGGAATCCTTAGAGATTGTTTAAAATAGAAGTTGGGGGTGGGAAGCATCTAAAGCATTTGTTGCAACTCCTGTGAAGTAAAATATATCATTTTTTTAGGCAACTCGAATTTCTTAAATCTAGATTTTCATGGTCAAAATCCTAGACGTTGGTTTCATTAACTTTCGAGGTTATGACTCTTGTAAGGGTCAGTTTGAGGAAAGTTAAATGTCGCTTACTTGGTGGCTGGTTTCCCTCCCCCTCAATATTTTGCTATGTGCACATTCCACTTGTGGTACTAGATGAGGAAATACTGTCCTATGGGAAATAGTAGAAAGTTAAGCACTGGTATCACAGCTTAATTTTTGACTTCGAATTAAGTAAACCTAGCTAATACACAATATTTTCTAAAAAAAAAAAAAAATGTTAAGCTTAAGAGTGATGAGAACTCTCTGGATATAATGGTCCTCTCTAGTCAACATGTAATTATTTGATCAGGCAGAACAGGTTTGGCAGAACGAACAGCCTACTGCTTTGCTTGCTCTAATGTGAAATTATTGAGCTCGATCCAAGTGGCTCACAGGTCAGCAAGTTGTTTGCAAGATACTCTGTTAAAAAGAGGTCCTTACACTTGTATTTTTCCCCTACTAAATTGTATCACTGCTGTCTAATCTGAAGAGTTTGAGCGGTGTGATCAGCCCGGCGGTATTTTCCCTGGGAGCGTTGTGGTTCCCTTGCCTTCCCCCTCGTGCGTGCCCCAGGCAGCAGTAGGGACCCAGTGATGAGCTCGCAGTGTTTCTCCCCAGGGGGAAGGCCGTGATGAGCTCGCAGTGTTTCTCCCCAGGGGAAAGGCCGTTAGACAGCGCTCCCAGCAAGCACCCCCGCCGCCTGCCCGTCCAGACTGAGGCGCAAATAAGAAATAGGCTCGAAGAGTGAGAGGCAGTCTGGATTTTAGCGTTTATTAACTTTAGCATAAATAATGCTTTTTTAGTGGTCCCAAAATAAGCAGCGTTTAAAGTATAAAAATCTATGTTCTCTTTGTGATACGTTTTATAACTATAGCTGCTAAAATGCAGTTAAATGCTTGAACCGCAGCATCACTGCCATCAGCATTTTAGAAATTGCTAAGCAAAGCATAAGCAAATTAACATGAAGGCTGGGAAGCAGCTGGTTTTTTGCCCCCCCCCCTTCTTTTCTCTCTTTTTTCTTAAGAAGGCATTACACAAAACAGTGTTCAATTGCTGTGCGAACTAAAACTCTCTTCCTCTTCTAGGCTAACGCAGCACGTAGGTTTTCCTATACCCTAAGGTAAATAGCCCTTAGATAAACGCCTCTCTAAGGCAGGCGCTCCCCGAAAGCGAGGAGGTAACTCCAGTGCCGGTAGCGCGGCGGGGACCAGCGCCATT
>NW_010576405.1:187600-228750 GCF_000705375.1 Tinamus guttatus | reverse complement strand
GGCTGGGCACCGGGGGGGGCGGCCTCCGCGCGTGTCCCAAGCGTCCGTTCCGCGCCCTGCCTTTCTCCTTCCCTCTCCTCGATGTACCAAGGCTTGGGGTACTCACTTCTTTATTTTTTTATTTTTATTTTTTTTCTCCATTGCTGTTGAGGTTCCTCTGCTCGGGGTTCCACCTGTGTGGGCTGCCCCAACCTTGGAGCATCTGTTCTCGCCACATGGCCGTGGTTAGCTCTCAAGCTGTCCTTTGGCAAGCAAAGATGATTTTTGTCTCAATTTCTATAAGGGTACATTTATTTTGTTGATTTCATCTGTATTTTTTTATTTTTATTTTTTTTCTCCATTGCTGTTGAGGTTCCTCTGCTCGGGGTTCCACCTGTGTGGGCTGCCCCAACCTTGGAGCATCTGTTCTCGCCACATGGCCGTGGTTAGCTCTCAAGCTGTCCTTTGGCAAGCAAAGATGATTTTTGTCTCAATTTCTATAAGGGTACATTTATTTTGTTGATTTCATCTGCAGTGTTGTTGTTGATACCTATCGCAAGGGCTTTCTGGAATTCTTCCAGAATGTGGCCCTTTTTTTTTTTCTTTATTTTTTTTCTAGTCTGAATAGCCTGTAGCTTTACAGCTTTACTTGTGGCTCAAACCTGAATGGATGCTTTTATTTTCTTTGCTTCTTTGCTTCTTTCCCAGTCATTTCTTATGAGCTTCTTTCTTAATATCTACATCCCTGTAAACTCCCGAACAGTTGACTGGGGGTACCTACAAGCTGTGCAATTGAATATCATGGTGTTCAGTTAGACAGCAGAAAGAATTCCCATCTATTTTTTCTAATCATTCTGCAGCTGAAGCATCCACAGAATTGAAATGTTCAGGCAAGCTATGGAAAAAATCAGTGTCGTGTTGGGGGATGTGTCTAGGAAGTGTTTCTTGCTCTCTGTTCTGAATCAGTAGTGTTTCTCCTCTGCATAACCCCTAATCCTTTACTCGCGTTTTGAGGGACAGTTGAAATATGACAGCTTGTCTGGAGACACTGTGTTTAATTGTGGGTGAGATTTAAAACTGAATGTTAAGAGCTCATTTAAAACAAACATTTTCCAATTGTAATTATTCCTTTTTTCTACCTTAAACTTTCTTTTTTAATCATTTGTGGCCAGCATTTCAGTAACTGCCACACAAACAGTCTTCTGAGACATCTGTCCTTGCTACCTTCTCATCTTCTTTATTGGTTTTGGTTCATTCCATGATAACTGGCTAAATAACTAACTTAAAAAGTTTAAATAAAAGTTTGAGACAGCATTGTCTTCATTATTCTGTCTACGAGCAGTATATGAAATGTTTAAATTCAATATTTTATCATTCTAGTGGGGCTGTAGTCTTACCTATGGTGCGTAGCCTTGAAAACCTGTGCTCCTGTGTGAGCATGCTGCTCTAGTAGCATGGCTAATGCTACACAATAATATACCTATTAGTCCGAGATGTGATTTGTGTTAATGCCTCTACAGACATAATTATGATTATAATGAATGTGTCTAGCCTTTTTATTATTATTATTACTCTTTTTCTCAGAGAGTTTGTAGAAGCTCTTTTTTTCTTTTTCTTTTTCTTTTTTGTTTAAATGTAAGCTTATTCCAGTTCAACAAGCAATATTACTCTAACAGGTTTTATGCAGCTGTATGTGCAGTTATACTATGGTTGTAAATGTAAGTAAGTGTATTCACGAGTAGTGTTAATGTTCTCCATAAGGAGAGGTAAAGCTGTCTATTATTATTAAACTGTTCCTGCCTGATAACAGGCTTGGACAGGATCCAACCTTTGGGGCAGTACGGTGTGCCTTTCCTTTTCCTACCCACCTAACTAGTGGGTATGATTATTTTAAACCAGGACAGGATATTTTTACTAATACCTGACTTGAGGGAAATATGAATATAATCCCCCAAAACTAAGCTCATACTTTTTTTTTTTATTCTTACTTTTGACTTGCCCAGTAACTTAGAATTTGCCTACCAGATCTTTTCAGAGATTGATTATGAGTATGATAGATGGTTGCTTCCAGAGTTTGTTAGGACTGAAAATTTCCCTTAAGAATCTGCTTATGATAGGGCATGTAAAAATAGGTGTATTTGCTGAAAAGTTAACTGGTATAAAAGATATATTTTAAGTTCTATGTGCTAATATGAGAATGGCTTTTTTTTTTTTTTTTTTTTTTTTTAACATTAGAATTTAATTTTTGAGGTACTGTGTGCTATTTCCTTCCTTTGATGTTGTTCTATGGGAAGCATTAGGTTATTTTCTGCATAGATCAGTGACAAGTAATCCTGGAGCTTCAGAGGAAGGAATCGAATGCAGTGATTCTTAGTGCGAATTCACAGATCTTTGTAAGAATCGTGTCCAGTCAAAAAAAATGTGGCCTATAGGGGAAAGAGCTTATTGAGGCTATGATTTTGAGTAAGCTACAGTGCTCGTTAAATTGCTGTTACAGGTTTTCGCTGTTCGATCTGGTGGAGCTACTGGAGTTGTTGTTAAAGGTTTGGAGGATAAAAACCCCATCTCGTTCAGGTAAGGCATCTTCATCTTTGTTGCATGAGCACAGAACTCCTGGTCTTAGAATTATGTGGTGGTTAGTCCTGATATACTGCAACTCAGACAAAAAAAATTATAAATAATTGTCATCAGCTTTTGACTTTATTCTCAAAACGTCATCTTGCAGTTAACATGGCAGGCTCTGCCCTTGTGAATATGTAGTCTTCTGAAAGAAAATTAGGCTGTGGCTCATTTATTTTTTATTTATTTTAACAGCAATATTTCATTAAAAACATGCTGTAAAGATGAGAGACTAGGGCAGGTACAAATTTCCTGGAAGAAAAGGAGCTGCTTTGGGGATGTCACAGGCTTATCCCAGGCTTGCTGAATAGCCCTGAGAATGCACACTTGGACACTTGCAGCCTTCTAATTCTACATCATAAGCAAACAAAGCTGAGCATTTTTAGTGACTATAGGTGCTAATTTACATTGCCTGGACTTGGTAATACTTCTGTAATGAATATGTGCAGTACCTCCTGCACAGTGAACTGCTTTTATCTTTCAGCATGAATTTTGGGTCCTGAACACAATTTAAGAGAGCTGCTAGACAAGTTCAAGAGCATTTGTCTTAACTCTGCAACAAACTTATCTTAGACATTATTTCCTCAGTATTTTCTTTCTTGTACAGGATGGAAGATAAAGGGGAAGTGAAATGCATCAAGTTTTCCTTGGGAAACAAGATACTAGCAGTCCAGAGGACTTTGAAGAATGTGGTAAGAAAGCTGTACTCTTCAGGTCGGGAATAGGAGCTAGAGCTCTAGTAGTGCTTGATGCCAGAGTGGAAGCTTCTGAGGTAGCTATGGCAAATACAGCTTTTGTAGAAATTCCTCTATCTCGGGTCACCTGGAACAGCCAGCTGTGAGCATTATTGTTTGCTAATATCACTAATTTAAAACAATATCCAAACCAGAAAAGCTAATGTCTCTAAAGCCCTCTCTGGAAGGGGAAGGAGATAATAGTGTAATTTATCAAACTATTTATGAGATAGATAAGTTTATAATCTCCTTTATCTTTTCTGTAGTATTACTTGCTTCATAATTGGTAACGTACTTCATGTGCCTTGTTTCAGGATTTTTTGAATTTTATTCCAGACAGCCCTCAGCTAGAATATACACAGGAATGTAAGGTATGTTAAATCAGCGTCCAAAGTTTACATGCTTAAGTGAGGCTAGTTATCCTGATTGCTTCTACTCTACGAGAGAACTAATTGAGATAATGGCTATTGTGAAATAAAAGCCTACTGTGAAATAAATGATATATGTAGTCACTACTATCTACCTGAACGAGACTAATGGCCAAGTGTTAACGACATCCAGAAAATCATCCTGGTCTGAGTCACTTTAATCCTTTCCTAGAAAGGACTGGAAATGCTGTGGAGGAAACAAATGTCAAGATTGGAGGAGAAGAAACTAAGTTCTGTTTCTGTAAAAACAGTGTACAATGATTTTACTAGGATGACATATGACAATTTGGATTTTGTACCCTAATCTAAGTGATAGTAAGCTGTTACTAGTTTGCATTATATTTTTATTATTTTGGACCAACCTTATTAAATATCATTGCATTTATTTGGAACTTTCAAACCTATAACTAAGAGTTACAGTTCAGGGCAATGCAGTTTTATTTTTAAACTTATGACTTCCCAAGATTCCTTTATTTCTACTGACTGTGTTTCATTGCATCATGTGTGATTATCTTTCTGAGTACACGATCCTTGCAGAGCCTTCCTGGTAGTGCTGTGAGTGAAGTCACGGGAAGTATTTCCACTTAGTCCTTCGTTTCTGGCAACAGAAGGAAAAGGCTTTTCATACCAGGATTTGGTTGACTTAGTAATACAGTTTGAGCCAAAAGACACTGAAAGATACTTGTTGGCTTTTGGTGGGAGAAGAAAAACTCACTAGATAATAAATGGAAATTTCTCATATCACCAAAAACACTGGTCATGTCGTAGTTTTATGCACGCGTGCTTTTAGGAGTCGTCTTTAAAAACAGCTAACGCATGTTCTGTGTCTAACTGCAGAAAGCAACAACTTCAGTGGTTGGTTAACTGAATTATCTTTGATCTCTCATTTAATTATACTAGCTTATCTGAATACTTGATTTAACCAAGTAAAAGAGTGTCTGTTTGCTTCTATGTTGAAAGACCAAGAACGCCAATATTCTAGGATTCTGCTGGACAAGTTCTACAGAAATAGTCTTCATCACAGATCAAGGAATTGAATTCTACCAGGTAGTTCAAGTAATTCTTGTAACACAGAAACGTTTGGAGATTTGGATGTCTGTAGCTTGTATTTTTGAGCTCCTATTTTCTAGTCTTCAGATTTAGAAAATGAACTGTTAAAGAGACAGAATGATTGTTTTGTATGAAGAATGTTGTGTGGAAATTAACATTGAAATCTAATGTGAAATATTTCAAGAGAGGGTAGTTTGCAATAAGTGTTGATAGAATAAAATAGTATAAGATAATGGTATCATTCTGCAAATTAATAACCTCTTCATGTGTTGATGCCACTGTCTGAGTTCCTTGCTCTTATTTTAATTACCTTTGAATGTGTTTTTGGAGAAGTCTAAGGGCTAAGGGATAGCCCTTTCTGATGATGATGGTGAGGGATATTATAAGCTCTGTGCATAGTTGCATACAAGTAATCATGGAACGATGCCACAGTGTTTCATTTAATTACTGTTACTAATAACTGATACTAAATTATGATTAAAAATGAAGCATTATTTCTTGATGATTTGGGAGAGCAGGGAGTGGAAGATACTTGGCAGCTAAAAAGGTTACATTTTAATGAACATCATCCCTGCAAGGAAGAGGAACGAATAAATGAATTAAATTACTGAAGCTTTTTAAGATCATACATAAACTGATTCTCTTCATTTTAATTTTTATTAAAAAAATAATAAATGGAGAGTGGGGAAGGCAACAAAGTTATTGCAGAAATTATAGAATATAAGTCATTGCCTAAACTCTAGGTATTTTCTCCATTTATACCCGGATGTTGTACCTAGACAAGGGAAGAGGCATCACCTTTGAGCTCCTTAGAATCTGAAAAGGATCTAATGTGCAGTTAGACACATTTGTGTGTGTCCTGTTGCAAACCTGATGGGAATGTAATTGTTTAAATCCTGGTTCCAGGTATTACCAGAGAAACGAAGTTTAAAACTTCTGAAAAATCAGAGTATTAATGTTAACTGGTATATGTACTGCCCGGAGAGCTCTGTTATTCTTCTGTCCACCACTGTCCTCGGCAATGTCCTGCAGCCCTTCTATTTCAAGGTAAAGGGATAGGTTCTGAACTTTGTGTACTATGTTTTTGGCTACTTCTTCGCTTGAATATTGCGTTCCTTCCCCTAGAGTTCTTTGAAGAGGTGCATGTATTTACATGCATGCATGAGCAAAAGACAAAGCGAAAACCTGGAAGTTAATTCCTAGGAGAGTAACTCCCCTTTCTTTCTGGTAGCTTCGGAAAGAAGTGCATCTAGCTGCAGCAGGACAGGGGGCTTTGAGAAAGGAGTAGGGGCAATTCCTGTGCCGGTACTTGCCAAATTAAGCCTCTTAAGAGACACATCTGCATTTAAGAGAGCATATGTATGTATGTATGTTTCTTCTATTTCCCGTATGGGCATTTGCATTAAGGATCTTTCCTTGTGATTGTACCTTCCAAATGGAAATGGATAAATTTGAAAATGAACAAAAGAAAAAAGGTGGCACATCAGAAATGGCAATTGTCCCCGTAATGAGAGAACTTAGTTTACAATATTTGTTTCTCTTGATGTTCTTCTCTGTGGACAGCATTTAAAGTTAGAGGGAAAATATGTTTTTTTTTTTTTTTTTTTGGCTTGAGAAAAACTGCAGTAAAAAACAGAATCTATTTTTAAGTTAGTCATACAGTAAAATGGTTTAAAAACTGAGGAACTAAACTACAGCACTTATCAAAAAAATTAAAGTTTCCTCACAGTGGTCCAAGAGAAGATAATTCTTTTAATTAAACTCGATTAAATAGGTTTCCTGGCTTGAGATGATATGGACTGAGGGATCTTGACATGATGCTCTCTGCACAGGTGACTGGGTGGAACTTACTAGATTGTCACTGTTTTCCTTGCAGGGACCCAGGTTGTGCTCCCGCTTTCTTAGTGCTTGATTTCAGTTTGCAGCCAGTAGGTGATAGATAATCTTTATCCTGTATTTAGGAGGTAATTTTTAAAGACTTCCTGAGGTAGATAGTCACTATAACAAAATAATCTTTATAAATATAGTTTCTGTAGTGTTCATACCTTACGATCAAGAATAATTTAACGAGAAGGGTAGGTGAGCCTCTGTAGAAGCTTTAGGGTTTTGGCACTTAAGGAAATTTGTGTAAATATAACTTCTGTGGGGGGAAAGAGGAGAGAAGAAACCTTAGGAAGGAGCAGGGGTGTTCTCTGAGTATAAGGCAGATACTGGAGTTAGCAGGAATAAAAGACTGACTGGTAGGAGGTGTTGATGTTCCTCCTTCCCAGTAAGAGGGGGAAGATGTTTCAATGGCATCAAGGAAACTGGAGAACTGGCAGAAATCTTCTGGCAAACTGTAAATGGGATTTGTGAACAGTTTTGTATTGATTTGTTTGTTCGTTTGTTTAGCCAATTGTTTAGCCATTTGTTTTGTTCAAGCTGCTAAATTTACAGCACCATAACTACTGCTTTTTGGAACTGTGATCCTAAACATGTATCAATTTTTATTTATTTATTTTTTTAATACCACTATTCTTCACCTCAGGGCAAGGCTGTTGATAAAGCATATGTCTAAAGGTTAGTCAAGACTTTTCTGTCTCAAGTCTTGACATTAATTTTTGTTGTTACTGCTCTTTTTTTTTCTTTGCTGCTACCGTGTAACAGAGTGGAACGATGTCAAAGCTCTCCAAATTTGAGATCGAGTTACCTGCAGCACCCAAGTCCTCCAAGCTCAGCCTCTCTGAGAGAGACATCGCGCTGGCTACGATGTACGTGCCTCTGCCTGACCAAGCCTTCCCTCCCTGGGCACAGCAGGGCAGCCTGGGGATGCTGAGAAAGGCCGAGAACAGTAACCAGGTCGTGAGGCTCTGGTGTTGAGCAGGAGTCTGCCCCAAAGGGCCTTGGTCACTGCTTGAGCAAAGAGCCTGAAGGAGCCTCAGAGTGGGTGGAGGGTGATGGAGCTAACAGAGGAGCTGTTTTTTTTCTTCCATCTTAATCTTTATGAATGCTACATCTTTAAGTTGATGCCCTGGTAGGGCTGCTCCTAAATGTGTAACTTGCATGAGCAGAGGCTATGTGGTTTATATGATTTATCAAGCAGTATTGCAGTTTTCTGCTTTAATTGGTCACCTGACCCAGTTATCTGGCCTCTGAGGATCAGGCATATGGCTGGGGGTGATTAGTAGAATAAGACAAGTTCCTGCCTGTGTTGCAGAAAGGAGATCCGAGTCTCATATCCTTCCTAGCTCTTTATGTGAAAGTAATGCCATAATCCTGTTCTCTCATTAGATATGGGCAGCTTTATGTGCTCTACTTGAGGCATCACTCGAGGACTTCCAATAGCACAGGAGCAGAAGTAGTTCTCTATCACTTACCCAGGTAAGAGCACGGGGAGGAATAGAAGTGGTGCAAGGCTTGGATGTTTCTGCTTTAACTAGGCTTACTGACTAGTTCTTCTCATCTCTAATTATTTCTATAGGGAAGGCTCCTGTAAGAAGACCCATATTTTAAAGCTGAACAGAACAGGAAAGTTTGCACTAAATGTTGTGGATAACTTGGTGGTAGTACATCATCAGGACACTGAGGTCTGATTTATATTTTCTTATGCCATAACTTTTAAAAGTTATAGGCAGATCTTAACTGGGTCTGTTAGCCCTGGAAAATTCTGTTGCAGGTGCTTAGCTTTATTAATAAATAAATAAATAAATCCATAGTAGCTGCAGGAACAAAATGTAAAATAAAAAGCACAGAACATAGAGGAAGAAATTAAAAGGCCTAAGCTTATGCTGTTGGCCTAAACTTAATTAGGGTGCTCTCCCACTACCTGCTTTTTTCTTTTTTAATCCTTTTACTTTGTTAGTTCTCTATGATAATCCTGCTGTGTAGTCTTTTAAGGCATGTACAAAAAGGCAGCTATATTGGATACTAAATTGCAAGTGCTGGGAACTGCTCAGAAACAAGCATTTGAGTGATCAGTTCTCTTTAAAGATCCAGACCTGCTGAAACTTCTAGGAACTAAAATGAGCATATGCATAAGGGAGCCTATGTGAGACATGCTTGGCTGCAGTCTCAGCAGTTGGAAAGCTAGAAGTGATACTTGCAACTTAAAATGCAGAAAGGCTTTTGTGTTTTGGAAGCTCTCCAGCAGGAGATAATTGAGCGCTGGATTAGCATATCTCACAGGGGTGATCAGTTAATGTTTCACACCAAGAGCTCTGGGTTAGATTCCTACATGTAGAAGGGTTCTGCAGCATTTGGATCAGGATATAAGCACGGATGTATAGACAAACCAGACATTACTGTTATCTATCCTATTCAGTCTAGCAGTCTTGTTTCATTAGCATCAAAATTGAAGTGACTTTCCCCTCTTTAAAGGCTCTTACAAGTGTTAGTGAGCAGAGTTTAACAAAACAGAGTGTGGAAATAATGGTATTGTAGGAGGCTGCACTATTTTCCTCCTCTGTCCTCGCATCCATAAATTAAGCAGGGAATCCAGCCCGACTTAATGGAGAGTACAAGATAAAATGTGAAAAATAACCTTTATACCTGTAAATGGGTGCTAATTCACATCTGTGATACTGAGGAAAAGTTTCTGTTTTCCATTTCAGACTTCAGTTATATTTGACATCAAGCTAAAAGGAGAATTTGATGGGACTACCACCATCCATCAGTTTGTGCTTCCGCCTCGGTCAATACAGCCCTATCAGATACCTGTGGCAGGTAGAACTGCAGCCTAACAACCTTTGTGTTCCTGACTTCCAGAGCTGGTCTGCAGGAGTCTGCTTATAGACCTTCTCTTCTTGCCTATTTAAGAAAGGGAGGAAAGAAGATACCAGAGAATTGCACCCAAGTTCTTGTCCCAGATTTATGCCCAGTACAAAAAGGAGTTGCTCTTCAAGACATGTATTTCCCTTAGTACCCTGAAGCATTACAGGGAAGATCTTTCACAATTTTACAGTCTTAGACTCTTATTTTTTTTAAGTTTGCCACAGCTATAAAAGCTACTGTGGCATGAACTGCATTCAAAAGCATTTCCTGCTGCTTAGGCCCACATTACAACTCTCTACCTTCCTGAGTTGCACATGAGTATCTGGCACACTTTGCTAGAGGAGTAACAGATATGTGTGCTGTGCAAGTTACCCTCAAGCTCTGAGCATCTAGAAATCCCCTGATCACAGCCCCACTAGCACCTAGGAAACGGGTGGCCTTGCAGTAAAAGAGACCCTTCAAGAGGAAGTGACTGCACAGTAGGTCTTAACATCCCTGTGCTGAAGTCGCTAGTGGAAAAGAGGAAGTGACTGCACAGTAGGTCTTTAACATCCCTGTGCTGGAGTCGCTAGTGGAAAAGAAGGATAAGTCTGGGTGAAGGTTAGTGTTAATCTTGAGGGTATAGCAGGCCTTTTGCTTTCTAAGGAACTGAAATGATTACATATAAATACAACAAGGAAACTTATGCATTTGAAATTGCAGTTTTAGAGAAGGAATACTTCAGCATGCATCATTTCACTTATGTTAAAAAGCACAGCCTACCATGGGTTGAAAGTTTACTTTGCTTCTCTCACTCAATTTTGTTTTGTGGTTTTTTTTTCCTCCTGGGCACTAGCACTGTGAGTGGGTGCAGCTTTCTGCCTACATGCTGTAAGGTTGCTAGACCTGTACTCCACACTTTGTGGTTTAGGCTGGTGGCTGATGCTTTGTTAGTGTGAAAGAGGTGACCCCAGTAGTGCTGTTCTTCACCTAATGTCTGTTTATCTGCAGGTCCAGCCTCGGTGACAAGTCAGTCTCCTGTTCCATGTAAACTCTGTATCCTTTAAATACTCTTAAGACTGAGAGCTTCTTGGAGCTTCCTCCTATGTACCACGGACCGAGAAGATAACTATGTTAGTCCTAACCCTTTATATCTTGAGCAGGTTGTACAGATGAAAATTTTTAAGGGGAAAGAATTTGCTATCAAGAGGCATTTCTGCTTGTGGAGTTGTTAAGAGGCAGTTCAACGCTACTGTACTCACTAGACTCAGGTGTGGATTTAGTGAGTGTGCATCATAACAGAAGTATGAGACAGCGAGGCTGGAGTCATATCCTCACAAGTACAAGAGGGCTGGGCCCAGAAATAAGGGTGGGAGGAACAGGCCCTTTCAGCAGGGTGAAGGGGTATGAAAGCAGTAGTGACAGCTTAGAATCAATGTGAAAAAAGGGTTTTAAGACTTTAACATTTAGATTCCTCCTCGTGGATTGTCTTTCAACCTGACATTATCATCAGTGCAAGTGAAGGTGAGTAGTAAGCGATTTAAGAATGCACTGTTCTCGGTGGGAGGTACAGGCTCCTTTCCACCTTTAGCACACAAAGCAGCTTAAACTAGTGACTAAAGAGCTGTACTCAGGGAGATGATTAGTCTTGGTCCCAATAGAGGGTGACTGTATCATTACAGCTTTTGGGGGTAATTAGTACAGTTAAAAAGAATAGCATTAGGAAGGCAAAGAGAGCTCACTCACTATTCTTATAGGGAGAAGTCTGTCTCTAGCTTTTGCTACTCACATAAATTTGTTTACTGCTTTATTCCTTTAAATCAAGGCTACCTGTGGAATCTTCAGGTGAAGCTTGAGCCTGTAGTTAACCTTCTGCCTGATAAAGGAAGACTGATGGATTTCCTGCTCCAGAGGAAAGAATGCAAAATGGTCATCCTAGCTGTGTGCTCACAAAGTAAGGGGGGTTGGTTTTTTGTGCTTTACTAGGATTCAGTGCAAGTGAAATACTGCTTATTCACTCAGCACTTGTTCCTGTTAGCTGGAATTGAGATCCCAGATCACTTCGGAAGCTGGTTTGGTCTTGTGGAAGAACAGAAGCTGAGAATACTCTGACTTGTTCAGAATAGCACAGTCCAGCTTCCCTAGCTCTCTCTCCCTCCCCTCCCTTTAATTAAAAAGCCATTGCCCTAGCTGAAAAGATGATTCTTTTAAAGCTTAAAGTTTAGAGATCACATTCCAGAAAAGATAAGTTCAAAGCTACAGGTTGTATTGCTCTAGGAATTTATTTATAATTTTTTTTTCTCCTCCTAAGTGCTCAGTGAGCCAAGAAGAGGATCACTGTCTGTGATTGCAACTGTTTTTGACAAACTGAATCATGAATACAAGAAGTACTTGGAAGCTGAGCAAAGTTATACTCTGGTAAACCCTACTAACTACAGGAGCTTCCGGAGTTAGGGAACCTCCTCTAAGTTTCAGACTGCATCATGGTAAAAGCTAGAGAGCTGCTCCTTTCTTCCTAGGAAAGGTCAGACTTGCCCCATGACTAACTACTCCCTGGCAGTTGCAGTCCCCAGAGCTCTGCATGGTGCCGGAGGCCACCCCCCTTCCCTAAGGCCTCTCTTCAACCTTGTTCTGAGGCAGAGGCTTCTCCGCTGTGACCAGGGGCACATGCTAGCATGGGAGGAGGGCACAAGGAGGGAGTTCAACAAGCAACCCCATCCATAACTGTCCAAGAAGCTGTAGAGCAGTGACCATCTGCCACCACCTCAGTCCTGCTGCTGGAGCAAAGGGCAGAATTAGGCAGCTAAGCCAGCAGTCCAGCACTAGCTGCAGTAATACAGTTATATACTGTGTTTACACAGCTTTCTGCTGGTGTGAAGGTACAATCCTTAGCTACAGTGACTTTTAAAATCACTCTGCAAAGTCCATGTTCTATGAGGAAAGTACAGCTAGAATAAACTTCCCTCTTATTGAGCAGATCCACAGTGGTGGCCACATATAACTGTACTCCCTGCATAAGCAATACAAACCAGTCTCTGACTGCCACTGCATTAAACCTGTGCTGTTCAGCGCTAAGGGAGGCTTTTACTAATGCTGCCCTCTCATAGGTGGTAGAAGCAGGCCAGAGTAGAAGCAATCTGCTCCTGAAGCGCCCCGTCCGCACGCAGGCTGTCATCGACCAGTCTGACATGTACACCCATGTTCTGTCTGTGTTCACAGAGAAGAAGGTAAGTTCACTAAGGGCAGAGGTTGGCAGTAGCTTTAGCAGCTGATCATTCAGCCTAGCTTGCAGGAAGCATCATGCGTGGCAGGATTAGGGCCTGCCTTACGATCCTAACAGGTTGAACTTCCCCCTGTCTGGGAAGGCCCTGCAAGTTCCCTGTAACACTTTTTTCTTATGCAGGAAGCACCTCATAAGTTCACCATAGCAGTCCTCATGGAGTACATTCGCTCCCTTAACCAGTTCCAGATCGCTGTTCAGGTAAAGCACTTCTACTGGCATGAGATAGCAGCTCTGTCCTCTCACTCAGTGAAATTACATGATAGCTTAGGCCAGGCTTGGTCCCTGAGTAAGAGCTTAGACCTGACACTACAACTTTAGAACCAACAGCACTTGATGCTAGGAAACCACCAACCTTCACATATGTAATGAAAAAATCTCAGCTTTATTTTTCTTTGCTTCAGGTATAAAGACTAGCACAAGGAATAGTGTGCTAGTGTTTAAAAGTGCTAGTACCTTCTTTCTCTAAAAGAGGGTAGAGCAAGACATACACTTAATGGTCTTCCTGCATTCACAGCACTACTTGTATGAGCTGGTCATCAAAACCCTGGTTCAGCACAACTTGTTCTACATGCTCCACCAGTTCCTGCAGTACCATGTTCTCAGCGACTCCAAGCCTTTGGTATGTAAAGGGAGCAGCTGCTTCAGTAAATGCCCGCTGAGGTGGTGAGTCCTCAATTTTAAGGGTGTTTCTACTTTTACCCTAGGCTTGTTTATTACTGTCTCTGGAAAGCATTTACCCTCCTGCCCATCAGCTTTCTCTGGACATGTTAAAAGTAAGCATTTCAGCCTGTAGTAACTCATGTCATGTGTTACCTGATCAAGCTAGAAGTGACTACCTAGAATCCTCCTTAGAATGGAGGTGCTTAGAGCTGTGATTCATTTCAGAGGCTTTCCACAGCAAATGATGAGATAGTAGAAGTTCTGTTGTCCAAGCACCAAGTTCTGGCTGCCCTGAGATTCATCAGAGGTATTGGAGGACACGACAGTATTTCAGCCCGCAAGTTCCTTGATGCAGCAAAACAGGCAGAAGATGACATGCTTTTCTACACTATATTCAGATTTTTTGAACAAAGAAATCAGCGATTACGAGGAAACCCAAGTTTCACACCAGGTGAGCAGTAAGCAGAGAATTTAGCCCTGATGATTCAGTTTGCACATGTGAGTTATGATCTTTCACTTCCACTCCAGGGGAGGGAGTATGGGGAAATAAAGGTAAGCCTAAAATGCATCACAAACTGTAAGCAGAGTTTCAGGGTCAGCTTCACTTATCCCATAGCATACAGCACCAAGAAATAAAGCTAGTTTAAGGGAAACACAGGAACTTGCAGCTTAGACTAACCTGCTGGGTTGCCTGCACTGCTTAGTTTAACAGAGCCATCACCTCCCATTGGTGCTTTCAGCGAAGCCAGGAATGGGGCTGAGGAAAACCTTTTGATGTCATTGTCTATAGAAATAGACATTCCAGAAAGACTAGGCTTACTCTCGATAACTCTCCTCCCTTAAACCCTCCAAGTAAACCATTTGCACCAGAAACAGGCCATAAGCAAGGTAGTCCCCAGGCTGAGTTCTGTGCAGTGTCGTTAAGTGTGGACTAGAGCCTTTGCATGGATGCAGGGCTGCTGGTTGGATGCAGTAACTGCCAGACAGCTGTTTCACCACAAGACCAGTCAGCCCAGGACTGCAGACACCTCAGGAGTCCATGCTTTAAACGAGAATTATTCAACTCCTCTGCTCCAAGGCATTAATGATGAAAATATCTGCATTAAAAAATGAAGCTACACCAGATGTTAATGCTCATGAACAGTTTTTCTTAATTTCAGTGCCAATATTAACTTTTCTTTTGTCCTCTTAGGTGAGCACTGTGAAGAACATGTCACCTTCTTTAAACAGGTTTTTGGAGAACAAGCACTCATGAAGCCCACAACTTTCTGAATACTCTTCCACTGAAATGTATAAACTTAATTTATTGCATTTGAGTAGATTTTGAACTACAAAATTGCTATTTTATAATAAAGTATATACAAGACATTTTGGCAAATAGTACTAAAAATAATACAACTTGTGATGGCTTCCCCCTAAAAATAGAAACAAATATTGCATTGACCTGCATTTAAAATTAGTGTCAGTGGAATAGCAGTCCATTCTCATACACGTCACCTCAGGTTTCTTGACAAAAGCTCTTCAACTTGCAGTGCAGCTGGTTTAGGTTCCTAGAACAGATGCAACCTCTTGACAACAGAAGTGTTTTAGTCTGGTTAATGCATTTAGTTTTACTAATACTGTTACGTGAGCCACAGGTAGTATTTCCTGAGTTTAAAGCCAAGTCCAAAGCTGCAGCTGATCTCTTCTAGCTGAATCGGTGGAGGAGTCTGTGCAAGGGTGGTTGCAGTGCAGCAACGAGGACTTGAGTTCTGCTGCACTTGAGTTCTTAGGCTGAGCGGCATCTCAGCCGCAATTCGTAGAGTCCACTGAACACTTGGTTAAAAGGACTAGAAGTAGAGGAGTCTCTCACGTTCTGTGCCCCTGCTCCTCTCCTGTGCAGCACGAGTTTTAGCTTTATTGACTGATGGGCCTGAAAGAGAGAGGTTACTCTGAAGTGTTAGCTTTACAGCAGATACTATCTAGCCCCCATCAGCAGGGAGGTGGCATCACCATCTCAGCTATTTCAGCAGTAAGGTGGATGAAGACATCGTGGGAGATGCTGCTGTGCAGACGCAGTAGGTGATAGCAGCAGCAAGGGCAAGAGGGAACCACCTTCAGTCTTAACTTCTTTAGTAAGGCCCCAGTTAAGGAGTTAGTAGTAGTAGTAGAAAGGACTGCACTTTGGAAGCTTCCCCCATATACCAGTTTCCATGTCAGAAAGGACACTGGTTAGGCCATTCCTGCCATAAAGTGGCACCTGTGTGGGTCCAAAACCCATACCCCTGAGCAAGCTGTTGCTTCCCTTGTGCCCCAGGTGCAGCCTGGGGTGCTGCATGGGCCCATGGCATAGCCATGCTAGGCTGGTTTCCCCCGCCTCGGCATACTAGCATACCACCTTCCAAGCACCCCTGGCCACTGCTGGTCTGTTGCAGAGGCAGATTGAGCTGCTGCATGTCCATCTCTGCACTCCCCTTGCCTGGTTAATGGAGCCTTCACAAGTTGTTAGCTATCTCCATTTGCAAGGAATTGAGGCTGTCACATCTTACCTATGTAACTTAACAGGACTGGAAGGAAGATGAGTCCATGTGTTGCTCCCAGCACCACCATTGCTACATACATCCTGAAGTAGAATATCTTGAAGATTTGAGATTTGGAAAAAGCCAGTACTACAATTCCTCCAAATTTAGTCAGTGTGATGCCACTAAAAACCTGACAAGCAAAAAAAAAAAAAAAAAAGTTTTAAGTGCCACTGAGCTTTTAGTAACCCACTTAATTAGTGAATCAATCTTTGCAAACACCACCACATAAACTGGGATCCTCCTACTTCCTTTCCTTGTTAAAATCATAGCCCAGTCTAACTTGAGAAGAGTTAAGAGATCAATTTTTGGTCCTTCTACAGCCTCATGCCTTAAGCCCAGGAGATGCTGTTAGAGAAAGCTAATGCTGGCTACACCAAGAAGTTCAGGATTCAGGAAGTCTCCTTCCTCTTGGAAAGGCTTAGGAATTCCATTCTAAGCTGTAAAGCCACTTGAGTATCATTTTGAATTCAGGCAAACAGATTAAAGCCTTCACTTGTAGCAACTCAGGCTTCAACAAAGTTGTTCTGGGTCAGGCTCTTCTGCTTCAACCATGGCCAGCTGCTCATCTTGGTATTAGGCAATACTTGTCCTCACTAGCCTTGTGTTCTCAAAGCCCCAGTGCCATCCTTTGGAATGGCCTTCCCCACTTACCTCCAGGTACCTGGATGGCTGGGATGCACTTAAGCAGTAGTATTTCAGTTCAACTATAGTTCCTGCAAGCTGCTGGTTCAGTTAAAGCTGAAGCTTTAGCTGTGCTGTTCTTTACTGCCGCTAGATCAAAGTTATACTGGCTTAGCAATAGAAGTCTTTGATCACCCATATTAGCAGAAGCCTACGCTGATCCCCAGGCACTTGACCTGACCTCAGAAAGAAACAGCAAAGCATGCCTCATGATGCTTATGAGGAAAGCATCCTCAAAGATGTTGCCACAGTCTCCTGAAGCTACAAAGCCTGCCAGCCATTTTACCTGCCCCATATAGAAGTGGTACTTACAGAACTGCCCATGTGAGAAAGGGCTTCTTGTGCACGCTCTGCTCTACTGCCCTTGGCGCTAACGGTGAATGCTCTTGTCACGTGGCTGCAGAACTCCACAGCAATACCGCAACTCTGGAGTGTGACATGGAAGACATAAAATAAGGCAGCAGTAGATAAGCCTATCTTGGAACTTAGGACCACGCTGCCTGAAAAGCTACAGCAGCCTGCATCAGTTTCCAGGGTTAACATACCCTTAGAAGTTGCACAGTTAAGCACTAACTTTTAAGGCTTTTAAAAGCTTTCAAAGAGCTTACAGCCTCCAGTGATGTGCAATAGCACTTCAGTCTAAAATGCAGCAACCCCACTGTTGCTGCACAGCAGCAGCAGAGACCACCAACAGTGCAGCTTACTAATAGGTCATCAAGTGTTAACTAGAACTTAAACTATAGCCATACAAAGTCAAGGTTTCCAGATAACAGCTAGAAGCAGTAAGATGCTCTCCTGTTGCTCACGCCCCTGACGTTTAACAGAAATTCTCCCGTTTCCCAAAAGGTACATATTAGATCACACAGAACCATCCCAGACTCAGAAAACTAGATGCTCCCATTGACTTACCATTACTAGATTTACTAAGGAAACCGCATTCAAGCTGATCCCCCACAGCCACATCACCCCAAACATGTTGATGATTATCATCGCAATAGTCGCTGTAACCACAAAAGCAGCCCATATTTCAAAGCCAAGCAGCACAGCTGTCACCAAAAAGATCGAGCCCAAGGAGATGCACAGGTTAAATACGGCGTCATCCACAATTGTCAAGTACTGCTCATAAAAGACATAGAACACGCTGTGGGAAGAACAGGAGTTACATTAGACATTCTGCTTTTCAGGAAGGCCACCCCAGTGAGTCTCCCACAAACAGCCAAAGGCAGCCCTGAACTTCAGGATCAAGTTCCCAATCTCCACTCCCCATATCCAGCCTACCACAGATAACTCCAAAGCGACTTTAAGCAGTGGCTAAATTCTGAGCTGCTTAGTGTATATGAGACTGCAGAACACAGAGGTCATGAGCACAGAGACTAGGGTGCTGATTTTAGATTAGCTTCTGTAGAAAGGATGAAGGAGCCCCTCCTTTCTAAGGGTCTCCAACAGGAACTACCTCCCTAGCATCCCCTGCAGCAGCCCTGCTAATAGCAAGTTCTCAGCACTACTCAGTAAAGACTGTATCTGGAATGGTTGTATCTCAGTGTGAGTAGCTGCAGATCATCTGCGGCACCTGCAATAGCTCTAGGCTGTTGCTCTGCGGTGACAGACCCCAGAAGCACTAGTCAGTCCTTCTGTTCAGCTGTAGAATTCAGGCATTTTTGTCACTACAGCCTAAAGGATGTATGCATACCTGTAAGGGAACACCCGGTAGTTCTTCTCTTTGATGCCCATGGTGTCAGTAATGTTCTCCGCTATCATCCGAGCTTTCTTCATAGCATCAATGAAGTCAGAGGATGTTTTTAATACAGTATGGTAAGTCATAAAATAAGTAGCTCCAACATCAGATTTGTTGTTGATGAAGTTAACAGCAGAGTTATACGCAGCATGTCCTCTAAATAAAGGGAGCAAAAATTTAAATACCAGTGTCAGTGAACATATACCAACAGACTTTGTAGGAGTTTTATAGACAGACATTAGATATCCAAGCTTCTAGACACCCTTGCTTTGTCAGCATGACACACCAGTACCTGACATACTGATCTTAAGCAGGATATACAGAATACGGCTCTTACCCTTTGCCACATTTAGGACTAGGGTCGTCGGATAGGAACATAGGCAAAAACTTCATGAAGTCTTCCCCCTGCGGTCTCTGCTTGCCTTCTGGAGTCAGTGGTCGGCAACGAGTGCAGGATGGATCAGTGACTGGGAAAGCAATCAAGAGAGCAGGTCAGGTACAGAAGCAAGTATTCTTTGTCTTGCAACACGCTCAAACCCATGAAAAGCGCTTTCACTGATAAAAATGCCAAGAATGTAGTTCTGCAGAGAACTTGCCACCACGCTTTTGGATTTCCAAGTTACTACCAAAGTAAGGCTTACCAGACAGTAGTTACTTTTGTACTACTGTTTTTTGCACAGTCATTACATTAGCTGTCTTCAGCCTGTAGACAGGGTATTTAAGTTCACTCAGAAACAACCTATCACATACTCCAGAGGCACAATACTCGCAGTAAGAAAAGCCACTCAGCTGGCCTGCATCATGACCAGACACATTGGCAGAGAAGCTCCTATAAAGCAAGCCAGTCCCAGAGTAACAACATGCTGGTACCTGAAGCATTACAGAACTGTCCAGTGGTATTGTAGACTCTGCAACAGGATGACTGTGGCTTCACCCAGTCAAAGTAGTCATCAATCCAGGATGATGGAGCATAGCCAATCCTCGTGCTGACAAAAGATGAACCAGTTGTCAGGAATCTAGTGAGCTTCTTCACAGCACCCAGTCCCATAGCCAAATTCCAACTTCCATTTCCCAGTCCCCCTCATACTATCAGAGACAACTGCCTCTTTTCAGAGGAAGTTCTGCTGCAGTTGACTTAAAGGAAGTAAAACCACTGAACTACAGGAAAGGGAAGGAGAAAACAGTTTCTGCAGCTCTCCACTGCTGTACTCCAGAAGCATTTCTGCATTCTTACTAAGCCTCCACCACTCAGTCGAGAAGCTTTGGTAGGCTAGCTTATCTACCAAGTTTAGAAACTGAATATACAGGTGATCTTCTAGGAGAGTTTAGCTAGATTATCATGAACTTTTCCTCTTATCCCTGGAATTTAAAACTCTTCTCCAAATTCATGTACGATTTGACACGTGAACACATCCCACTGATCCAGATAGGTTTTAGTCTTGTCCTAGGAGATTAATCATAGCTTCTTCCCTCTTCCCTGCCCCAAACCCACAGTAGAAAGCAAGTGCTGCAGAGTGTCACCTGTATAATCTGCAGCTGAACCTAAACTACAGTAAGAGGACACGCTGTGCAGTTAACGTGTTTTATGCAACCATATTAAAAAGAAAAACTTACTAGCTGCTGATTTCTGCAGCACTGAAGACTTGCTGGACAAGTGAATCATTATTACATCCCATTCCACCACACACCATGTTCTGCCCTTCCAAAGAGGTATAGTTGTGCCCTTCTTCTACAACGAAGTACACAGGAGGACCTGAATGCAGGTACTTGCTGAGCTGGCTGAAGTAATCCATCATATAGGAGTCCTTAGAGGAAAAGCTTGAGTTAAACTATGGCATAATACTTGGTTAACAAAGATGTCGGGGTTTCCAGTAATTCAGGAGCTCCAAATTGTTAAGGAAGGACATGATCGGAACACTTACATCTGGCATTGAAAGAGACTGATCCAGGCCAATCTCTACATTGTGCATAACTGCTGTACTGAACGACAGAATGCCCACAAACAAGGCTACCTGCAAGAGAGGTGGATTTAAGAAAGTGACAACTCCAAAAGAAATCCGCCAAGCCAAGCTACAGTCTTTTTTGCACAGTTGCTATTACGTACGCTAGTTACAGTGACAGTAACATGTAGCTTCAGGGGCCTCAAAGGCCAGTTTATACATAGGTATACATAGACAGTACAGATGCCTCTAACGCCTACTATAAATAAGGGATAACCTCAATCAGGTGCTGCTCTCCAGCAACAGCAGGGCTATGAACTAATGCAGTGTAAGAGTCAGTACATTCACTGTTTCACATATTGGATGGCTCAAGGCCCAACTGCACAGAGCTGCATTACTGACAATTGGAAACTCCAAGCCTCCAGTCACACTTTCTAGAAATGCTCTGCTGGGTAGAGTTCATTCAAATAGTAAAGCCCGAAACAAACACCCTAAAGTGACATTTCTGTAGACTTCGTCCTGAGGGTAATCTGATATTGCAGGACTTTTGTTCAAGCAATGACGCAAAGCAAACTTACAACTATGGGTCTCATCCAGTCCTTAAGCAGATAAGGAGAATACAAGTTTTTGAAGAACAAAAACAAGATGCTCTCAGATCGCTGGATTTGACTATTTTCTTCTTCGCTTTTGATGCAACACAGAATATCCAGTCTATTCCTCTGGAAAGAGACCCCAAAAGAATACCAAATTGAGTGCAGCTCCTTAGAAGATCCATCCTTCTACCACTGCAGTCAGATGCATTTGTACTTACCTCTTGACGCTGAATATCCAAGCCCAGGAGACTTACAAAGCAAGTGACCTGAAGAATGAAGTCTATGAACACAGCCATTCCAGCAAAAAGAGAGAATGTGCGAACCGCTGGCATGGTCGACAGCGTCCCTAAAGAAGGGGGACAGTGTGTTAAGCAAGTTCTCTCCTCTATTGGAGAATCTGGGCTGCTCTATTTATACTATTTGAACATTTTCTAGACAGAGTGCACCTTCTAGCAGAACACCTCCCCTTTTCACCCCACCAAGCCAAGAAGAAAGCCATCAAGAAGAAAGACAGCCATCGTTGATCTGCTGGTCAGGATTAAGGCTGTGCGAAGGACTGAACCACCTTAAGATGTTCCCCAGTTCCAGATTTAGACGCAAGCAGGCTGCATAAGGCACTAGTTATGGAGTGCTATGGAGCCAGACTTCGCCTAGTAAGCTGCTAGCCAGCATGAGCTGAACCGGGGCAGTGACACTCCAGGTAAATGAGTTCATACAGAGCTCTGATTTCCACCTGACAAGCTCTAGCATGTGATGCTGCATGTCATACCTACTGCAAGTAGGCAACAGCAGTCTCCAACATAATCAGACATGCCAGCATTTATTTTAATGCAGCAACAAGACGACTGTTAAGTAGAAGCCAGTGTATCCTCACATTTACCATGTTCTTAATTGAGGTAGAGGTGCCTCTCACCACAATTATACAAAGCTCTAAACTTCTAAGCAAGAGCTTGACAGAAATGGAATATAGATCTCATACAGAGTGTGGCCTCAATGCACTGGTGTCTGAATGAAGACCTAGGACAGCCTATCCATAAGAGAAACTTGAATCATTATACCAATAAAAACCCAAAGCTGTTTGGGTTGGGAAGCTGAACTTCCTCTGTAAAGATTTATTATTTAAATAGTTCTTCATATTTGTTCTTACAACATGCAGATACGATAAACCTCTCAAGTGTTGCAGAGGTCTTACCTAGAAAGAATGCCACAGTCTCAGAAAGAGACGACAGGAACATACTAGGTGCCACGTCTCCCAAAATTCTGCCAATCTGTTTATCCAGAGTTTCACCCTGAAGACGCTCATCTCTCTGTTTTGAAGCAGCAATTTATTAGAGTTCTGCATCACTAAAGTTTGAATTTAGAGCCATACACAACAATTTTATAACATTCAAAGTTGTTTTCCATAGCTTTAGCACTGTTAAGATGAATTCAAGATATAAAAATTCTCTGGTCCAAGAGCAGCATGAGCCTCCCCCCTTCCCTTGCCCCTGCATTTTGGGTTAAGTGTAAAGCAAGCTCAGTGTTTCAGCTTGAACTACAAAAATGCTAGAGGCAGAACCTATTTTGTGGTTGTTAGTCCGAGTAGTAAGTTTTGGTATTTGACAAATACTAGTATCAATAGTCTCATGGACTAAACAACCTTTAGACTACATTAGTACTCACAGTGCACTGAAGTCACAAGTTAAAAACAGGCGTTTTATACTTTAAACAGCCTTTAGTAGCTGTACTAGCCTTTCGTATACCATATAATATGGACCATAAAACACATAAAGCAAGCCTGATATCAACCAGCAGTTAAGAATGTACAGAATTTCTGTTTTTGGAGACACATATCTAGTCTTTGCTCTCCTCTTGAGCAGCACTGGATACCCAGTGAGAATCCAAAGCTGCTCAGCTTGAGCCAAGCAGCAAAATACAGAGGACTGCTCCAGAACAAGAGTTCCCAGAAGTGAAATAGACATTTAAAGAGACCATACAGAAGAGTAAATACCTGAAGTGTCTGGACTATAATGAAAATGTTGTCCACCCCAACAGCCAGCACCAAGAAAGGAATGACTTCTATCACAATTAGCGTCAGTGGGATTCCAAAGTAGCTGAAAATGCCCAGAGAACAAGCCACTGAGCTCAGTACAATCAGGATGCCTGCAATGCCCAGGGAGATCTTCGAATCCACCTAAAGAGACATTGTAACAACTGTCAATCACACCAGCATTGGTGCATAAGAGACCTTATAGGAAAGGTATTAAGTGTATTATTAGTTTTAGTGCAGTTGGTAAAAAGCTTACTTTATCTGCCTCTTTTAAAGAGCCAGGATATGCAAAAAAATGAAGTTACAAACCTTAAAATTTCAAGCTAATTGCACATCTTTAAATGAAGATCAACCCAGCCAAATTATTTATAAGCACAAATGAGCAAAAAGCAGCACAGACAGAAGCCAGGAGAAGCGAGGTGGTACAAGTGGCTTGAACTCAGTGTTCCAAAATGCAACTGGAAATAAGAGTGTACTGCAACTATTTAAGAGCCTTTAAGAGAGAGGAGAGCTACTCAGCAAGCTGCTACATCAGTTTAGAAGTATGAGCACTGCAAACATACCAGAAGTCTTCTACAGCTCTGGATGTGTCCCAAAGCTATGGAGATGTACACAAACATTACAATATAGCTTATGGTAACAGTGCCAACATCACTATTGCTTTCACGGTTGATCTCATCTTCAATACTCCGTTCAGAAGAAAAGGCAATACTCAAGTTTGGATTATCATAGTTCTTCACAAAGTTAATAAACCTTAAAAAAAAAAAAAGAAAGAAAGAAAATTTACACTTCAAAGGGTGAAATATATTACAGGCATTCAGAAGCTGCTAACTTTGCAGCAGGAAGGACATTCCAGTCACCCACACTTCACAGCAGTGAGCTGCAGCCAAATAGCAAGTCCCATGCTCCAGTTGTTTTAACTCTGAAACCTGAGGGGTGCTGGCTACGTACCCTTAGCACATGACTCAAGCACTGGAATGCCTCTATGCAGAGGTCCACTTCACATTACTGCTTTTAAAGAGGATGCTCCAAAGCACACATGCAGTCTTCTACAAAACCACATTTAAAAGTTCACAGTACAGAAAGTACTAGAAGTCATTTATCAGTTAGAATCAGAGAATGTTTGAGGTCAGAAGGGACCTCTAGAGATCATCTCGTCCAACCCCCCTGCTCCAGCAGGGTCACCCAGAGCACGTTAGGCCTTACTACAATACCCTGAAGTTCAGGGCAAGTTGCAACACAGGCAGATTCTAGGAAGTCTGAGGCTGAGCACTAGTCTAGAGTTCCCACAACTTGTCTGTTTTCATCTGAGCCATTAGCCAGAGCTGTAGGCCCACAACACATCAGCCCTACTCAAGCTGAGTGGGCTTTTTTGGATACAGCCTCAGAAGACTTTTTAAACACTGACAATGCAAAAGATGTAAATAACACTGTACCCTTCTGTAAGTGGTAACAGTCCAGCAGACTGAAATAAATTCTAACTGCTGAGACACCACACAAAAGCCAAAGTTAGTTACAAGCATCTACAAGCACATGCCTTCTCAGCAAGTACTCCTAAACTAGAGTTTTTATTTGGGTTAGTGACTATCTCCTCAAGAGGACAAGGCATGTGAAAGTAGAAGTCTTCTGACCAGCATAATCAGCAGCACTTCTCAAAACACCCCTGCAGATGTACTGGAAAGCTGTAAGCAAAGTCATCTCACTTGGCAGTTTTTAGAATAATCTTACTTTAAACACAGACATGTGCCCCCCCCCCCCCCCCCAAAAAAAAAAAAAAAAAAAAAAAAAAAACCACACACCAAAAACAAACAAAAAAACACCACCAAACAAAAAAACCCCACCGCACACTTACTCTTTTTCCCACGCCAAGACTTTCATGAGCTTTCTCGAGTCATTGTAGTAATTGTTGACAGGAAATGTAATCACAAGAGCAGTAGCATTGTTATAGTTTTCATCTGAAAAGCAGTAAAAAGAAAGTTTACATACATCCTAGCATATGCAGATGCAATTAACTTTAAAGGAGTATTGTTCTAAGCAATCCCAACATCACGTTTCCATTTAATACAGTCTATTTGAGGACTTTAGCATGATTAAATGCACGAATTTAACAGTAACATGGGTCAATAAGCACTCAAGATGGTATTCTGACGTGGTCATTCATTCATTCTTTGCCAAGCTGCAACATCTCAATATTAACACGGCTCAAGTTGTCACACAGTTAGACAAGGGACTACTATATAGCTAGTGCTAGAATTTTCAACTGGGTAAGAAACAGGATGTGGTTTCCTAATACACTGTGCCTCTTCTGCACTTGGCTTTGCCTCGGAGTGAAAAGGCTGCAGCTGGCAGAAGTGTTTGCTTTCAATAGCTGTTCTATCATACTTCAGTTCTGCATATCTGTCAATTCTCTTATAAGTTGCTTCAAGAAAAAAAATCTGCTTTCAGGAGGTAACTGTAGCAGCGTTCCCTCTGTAAACACCTTAGTTTTATCCACTTCGTTAAGCTGCAGTGACAAAAGACTGTTTCATCTGATAATCAAATATCTATCCACACCCCCCCCACACAAGTTTCAGATTTCTTTCTCTAGTCTGGCAGAGACTAGATCTTTCAAGCAAGCCCAAAGCAGACTGAACACAAGTTAAACTATTCAGTAAGTGTGGACAACAAGTTCAACAAGGACAAGTATGTTACACTAACAGACTGTTTACATTTGACATTTCTGTAGTTATCTGCATGTTTTCAATATATAGTACAAAAAAATTAAACATCCTTGCTTTCTAAAAGTTTAGAAGAACTCCAGAAAATACAGCCATGTGAAAGGGAGAAAAAAAAAAAAAGGCACACTAAAGCAAAAGACAACCTGTATGTGCTCTCAAAATTTCGTTTAGTCACCTACCATCATATCCTCCCAACACCAGCCACGGAAAGATAGGCCCACCAAATGTTCCTAAGCAGGGATCGTGAAGCAAGCTTGTGTCATTCAGTGATGCTGGAGCCCTAGGAAGATACCACCAAGAACACACTTGTCAATTATGCTTGACAATTGAGGCATAGAAGTCATTGGGAAAACAAACAGTGAGCACAGCACCTTAACTGGCAGCAGGGCAATAAGTTTCTAGTGAGACATTTCTCTTGTGCTACATTTGCTAAGAATTTAGAGCTCAGTTGGGCAGAAGTTGCAAACTGTCCTGGAAACTACTGAGAGGATGTCTCCAAAACTATACTCAAGCCTAAGGGCATGGAACCCACACATCTTACAGACCAGAACTCTACTGCTCAGAAGGGGTTAGGCAAAGTCATGTTTACGGCAAGCCACAGCCAGGGCCTGCACAAGCCAAGCTTAATCTGCAGGCTAACTGAAGGGCAAGACCTACTTAAGTACGATGACAGAAATATAAACTATCTAGTAATCATCTATTTTGCATAACTGCAAATTTAGCTGGCAGTTAGTTAGAGGTTCAAAGAGACTAATCGCTAGTTTTGTTTTGAGAGGATTAAACATCCCCCTTTCAAATTAAATAGCTGCTCTGCTTACCGAACACAGTACAAGAAGTGAGTGTGATAATCAGCATAGACAAACAACTCATCACCAACAGAGTGGTTTAGAACAGAGTAACTGTTCTGGAAGTAGTTGAGTACACTCAGTATAGTGCAGTTGCTGTTGTAGGGAGCAAGAGGAGCCAGGCAAATGTCTTTCAACATTACAGTCTCATTGTCAAAAGAAGCATTTATGTTCACAATAGCATTCTGCAAGTCCAGCACCTGAAATCAAACCATACTATGGTTAGAAAGAAGAAAACATTTCTCCTGAAAGATAGGCTTTTAAATAGAGAGTGTGGTCCCAGCAGTATCCCAAGGCAAAGACACACTTCACTAAGGTCACATAAGTCATTATTTTGGTGTTTACAGCAGGGATACTTGATAGAACTTGACTTGCAAGTTCAGATTTCCAGCAGAGAAAGCATAAAAAAAAAGAAAAAAGTTTTCAGAGAAGAGGTACTCTAAGAGTTAGGATTTCAGCAATTGTTTCGAAACACACATCACATAATAGATGGAATTTAACTCCATGAATATACTAAATGCATTTGGATCTTTGTACTAGGAGGTCTGTTACCTGCTCGAGAATCTCTTTGGTAAGTGGAGGCCCAAAAGGCACATCTGCTCCTGATGGGTATGGTGAGTAAATTTCTGGCTGGCTCTTTGGGGCTTGAATAATAAGTTGTTCAGTACGAAAGAAAGGCCCAAAGTGTGTGTCAAAATACTCCTTCTCCTTGCGTGCTTGGCTGCTTGGTGCTGACCAGAGGTCTACAGGGTTTGTGGTTAATTTAACATACATGAGGCCTGAAGAGCACATGACAATGAAGATCACAGAGAAGAGAATAACAGGGCGTGGGTTCCTGACACAGAAAGCACCCCACGATGCAAATGTTGTCCTTAAAACATTCTCAAATCTTTCACCAAGCCTTTCACCACAGGTAATCTTTCCTGTGGAAAAAATAAACACACTTGAGCAGTCAGTTTAATAGCACTTTCCTGAAGCTCATTAAAAGGCTAAGATTTTATTCTAGCTCTATTTATAGTTAGCAGCAGAAGGTGTCTGTACTGCCGAGACACAGACACTAATCCTTGAATGAGGTCAAAAGGCAGAGACAAGCTCACAGCCCCAAGCAAGGTAGGTATTTCACTTCTTGGACAAGCTTGTTGTGACTACTGTTCTCCAACAACAGGCAGGAAGCAAGCCAAGAGGTATGCAAGCACCCAAGTGACTTGTTACTTCAGCTGTGACAAGCTTATCTACAGTTCTTGTACAGCATGGAGAGTACAGCTTAAGGTATCTTAGCTTTGATTAGACATGAATGAGTCATAACATGATTAACTTGATTACAGCATCTTGTTGTTCCACATAAGCACCTAGACCCACAGCACCTGCACGCCCTAGCACCTGGCTAAATAGCACTACGTACTGCTCCATAAAACAAGGCAGAGACAGCTCAGGACACTCAAATAAAGCACTGTAAGAAAAGACTATAGGACTTGTAAAGCTGAAGTCTGAGTCTGTCCACAGGACAGATACCTGTTACTCTGCTGCCAGACATACCATTATCATTACGAGAATTCACAGAAAAGGCTATATTGCTGTCGATGGGTGTATATTCCGAGACAAAGTGCCGCCTCCTGTAAAAGCAAAACACTTTATCAAGAGCAGGTAACTTCTTTTCGAGACAAAGTGCCGCCTCCTGTAAAAGAAAAGAAGTTACCTGCTCTTGAAAAAGTGTTTTGCATTTAGAGCAGTAAAATAACCAAGTGCAGTACTAGTAATAAGTTTACATTTGACTCCTGCAGAATGTTTCTCGTTTCCCAATCATTTTTCACTCAAGAACTCCAGCATCTCTAATCCTTTGAAACAATTAATGGCTTGTCATTTGATTTGACAATCTTTCCAACTTTAGATCAACAACATGTTTCTCTACAGAAAGTTTAAGTGTTTTAGAATTAGTAGTGCTAACCGTATATATAGCTGCTTAAATAGACCTTAATTTAGATTGACTAATGAAGTCAAACATATCAATTGCACATGTTTTCCCAAACATTAAACTGCTCGCAAATTACATGTACTTAGCCTGGAGAAGTGGGGATGTGAGGAAAAAGGAATTAGAGTCTTCTCTTCATCTTGAAGAAAACTTAAGTTACAAGTACAGAACACTTATAATATTAACAAAATACACATTCTTTATGTGATCTTCTGCTATCTAAAATAGGTGGTATAGTTTCTGCAGCTCCCCATGGTAACCTAACCAAGGATGTCCAAATTAAGGGCTAGGAACATTTAATTCCTTTACAAGTCCTGTTTAAGGAGTATTTCACAGTACCCTTCACAACTGAATAGTGTCTTCACTTCAGGATTATCAATCCCTTGGACCAGTTCTGTTTACAGCTTTCCCTTTCCTATGAAATATTTCATTTTGGCTCAGTCTAGAGGAAGTGATAAAAGATCTTTCACTAACGACTATCATCACTCCAAATTATGGTTAAGTTTATTGTTGGCAGGAAGTCCCTGAAAGAAGTTTTACAAAAGAAGTTTGATGACTGCAGAATGATGATGCTGAGGTACTACATTCCAGTTTCACTATACATGTTGCACAGCAAGATTATTGGACAAGGCTGCTGAACGAGACATGAATCTATGCTGCACCCACTATCTTCGTTCACACAGTTCATTACACAATTTAAATTCCAGGTCTCAACTGAAGAGTAAAGCTGAAGTGAAAAGCACTATCCTATGTGGGGATAGTTAGCTAGAAGCTGCCTCTGGAAAGTGCTATAAGGGTGGCTAGCACACCCACATCCTGTCTTTTTATATCTAGTTGCTTTTATCACCACTAGAAAGTACTATTCAGTACAGAAGCCTGCTCGCCAAGTGATACAAAAGGCTATGAATTACTGTAAGCTCAGCTTTTGTTTTAGCTTTCAGAAGAAGAGAACGGGAACAAGTAGTTATGAGTTAATATGCACAGAACAGCGACTGTTTCATTACTAGTATTAGTCTATATCCGCATTACTGTTAGTCTGCAGGAAGACTACGTTAGAATTGTATGCATCTGATATTCAATCCTGCTCCCTCCAATCTCATTATCTTTAAGTCCCTTTCAGCAATTTCCCCCATCACCGTCTCCTGACTAAGCATGGTGGGCTGAAGTACTTTGTTCCACGTGGAACAAGAGGCAAGTAAAAAAGGTTTTCCTGGAACACTACGTGGTAAAGGGGCCCTTTCATACTGGAGTTTTCCAGCTTGCTCCAATTAAGGAACAGGGAGTTTGATGAAGACAGGACTATCTTTACTATCGACTCATATAGATTCTCTCTTGTTGGAACATGACTCCTAAAGCAGGTTTGGATTCACAAAAAAAAAAAGTATAAAATTCCTTTAAGCATGTAAAGTTTCACAATGACTACCACATCCAGGACAGCACTCCTGATTACAAAGGCTTCATGTCAGTAAGATAAAAGGGCTCAATGCAGTTCCTCAGACTTTCACATACTCTCAAGTTCATACTTTTAAGAGACATCCATTTCTGTATTTGATCTTGCAGCTGTGCAAGCTATAGAGACCATACATCAGCCAAGTTTTTACACTCACTTTTGGCAACTTGCTGTTAGTGTTACAGCACTCCCTATAAATACGACTATCTGTCCCAGAACAGAATTTTCAGCTGGGAGGTTCTAGGCAGGCATAATTTATGCCCTGGGCAAAGCAAGCTTTCAGTATACAAGTTACTTTTAGAGCTCATCATTTTCAATGCTTACCTGTAACACCAGACACCAAAGACAAGTGCAAAAAACATAAGTAGAAATCCCATGTAGGAGATCCACATGATGACATACATAGCATCCAAACCAAACAAAAGCCATGGAGCAGGTGGTGGCGGTGGCTCAGGTTTTGGGCCACAAACAATTGAACAGTCCTGACAGCCACATGGTCCAGTTGAATCATCCACAGACTCATTACAGCCTTTGGTAGCATTATTCATAGGATTCATTCCATGGACAGGAAAATCTAAAACAAATGAATCACAAGTTGCAAAGCCACTTTGCCATGGAGTAGAAATCTGTATCTCCACAACAAGTTTCTCAGCATAACAGACAACACCTCCCTTCCAATCTCCTCCAAAGCTATAAGTTTAGCAAGAGTATGAGGGAGAGGTTTCTGTAACACTGAAGGCCTTTAGGAAAGGCTACTGGTCATCACACATTTCCACACGGAGTTAAGCACTCAAAATAGCTTTTGTTAGTCTTAGCACTAAGGAAATCATTGCCTTTTCCCACAACAGGTGCCAAGTTGTATGCTAACCATAGATAACTGAGTTTTCAATACAAACCTCCTACTTTCCTCACCAGTTTTCCCATATATATATTTTACACTATCTGTTCAGATAATGAAGCAGCTAACAGTGCCCTTCGAAAAGGGATTCCAAGAGGTCGGGGTACTGCTTCAGTTTTGTAAAGCAAACAAGTCGTACAGCTTTAGACCTAATTTGTCACTCAGTTTTAGAAAGCTACAGCAAGCAGCTTGTTGATAACTGAGCTCTGCTTAACAAGTTAGTATATTAGCTATAGCACACAGCCTCTGACAGGAGCTTCCTAGTCAAGGACAATCCAGTTTCTTACCTGAGAAGACAGGAATGATGTTGAAAGGAGTCTGTCCATTGTCCTTACTAAACATGTACTCTATCCAGTTGGTGGCATTGCAGTCCTTGACATCCTTTCCACACAGTATTCCCAGTGCTTTATCGTTACTTGATGGAGCTTCCACATCTTTGCAGGCATTATACATTGCTAGGAAGAATGCAGTAAGGTAAGATTTAGACTAATGGCATAACTTAAGTGAGCATTCTGAGCTTGGGAAACAGATTCATTCAGTGAGTTTAAAGAAAAGAATGCTTCTATCTTTGAAGAGCCCAGACTCGGCTGGTGAGACACAGCTTTCAGTTCAGCTATAGTATTCAGTGTTGCAACTCTGTTACAGGTCAGCATAAGCAGGCTAGCTGAACCTGTGTTACACTAGAATTGACTCTGTTAGGAAGGGGAACAGCAACTTATCTAACAGTTTTAGAGTTTTGATTTCAAATTAATGATTACCGTACAAGAAGCATAAGGACTGAATTAATGCTTTCAGGTTATATTCTCATTTTATAGGAGTGATCCGAGTTTGTCCTTTCAAAAAAAGTGTTTGAATTGACAAGGGACTAAAGCAGTCTATTTAAAAGCAAGTGAGTGCATCTTTTAAGATCTGTAGTGCATTGTGTGCAAAGTGTCACTGTCTGCTGGACAACTTCAGTATCAGGTAGTAAACTTTGGATAGGCAAAGCAGTTTTTGGATATGTTGGCAGCTTCCCCCTCGCCCCATTCTTTTGTTTCAAGTCTCAGACTCTGCAAAAAGTCTATCAGTCTTTCAAATTAATTCATCAGTTAGGCCTTAAACACTGTTATAAAGACACTCATGTCTCCTACACAGAGATCAGTTACTGTTCTAGCAATTTTAAGGAGGAAAAAGCTACCAGCACCTATGTGATGCCTTAAACTTCAAACAACAGTCTGGAGCATTATGTTCCTGCTTCTAATTCTATCAAGGGGACTGGACACACTCTTAGGCTACCTTGATGATAACAGCCCAGGTGATCAGAGCTTTAACTATACTTGCTGCATTAACCCAGTGCTTTCTTACCATTGGCAAAGCGTTCTCCAACAAAGTACTGCAGTTCTGTGATGCTTGTTTTGTTCTCTTTTTCAATTGGATCATAGTAAGGTAGAGTGCTTGTAACATTCAGAAAGTCAGACTGATTTGGACTGCAAGTCAGTTCACAGAAGAGGTTAATTAAATTATAAAAACATGATGGACACCTGGGGAAAGAAGTCAAAGGAACAGTGAGATTAGCTTAAGGATACAAGGCACATCAGATTTGACCTCCACAAAAATGCTGATACTATTGATAAAAGTGACAGAACAAACAACACTGAAGTTTTGCAGGTTACTTCTAATTAGCTATACAACATTTCATGCTTAAAAATGGTTGATAATCAATACTAGCACTAACATCACTCCCTAGAAAAATACCATCTGTTCAAAATCAGTTTTCTTAACTTGTTGGCTTTGCCTAACTGCTGTTAGCATAAAGGCTTCTGACTGCTATCACAGGAGTCAAATTAAGCCTCTTAGATATGAGTGCAGTTTCAGAAGAGACCACTAGAATCACAGAGCCTGAACAGTGTTTTATCCCACCCTTTGCTGGAGACTTCATTATAAATAAATACAATACTCTGAGAAAAACTATGCTGGATTTATACTTCCAACTAACCAATGTTAAGTGGTTGTTCCTGGAATTAAAGCCTCCCACTACAGAGCAGGAAGTCTCAGGAGTTCTCCCCAGTAAATTTCCCTTTAAGTGAAACTGTTACTTTTTCAGTCTACTCAAGACTAAGTGGCTTCATAAGAAAGCACATTATATTTTGAAGCCCTAGTTAGTCATTCACCATACCTGGAGAGAAACTGCAGAGGCAGCTGCAAGTTATTTTTCAGAGTCTGAAGTTGAGGAACATCACAGCAAGTGCTAACATTGCCGTAGAATAAACCTGGACATAGTTCCTTAAATAGAAACATTAAGGTAAGGAGGTGATGTGAAGAAAAGTATGCTTAAATTTTCAAAACTTGTTATAGTTATGGGTTCTGCTTCAGCATATTTCAGAAGGTAGCAGTAGTTGTTGCAGGAGATGCATAAAGAGAGTTTTTTCCAAAGTGAAATGCACTGCAGAATAGGGGGAAGAATTGTTTTACTTCAGAGTACAACTTCCATTTTATAAAGTTCCTTCAAACAAGCTTTAGTCAGAGTCCCTATAAATAGTAATGTTACTGATGAGTTTATTAGAACACATGCTTAATCAAACTGAAAATATTTCTGGAGACTATCTAGAATCTGTATTAAGGGTATCAGATTCTAGAAGTCACAGAAGACAACCCACTAATCAAAAACATGAAGTATCTGGAAGAGCTTTTTCATGTTCAGTTTATAGAAGTAACAATTTTACACAAACGTAAGAACTGTGTATCAGGTGTTCAAAAAGGGTGCACCACAAGGGTGCTCACTATGTTTAAGTCACTGCTGTTGGCAGTCAAAGCTACCGCTTATTCTATAGTTTCTTCAAGGCTTGAAACTGCCATCTGCCAGGAGGAAAGTCTGGCAATAGGATCCCTTCGTGTACAAACCCACAAGCCATTTTAACTTCAGTTTTGTTCACTTTGTCACTTAAGCCCAAATATGACAACAAACAAAGTTCTCACACTAGGCAGAGCTAAATAGAGGACTGAACTTTGTCCAAGGTTGCTGCATTTGAGTGATCTGCCAATGTCAGTAGGTAGTAATACCATCCCAAATAAGCGAGAGACCTAGAACATTCCTTCAACAGCAGAAAATATACAGTTTTAGCCTTGCACTTCAGAGATCAAAAGGGCAATGCTATTTAGCAAGAAATGAGTCAGTCTGAAAGTCTTAAACACAGTGTGACTAAAGAACATCCAAAACAGTGGGAAAACATGCAGGGAAGCATCCCAAACCTGCATTTAATGTTATGCTCATGAAAAGTCTGTAAAAGACATCATGTTTAAGCTGAAAAAACCCACAAAGTAGCATAGTGCAAGTCCACCAGTATTCAATACTGGTCTCTAAAGTAAAAGAGATTTTTTAAAAAATCTTTTGGTAGCACACCTCCAGCAGAAACTTACCTGAACTAAGTCATAGCCGTCCTTTGGTAGCGGTATCGGTGGTCCATTATAAGCACAGTTGTATCTCTTGTCTCCAGATGCAATTCCACACTCCCCATACCAGACGCAAGACTCTGGAAATACCTAATCAACATAAGACAACTGATTAGCTACAAAGAACAGCTGCCAGTATTGAGAAACTCAGTGCTAACATTTCAGAGTGATTTATGAACCAGAGTAGATTAAGTACCTAGGCATTTATTCTTTGAAAACAACTTATTGCTAATTTGAAACATCAGTAACCTATATTATCATACAAATCTCATTAAGAGAAGCATGAGTTTCTAACATGGCATACACTCTTACTGTTATGATGTGCTGTGCTTTCCACTTCTCCGTGCCTAATCTAGTGACAGGAAGTTCATTGTATGGTTAAGATAAAGGGCTCACGGATTATTTAGAAAACTAAATCAAGACTTAAAAAGCATCTCATGTACAAGGCAATGTAGAAAGTAGTTTGTCTGTGTAAGACTTCACATATAAAGCGTGACTAAATTACCATTTTAGAGTGCACCAAGTTAGTGTACACACAAGGCTGCTTATACTCAGTACTGCAGCTCTTCCTGCCCTGCCACCTCCTAGACCTTTCGGTAGGCCCACTTACTCACCAGGAGATTTCAAAAGGAAGTAGCATAGATCTGCTTCAGAATCCCTGTTCTAATTAACAGCTCATCCCTTCACCATGGAGTTTCCTGTAATGTTACTAACTCAAAATGGCCTTTCCAAGAGTGTTTTATAAGACAGTCAAACATGAGACTGGTTTAGGTGCAGAGTAACCAAAGTTCTGAAGTCTCACTTTAAAGATGGTTAAGCTCCAAGACTGACATGTTCCAGAATTGATCCTTTACTGGTTATGGACAAAGAAAGGAGAAATTAAAAAAAATACCCATAATTCTGAACTATGATGATTTCTTCTAAAAGTTTAAACACATAGGGAACAATGCAATAACAAAAACTGCTTTACAGCAAAACCTTTAATACAGCTCCAAGGTTTTACTAAACATCTGGCTTGCAGGCAGAATGCACACTGCACAAGCATCCACTGCGTTTCTGCAAGCTGTGAGCAGAAGATTGCATGATACAGTTTTCTTAAACTGATCTATTTTTATCTCCTGAACAGCCTTGACTAGTATTTGTAACACCACCATACGTTTGCACTGCACGGACAAAGTACTTCGCTTTGTGCTTGACCATGAATAACAGTTTACTGACCAGAAGGCCATGAAAGGCTCTATTCACAGCCCAACAGCTATCCAAAATTACAATTGCTCCAACAATATCTTTTTTTTTTTTTTGAAGAATTGTTGGTACTATTAGATGCAAGAAGCACATTGGTAATCAGAACATTTTTCTGGGACATAAGCTGAGTCACCAATTTATTTGAACTTGTTAGAATTACTTCCTTATATCTTAACTAGACAATGTAGCCTAGTACAAAGTTAGTCACTGTAAGCCAGGGACAAAAGTCTATTAAAGTACCAGACAACTTTTAGTTGCCTGCTTTAGCATTTCTCCAAGCTAAACCTGTAACCAGCTGTTACACTATCCTTAAGATTAAACTGTCAAGTATCCTTTTAAGATTTACTTTAAGCACAATGCTCAGTTTGCTTTAAGTACAATGCTCTGTTATATTCTCAGAATAGCCAGGGAACAATTTTTATAGAAAATAGAATAGAAAATTATCATATTACTTATTTCCCTCAGATAGATGAACCATTCTGTGTATATTTAGGCGTTTAGAATAGCCATGCTGCCTCCCAGCTATGCAAGCTCAGTTTTAATAGCACGTAAAGGTAGGGGTAGTTTGAAGGTTAAGTCCTTACATGTACCCATAGCAGAAGTACTCAGTTATACCTCTTAAGGCACAGATCCAGTATTTACAGCTCTTCCTGCAAGACAGCAAGGATTTTTAAAGCTGCTATTACTATACTAAGAGGACAGGCTTATTTAGATATTCCCTCCATCACAGGCTGGTTTCTAACATTTGCCCTAGTATAGTTTGCAATCACACCTAAAAGACTAATTCTATGCTTCATGAATCTCAATTTAGTACTGAATGCTAAGTCTTGCTCAAATCTGCATGTAGGCTTTATTAAAAGTTATCAGCCTACTCTTTGAGAGGGGTTAACTCCTCTACCAAAAGAAAATACATTTCATTGCCAGTTTTACCCCATTTTGAAGTTTCTTGTCCAGTTTATAGAAAGACTTACTAAAATGCAAGCTCTGCTACTTCATCAAGCACATTGATAAAGTCTCTTTGAAGACAGGTTACCTACCCTTCAAGTTAACATTTTCTTGCATATAACTATGCAGAAATACTGAAATAAAATAGAAGCTCACAATGTAGTGGTCTGTAGATTTACCTAGAAATTAATGCTCTTGCCATCATTTACAGGATGAAACTTACCCAGCACAAGGTATATTTGGTCATGACAAGTAGTAATTCATCAAAAGCAACAAAATACAGCAAGATTGGATATTTTGGCTCATCAATGCTGGTTCAGTCACGTAATTTGAGTAGGTAGGAATATGACTCTGAAAATAGCTGAGAGTCCCACATGGATAAAGTCTAGCATGGGAAATAAACATGTTTATCATTCAAGCTTGACCTTATTTCAAGATGAACAGGTCAGTTGTTTTAACTAGTAAAACAGCACTTAGACCTAAAGCTACAGATTAAAATAGCCCATATTTCAATATGAACACCAAATATTCAATTTCAGTAACAAGTTTAAATAGTTCCATGCCACAACATATAGGATCTCACTAGCATAATTTGTTCTTAAAACTGATAAACTTGTGCTTATATTTTACAGTAGTTATGCAAAGCCAGTACAACAAAATCAAAAAGCCAAATAATTCAGTTAGTAGCCTGAAGTAACCAGTTTTGGCTGTTAAAGCTAAATACAAGCACATGATTCAGCCAGAAGTTATGAAGGTGAGGGCTACTCTCCTCCCAGTCTTAAGGACCACCCCAAGTAAATAACTACTCTACCACTGATAAGATAGCTGAAGAGTTCTTCCTTAATCCCCCTCTAACACAGGCCAAAGTGAGATAGAGAATGAGAGAAGTACTCTTTCTGCTGTAGTAAGACACTAAGATGCTCCATTTTGACTGTTACAAGTATTTCTACACATAAAATATATGAAAGTGGCATGGCTGGAAGTCGAACAAAGCTACTTCTTGCAAAGTCATCATACTCTCAAGTCACTTGCAAACTTCCATCTTCAGTGGAAGAGAGCCCTCACTACCCCAACATTAAATGGACAACTACTGCACTTAACAAAAATTGCTTCTAAATAAGGCAACATTCCCTGCAAGGCTCTGATGTGGGTGCCTTAATATTACTAAGCACTCCATATTTTAAGACAGGACTTCCTTAGTTACTTTATAAAACAGCAGCACAACAGGAAAGTAAGACCTTTCCTCCTTACCCCAGCAGAGCTTAAGAGCTAACTGACAGTACACTGGGGTCTAGTACATCCACCAAGTTGAGAGGCATTTCTGGGTCCGTTAAATCTCTCATTGAGTAAAGACTTCACCTCTGTTCAAAGCAGACTGGGCACAAGTCTTAGCAAAGGGCTTTCAAGAGTTTATACATGTACTTCATGACCAGTAAAGCTCTACTCGAAGACAGATCTGTTCACATATCTTTGCAAGAGAATGCAAAGGCATCATCATTTGTATGGAATAAAGCTTGTGTCCCTACAGACTGTAACACATTCACTGAAGTCTAAGTTTCTTCAACCGCATGTTGAAACGCAGATCAGTGCAATGGGTATAGCAGCATTAGCCATTGCTGAACAAGTGAATACATAACTGTTAGGCAGACAAAGAACAATGATGATGCTGTTTATAGAAACAGTGACTTTCTGTAATTTTGCAAATACCAGATGAGAAGTAAACATTGTGTTCTGCTCTTGAACTAAAGATTAGGAATGTATGAGAAGAATCAAGAGCAGATACAGCTGTTTCTCCTTCCTTCTTTATCTACCATGGTTCTGCATCTGTGACCTTGCCAGGGAAGAAAGGAAAGTATGTTACTTTCTACAAACTCCTGCTGCCTCCACAAACACTGAACTGCTTCGTTGACAAATTAAGTTCCAGGGGAACAGCCACTACTACACAGTCTTTAACAGAAAAGAAGGCCAAGCTTATAGAAAGAGGTGACTAAGTCAAGTTTGTAGATCTGCCCAGTAGTTATACATTATCTGGCAGGCTTTAGGAGGAGGGGTGCACAGGATAAAGGAAACCTTACAGGCTTCCAGCTCTTTCAGAAACAGCCAATCTAACAACAAGCTTTGCCTGCTATTTTTTTCCCTTTGCTCATCCAAAGGAACACAGTCCTTTTCGTAAGGGGAAAAAAAAAAAACAAAAACAAACAAACAAACAACCACATTAGCTAGTCCTGGCCACCAAAGCAAGCCCCAGTTCTAGGGTTAGTCAAGTACAGGTGACATCCTTGGATGCCACAGAGTTTCAGTAAAAAGCAAGCTGCAATAGCAAGAACTTGGTATTTGTGGGAAACAGCTAGTTTTGACAGCAGTTTGATTTTATGGGAGGAAGGGGAAAAAAGGAAGCCAGAAGTACCACATGAGTACTCAAGAAAACACAGGGCTCCCAAACAGCAGCTGTCTGCAGCTAAAACCATTTGCACCGAGATTCCTCTGATGTTCTATAGGAGACAAGCAGTGATACTGCACAACAGGGACATGATAGTTTCAGCTGCAGTCCTAGAAATTGTTATTCAGCTCCACTAGTCATTCACTTCATATTCATCTCTCCCCTTCAAAGAGGTCTTCCTCACTTTCTAGCCAGGAAAGTTATGAACAAGTAACTCCCAGTTTTGCACTAAGCACCTACTCTTAGTGTTTCCTTCTGGATGTTGCCATCCCTGCAAAGCAAGTTCCACCACTCAGACTCCAGAACTTCAAATTGAAGGGTAGGTAATGCTGCACACAACTGCAGGCCATTTAGCAAGCTCAAGTCCGCACAGAACCTGCCACCAACCCACCAACTTGAGGCTTTTGGAAGCACTCTAAGCTAATTTGATCCTACAACTAAGGATCTGCATTGCCAACCAGAACAGGTTCTCAGCCTTGCTTAGACCCTAGCTTGACAGGCTGCATTTTAGTATTATTATACAGCAGGGAAGGCATCTGGCATGAGTCACACTAATTGTCATTGAGCACATCATGAAGCAACAAAAACTTTCAAGATTTCATCCTTCCTTAAATCAACACTTTATATAAACCCATTTAGAAATGGGAATAAAGGAGTCAAGGAAGTTTGCAGAGTAATACTTAGATGGCAAAAACACGCAGTTAGCACAAGTTCTATACACTCTGTTCAGAGACAAAGATACCTGTTGCACGGGCTGAACATTTTAAGTTCACTGCATTCCCACAAACCAAAGTGCCACTAACACCCTTGTTTTCACATGAAGAATGACATAGTGCACTGTGGTTAATATACAGTAAAACCAAAAGCATGCAGTCATTATGTCACCTGCACACTGAAGGGAGAAGACAAATTCACCTTTATAAGGCAAGCATCATTTTTCTAAAAGGGATACCAAGGCCCAATCTGTACAGTATTTAGCTGTAAATAAGAAATCGGGGCAACAAATTCTAAGCAAGTTTGTTTCCGCTGCCCCCCTCACCTTCATTTTTCTTTCTGACACTGGGCACCTGAGTTTGTGTTTAGTGAAGTCATTTTGCAGAATGAACTTTATATGGAACGCAAAACCACAGACACAGCTCTAAAAGGAGCCTCTAAGTCTTAAAAGAACTTCATTCAAGTTCAGCACTGTCATCAGAAGAGGTAAAGCACTTTTTTCCTGCACCAGCCTAGGCCCTACCTTGTTGTCATGCTGCAGGGTCTCTTTCCCAAGACATTAGGTAAAGGAGCGTTGGAAAGGTGCTAAGTTCACTACCCATCCACCTAGGGATCAGGTAAATTAGCAGATATACCAGTTTCTGCTGTGTAATAGGGGAGCATATGCATACAGTTCTCTTTAAAGGCTGCTTGAAAAGGTTGCTAGAACAGAAAAAAAATGCGTACACATAAAGTAATCCTTGTTTAAACCGGCAGGTTTGTCAAGCATAAACCCTGACCTACAGTACATTCCTAGTCACTTTGTTAAGGGAGGAACAAGACACTTCAGCTTGAGATACTTTGATTCTCTGCCTTATCTCACCTGAAACCACAGCATAAACAAAATATGACTGAGAACTAATTGGAAGGAAGTTACAGTTTCATCTTCCTTCCTTTTATAAAAAAACTTACAAAGACTTGTCTGCACTTTTTCAAAAGTTATACTCTTTGTATTAGCACAGTAATTAATAGCACAGGTCTTACTACAAGCTCCATTACTTGCAGGAAGCTACTATCCTGCAGAAGAAACACTCCAGGCAAAGCAACGCAGATGCTGCTGACATACCCCAAGCTCTGCAGGGGCATGTGACTGCTCAGCTATGCACATGCACCAAGCATTGCATAACGAGGGCACATCGCAGCGAGGCAGCATCCCCGGCAGTTGCCGCCCTGGGCAGGAGCGGGAGGGCGGGACGGGACGGGGCAGCAGCGGCTCCCGCTGCCTCGCGCGGGACCCCAGCACGGCTGTCCCTACGCAGCAAGCGCCGCCGAGGGGGCTCGCTGGGCCGCCGGGGTCATCCGGCGCCAGGGCTTGGGCTTCGCAGCGTCTCCTCCGCGCCGCCTCCTCCCCAGGCGCCTCTCCTGTTGCACAGAGGCTTCGTGCGGGGAGGGCGAGCCCAGCCGAGCCGCGGGAGCCCCCTCGGCGCCGCGCTCAGGTC
>NW_010576405.1:166395-186906 GCF_000705375.1 Tinamus guttatus | reverse complement strand
GGTAAGAGGCCGGGTAAAACTTTACCATTAAAAAACATATTTTTTATCTTATTGTATTTTGCTAGGGGATCAGCACCACACGACTGCAGGTGCGAAGCGGGCTGCAGGGCGGGTGCAAATAAGCGCCACTCGGCCTTGAATGAAACGCACTGTCCCCACGCGCCCTGACCCCCCGGCCTGGCGCTGGCGGCAGCACCGACATGTCCTGTGAAGGGCAGCCAGCCCACAGAGAGCTTCAGGCTCGGAGCTCGGCCCGGTCCTGTTTAATACCCCATCTCCTCACAGTTCTTATTTTGGTGGAGTCTTGTGATCTGCCAGCGTCTCATGATCTGCCGTTTCCTGAGAACTGTGTCTCTGACAGCCTGTTTCCACGCTCCCATGGCAAGCGAAGTCCCAGCAGATGCTTTATATGTAGGGTTAATTTTTGTAAAGCAAGTTGTGGCTCTTCGGAATGAAAATTCCGTACAGGTTGTACCAGCAGTATATTAGCAATTTATATTATCAGTATGGAATATTCTACAGCTTATAAATGTCTAAGTTTTAAAAATATTACCTGAGACAAAAGCTTTAAAATTTTTGTTTATTTATTCATGCTTTAAAAGCATTAGTATCCCAGTCCCAAGCCACGTACTTGACCACGTGGATAAGTACTATTACAAACAGCTACAACAAAATCAAAGTAAAAATAGCTTCCTAAGCAAGTTTGTATGGAATGAAACAGCTGTTGCTGTTAATTTAACAGGGGCTTTTCCTGCAGGAGAATTTGACTTGCAGCATTTTGTTTGTTGCTTGTGAAGCGTTGACGTCCAGTGACCTGACGGATGTTGTAATCAGTAATTTAAAGGGATTCCAGTTTGCTAATTTGTTTGTAATCTGTCTCAAAGGAAGCACACTAAAAGCAGGGTGTGGCACAGTCATGGTTTCTCAGTGATTTCCCCGTCACTTTATTGCCTTTGTGACTGTTCAGTGCACACGATACAATTCAAATAAAATGTGTGATTTGGCTGATATTGCCATCTGTTGACAAAAATGTAAATTTCTCTTGTTATCATAGAATCATAGACTAATTCAGCTTGTCAGGACCAAGAATTGAGTTATGACATTTTCTAGAGATTCCACATAAACAAAGGATGCATTGGGCATTGTTTTTGTAGGTACTAATAAAAAAAATACAAGGAGCTTTCAGTGCATATGGAAAAGGTAAAGGATGGCAAAATTGACTGAACAGAGATGGTATTTTCTTCCCAAATGAATTCCGTAGAGGAAAAATCGTTTAATTGTCATAGGTGAGAAAAACAACTTGGCGTACTACAAGCAAAATCGACGCTACTGGAGCAACGATTTCTAATGTAAATAAGGCCATAACATCATGGTTGTCCAACATGCTGCAGCTTTGTGCAGCATAAATTAAGAGAAGAGGGAATGTTTTAGTATTTGTCTAAATCTCTGATCGATATGTGTATTTAGAAGACTAACAAAATTCTGGTGGTTTTTCTAGTGCGATCGCTTCAGCAACTGCCAGTCGTTCTGCGCTCAGGAGCTGAGGTCAAGTGGTACATACACAAGGACTGATAGATGAGCGCTCGCCTGCCTAAGCCATCCCCAGTCCCGGGGGTCCTGCCGCCGTGTGTAACACGGATGCACCAGCACAACACCGATGTCTCTGTGCTCCTCCTGGCCAGCGGAGCAGCCCCATGCAGCGCGCCTGGGCAGTGTCTCCTGGGCACACAGCTGCGTGTTCTTTCGCTGCTAATTGCAGTTTGTGGAGATTGAGGATATGGAACTGACTCTAGCAGCTCATTGGCATTAAAAAGTATAGTCGCCCCGTTTCCCTGAGTATCACAGAGCTGTTAAGTTGGCTCCTTTAGTTGTATCATCTTCAAGTTACCTCTCGCTTTAACCCTTTGAAGGATTATCTGTTTGGAAAGCTGATGAGCAATCATAGTTTATTCAGTTCTCAGCAGTGTGTGCGAAACTAAATGTTGGCACCTGGAAGAAGGGGCCAACCTTTTGCAGTTGGCAGTTTTGCAGCATTGAATGGGTTTTTGGTGCCCCCGTCACACCAAACAAGTCAGGAGGGTGTGTCCTGCTATGTTTCCATCGCTTCACCCAGTACAGAAATGAAACAGTGCCACTTCCACAAGAAACTTAGAAAGAGGCTAGTGGCAGAGACCTTGCAACTTCTAGATTATAATTTATCAAAAGACTTACTTGCACATACAATTTGAAGCACAATATGTGACCACTTTGTAGGAAAGTCAATTAAAATGCCCATTGCTGGTTTTTTCCCCAGTTTATTACAAGCCTTTATGACTTGTATTGCGCTATCACCCGAAGGCGACTGTAGGAAGTGGGAGCTGTGGTGAGCAACACCTGGCACAAGCACGTAGGAAAGCATGATGCTCCCCTTGCAAGCCTTGCAGGCCGTGTGAGCGCAAGCTGCAACCTGTGGCTTAGCAAGTTTTGCCCCATTCCACCCACCTCTGCTTTCTTTTTGTAGATCCAAACCACTGTCACATGTTCCAAGGATATTTTTCCAGCTAAACCAGCAAAATACTTGTCAAACTGAGGGAGCTGCCAGCAATCTGCCTGATGCTGCCAACAAGCAGTTAAGTATACATATGTCAGGTGATGCTGAATCAAATCCTTTTTATCTTTTCATCATCGCGTCTGCCCCAGTGTTTTCATATGGTTGCTCTATCAACCTGTTCCATTATGTCCCTATCTAACCTTACTGAGTCCTGTAGCAGCTCATTCCCTTTCTGTGTTTATCACTGAGGTCAACGGAATATGTTCTTTTTTATCACATGTTCTGGGTGAAGTTATTTATTCACTACTCGTGGAAACTTGGAACTTGAATTCAAAAGATTCAAAGTTGTTCCAGCTTTCTTACAACTTTTACTGACTTCTATCAAGTCCCGTTGAGCTCGGCGGTGCTGCTTGGCAAGTAAATCAGGATTTGCTGCCTAGGTGGAGAACATGGGCTGTGCAGCCCCGGGGCAATCCCCCCAGGTTTGTGAGCCACAGCTCCCTATGAATCAGCCTCTTTACTCATGCTTTTTAAAATATATATATATATAATAACAGTTTGCCCAAGTGGATAGGCTCCTGAATAGGCCTTGCTCTTTCCTCCCTTAGGTGGCACCTCACAGACCACCATGCTCTTCCCCGCTCCATGGTAGAGCTCCTGCTAGTGCCGAGCCAACTGCTTGGGCATTAGAAACAGTGGTACTTTAGCCCAGCTAAAGCGCCTCACCAAAAGAGCAAGAGTGAAATGGGTAATTTAGAGTATGTCCCTGTGGGATTTTGTTTTGCCATGTGGCTAGAGATGGCATTGTGAGGCCTGCGGTCTTGATGTTGAACTCATGGGACTTAGCTTCTCTTTAAACCATTGAGAGGAATAACCCCAAATGTTGTTGATTCACATATTTTAAGATCAAAGGGATTATTATAATCATATTATATTGCCTCCTGCATATCGTATAATTTCATCCAGTACTTCTTGCAAGAAGTACAAAATGTTTCAGTGAAACATATGTATTGGACAGAAAAAATAAGTGCTGTTTAAAACTCAAATGATAAAGGGATTATCTCCAGCAAGCTCTTTCAATGGATAATACTGAAAATCCACTCTTTGAAAATCCCCTACTTGAAAGTTTGAATTTGTGGTGGTTTCACTCTCCTGACTTTCCATTTTCTTAGGCTTTTGAGTACAAATTAAGGAGATCTTTATTACCAGAAATCAAATCACTCTTTGTAGTTACTTAAGCCGTGAACGAGTCACACTACTTTCTGTTGAGAAACAGAATAGACGGAAACACTTTACTGAATTGTGGCTGTAGAAATATTTGATGTCGGTTCAAAACGCAGCTCTTCACAACAAGAAAACGTAGGAAGGCAAAAGGTGATGCCAAACACAAGATCAAAACAAAGTTTTCAGTGTAGACTCTTCTACCCTTTCATAAAGAGCATAACACACTGCATGACATGGTAAGTGCATCAGCAGGGTGTAGACATTTACCTGAAGTAGGTCGGATCCATTGTAAAGGTCAGGTTTAGTGTTAGGAATAGTAACAGAACCACCAAAACATATTTGACTAACTGAATAAAAACATAGTATTATTCCTCTTGGTTCCTAAATTGCCCGTGTGTAATCTTCCCCTCAGATCTAACCTAATGGACATTAATGTCAAAGGGAATCTGCCAGGGACACCCGGATCTTCGAAATAAGCCTTGTAATGTCATGCTAAATTAGGTCCGCTTGTTTTTCATTCGAGGACATTGGCTTTATTTGTTTTGTGAATGCTGTCTTTTCTGTAAAGACCCGAAAAATAGTAATAGTCTAATGAATCAAATGGAATAAAACAAAGTGGTCTTAATGTGAACAGCAAGTAGAAAATGAATTCTAGTATTCTACAAATGGAAAGAAAAGGATGCAGAAGATACTAAAGTACACAGACTATTAAGATAATGTGAATAGTATATTCATTTTTATTGGAAAGACATGGAAAAATTGTGTTTCAGCAAAGCGACATTTCTGTTGTGGACTTTTAGTCTTACACTGAGTTACACAAAATGTCTACAGGCATTATCAAACGCCTAAGAGAGAGGTCAGAGGAAACTATGGAATCCAGGAAAGCATGAAATCACTATGAAATTTCAAAAGAGCCAAAAAAAGGGCCACAGTTGCCCTGAGGAGGGCACAGCTGCCCCGAGGAGGGCACAGCTCCGTTAGCCCCAAGCGTGCAACGCAGCACTGCACTGCTGGGGAGAAGAGCCACATGGACCATCTTTGGTTGGATTCTCAGTGCACATTAATGTTTAACAGACTAACGGTGTGTCGGGCAACGGCAAGGCCTTCAAACAAAGACAGCATTTCATGTCTGTTCAGTGTTTGTGTCAAGTGAAGTACAATTGGGCCTGTTTTTGTGCTGCTTCGTTTTCTGTACCGTGGTCCTCAAATTAGGGAGACAACGTGAGATTTGACCTATTTGCGGGTTTCCCGACAGTGACTATGATCGGGTGAATAAGGAAGTATGAGTTATTCTCACTATTAGGCCCTGACTCTGAGACAACTATTCACTGTTCCTGATAAAGTGCATTAAATAGAACCTGCAGCTGTTCAATCTGGTGCTGTGCTCCTCTAAGCTAGGCAAAGGTGGGTGCATCTACAGTGGGATGGTTTCACTATGAGGAATGAACAGTATGTGCAAGGGGTGCCTTTCGTGCCATTGCTAACTACGTGTCCCCGCACGTCGCCCAGCAGCAGCATCTGAACTTTCCAACCTCAACCACTCTTGTGAGTCTTGTGAGTCTTGTGAGTGCCGAGGCTGCACCATGGCCATGGCGCTGATGGGAAGCCACCCTTTGATCAATATGTATAACTACTTGACGGAGAATGTAGGGAGGATGGGGCCAAACTCTTCTTGGTGGTGGACAGTGACAGGACAAGGGGTAATGGGTACAAGTTGAAACACAGCCCTGGCACAGGCTGCCCAGAAAGGTTCTGGAGTCTCCTTCTCTGGAGATCTTCCAAACCCGCCTGGATGCCACCCTGTGCCACGTGCTCTAGGTGTCCCTGCTGGATGATCTCTAGAGGTCCCTGCCAACCTCAACCATTCTGTGATTCTGTGATTCTTTGTGCTTGTCCCCATCCTACTATGGCTTGATAGTGATGAAATGGAGGAATGATGCTCTGTGCTCTTCCATGACTCGTGTAACTCATTCTTGCACATATTTGCACTCGCACCTCATGGGAAGTAACCAGGCTGCAGCAGCAGGCTAAGGCTGAGGCAGATGAGGTGGCAGAGATGTGCAGAGAAGGTGGCCTAAAAGCACCGTGCTACCGCAGCTGCTGTGAAGTGTGAAATACCTACAAACATAGGGCACTTTCCAGAAAAATAAAAAGACTTTGGCCATTTATCCTGTCCTAGTTCTATTTCATGTCATTGCATGCCACCTACCTTCAACTTGCCGTCCACAAGGTGGATTTGGTGCCTTTCAATTTCTAGCCTCAATTTCCTTTTCTGTTGACATGAGCAGAGGAACAGCTGCTGCATTTCACTGGTGTGCAACTGAAATAATCTATTTCCTTCCCCTCCTTCAGAAATGCATTTTGGAACTTGCAAAGCTAATAGTGTCTGCTTTGAAAGCCTTGAACAAAAGGCACTACTAGAGCTACGCAAAGAACTACTGTTAGTATTAATGAATTGCTTCAGCCAAGAAGGAAAAGCAGGTTTCCTCTTTGGAACAGCAAACAAACCACAGTAGTATTTACTGAGCACTTTAAAGATGACGGTGGCTACATAAACACTAAGAATTATTAAGGTTTCTTTGTGAAAAGGTCAGCTGCGTGGTGAGAAACGCGATTGCAGCTTCCAAGCCCCCTGGCAGACAGAATGAGCACCTTTTGGTTACGCAGGATTGTAAGCCAGAAACCACCCTCTCTTCAGAGACTCCGAGGTGAAAGAAATGCCCCCAACAAGAAGGCTTCCGTTCCTAAAAAATCCCAACTAGGCTGAATATTTATTTACTGCTCACCTGGCAAGCCTGGCTACTAAAGACCTTCTAATGTTTATCCTCCTGCTTTACAACTGTGGGGGGCTGTTCTTCTGCAGAGTGTAGTCATTTCCAGCTGTTGATCTGAAGAAACTCTAGGGAGAGAGACCAGAGCTGGGGCAGGGCTGCCTGGAGGCCCAAGCAGCTTTCTCCAGGTTTCAGCCACTGGGGACTCCTAATGAACCCAGCTTCTCCAGCACTGCTCGATAAAGAGTTGAGAGCCCTGTCCCGTAAAATGCTGCACAACTTACGCTTCCCATAGCATTCCCCCAGCTCTTGGAATTTCTGTATGCTCTGTAGTTTGAGGAATTAAACCTACATACCTCGGATGCAGATTTACCTCTCATTATCTTGGTTCTCCGGTTCTGTGCCACCTTCCCTGCAAGCTTCAGTTAGGCACAACATTATTTTAATTTAAAATAAAAGCAACAGCATGAATTACCTTTAACAAACAGATTTTCTTCTGGTGTACCTTTATATTGTCATTGGAAAAGTTTTCCTTTCTAATGCTGAACAGACATTGAATAGCAATTGTAACTTGCAAACGAAGGCAGGTCCACTTTTCATCAGAACCATAATTTCTTACCTAACTTATCCACAGAAAGAATAACTTTATGATCTGCCAATAGATATGGCTAATTTGCACTTAAGTAAACTACATTAACTTACGCTAGCTCACTTTTTTTTTGATTCACTAAAGCAAAAGCGCTACAATTCAGCTGAACCCTAGACAGTTTTTTTTTTTTAATGGGGAACATTTTAGGTTCCCTGACAATCTTCTCTGTCCTGAATTTTTAAGCAACTTCTCAGTAACTTGCCACAGCTTGAAGGCAGGTGAAATGTCTGGATCTGGGTACTTAACTGACATCATACCCAAATGCACTGAAGAATAATTTCTAATGTGTGTGTGGTTAACAAGACTTGCTATATATTTCTATTGCAGAAACTACTGGGATAAAACCCTGGTGGAGTGTTTTAGAGCAACATGGTTAAAATATAGCTCCTTACAAAACCGTAATGATTTGCACTGCCTTTCCAACACAGGTACTAGCAACAACCATGTCTATTTTAGGCATCTCAACCACTAAAAAGGCCAGAAGTGCTATTAAGAGTTAATTTTCCATGCCTACATTAATCAAGGGGCCTCTTCTGGAGTGTGGCTATATGTCATGCTCTCACCAGCTGTCAAAGCACGGGTACACTGCGCCCTTCTCCCTCATCCCCACCAAGAGGCCTCAGGGACAAGTGCATTGCATAGTAGCTGTGGGTGCTGAACCTCAGTGCCACATAGACGTGTGTGGAGAGCGCGCATCAGAGACTCGCCTAGCATCTGTGCTGCTGTGCCTGGCAGCTAAGCTTCCGAATAGTGGTGCCAGTGAACGATATGCCCTGGCTGTCTGCTCAGTGCTCGGTCATCCCCGGGCGCTAGGAGCACGTGTACGGACGCCGCAGCATTGGGGACACGTCCCACATCACTACGTACGTGTTGCAGACCGCTACCAACCGCCCCGCTCTCTCTTGCTGCACCGCGTGACAGATCCAGGGGCCACGCCAAGGAGGGAACAACATTGACATAGCTTGTTAGGCAGCTTCGGGCATCATTCATAACGTTTTGAATCATTTTATGGATCTCCATGTAGGAAGCAGGGCAGTTCCTGCAGGGTTGTCATTGGTGGGATGTCAGTCACCTCCAGCCCCATGTAGAACTTGGGGGTATGGAGAAATCAACAGTCCTGGCAGCTCCTGTGAAGCAAGAGCAGCACCGCGGGGCTGCTCTGGGACCGAACAAATCCATCCAGTCGCGCAGTCCGGGGTGCCCCTCGGCACGCGCTTGGGCACGGCGCAGGCACCAGGAGCTAAGTGAGTGGCGGGATCCGGGGGCGCCGGCGCGGCTGCCGTTGGGATACAGCTTCCAGGGCAGATCCTGCGCTCTTTGCAGTCCTGCCGAGCTCCCCAGCGGAGGTTTTCGCGGGCGGCAAAAGCGTCCTGCGGCAGCGGGACGCGCGGTGGTGAGGCCAAGTCAGTCTGCAAATGGGTCCAGGAGATGCTGCTCGGGCGGGCTGGGTCGGCTCTCAGGCTAGCGTGGACGGGGTGAGCGTTGTCAAACCGCGTTCACTATGGGGCTGCACGAGCTTTTCCTTTGCTTTTCCTTGGTGCGCAGCAGGCGGAGGATGCGCTCATTTTTTGTGAGTTCTGACGGCAGCTCATTTGCCTGTGAGAGAAAACCTTGTAGTTAGAAAAGCTGAAGCAGGTTTTCCAAAACAGTTTAAAAGTGTGGGAGCTCTAGAGAAGATGGTGCTGGCACAGAACTGAAATGCCTGTTTCCACTACCTGCAATGTTCTTTTGAATCAGCTGCAGTTTTAGAGAATGGCAGCGGAAATTCTTTAAAGAGTCACTTTAAGAGTCAAGAGTCACTTGCACCCACAGCATGCAAGTCCCTCCCCGGTCACCAGGATAATTCCAGCCTGGGACTTGCTTGTGCTGACTACCCAGCCTAAGTGATACCCCTCGGCTCCCCATGCCACTGCCACAAAATTAAAGGAACATTGCTGTTGATATCTGTGGGAGACGAGGCAGCTCTTAGGAACTGAAGTGCACAAAATCCAAGGAAAGACTTCTATTAAATACTGAAATACTCTGAAATACTCAGTGCTATTCTGTAGGATAGGTAATAGAACATAGAGACTTTTTAATGCTACACACCCTTCCTCTGCAAAACCTATACATGTTGTATAACTGTATGAAAACAAAATATATGACATAACAATGACAATAAAATAACAAGCTCCTGTATTAGAGGCATTAACTCTGCTGCCATCGAGTGGAATGATATAGAAACAACATGCACAGGTCTTACATTGAATGAGCAAAATGTTCAGAAAGCAGATACTGAATTACTTGCTCTACAAACTTTCATTCATCCAGTCTTAAGACAGAAACAGATACCAGGTCATACATCCACAACTGAATAAGCCCACCTGGATATCAAACACTTGCAGCAAATAGTTCATAAAAATAGCACAGGGGAAGACATTTTCTCAGAAATTTTGCACGTATGCTACAGTACCTAGCAGAATAAAGGAAACGATAAATTTACCACGGACAATATGCAGTTATTAAAAGAATCTGAAGATATTTCAATGAACCAACAGATTGGTAATAAAATATGGGAAAGATGCATGTAATTTTGAATTCTTTTATATATATATATATAAGAAATGTAGTCAAATTTTCTCAGCACAGGCACCCATGTGTACACATTCCTCTCACCTGGGCATATCCTCCTTGCACATCTGTTAACATGTGACCCTGGTACAATAATTTGTAATGGATCGGGGACATAACAGATGGCATTTCAGGGCAATGGCCATGTGCCTGGCCCCTGATGAGCCACAGGTAGCAGATGCCTCTGCTAGAGGTGATTGGAGCACAGTATCATGCATGGTCATTCACTGACAGGCAATCGCGTCACCAGTGCTAGCGCGCGGCACTCGCTGGCACGTTCGGAAAAGCCCGTGGGCAGAAACTGATGGAGAGGACGGTGGGTATCCAGGAGGGATCAGGGTGCAAACAGGAGGCGCCACCTGGAAGGTGGAGCCTGCAGGCAGGGCCTGGCTCCAAAAGTCAGGGCCTGGCTCCAAAAGTCGTCGCGCGGCCCTGCCGCTCGTACCTTGTTCCTCAGGCACGGGTCGGCTCCCGCCTCCAGCAGCAGCGCGACGGTCCTGGCGTTGCCGCTGAGCACGGCCGCGTGGAGCGCGGAGGTGCCGTTCTGCAAAACAGGGACATTGGCACCCTGCGTGTAACGGGAGGCCGTGAAGCCAGAGCACCTGCGAGAAGTGAATCTCCATACAGGAGGGAAATAGCACGGGGAGATTAGGTCGTCAAGGACATGGTGTCTGGTTATCGCTTACGCAGGAGGCTGGCAGGCTAGAAGACTGCGAAGGAGGTGATTTTAAATGCTTTAATACATATGAAGGTCAGGTCCGCTTTACGACAATAATATTTTCTTTTCAAATTACAATTTGTCGATAGATTAGTGGCAAAATAAACACAGCGCTGGCTTCTGCCTGACGGAACTCAGCCATTAGCAAGCTAAACAGAAGCACAAGCAGCAATGGAAACCATCTGCACATCCTATCTCCTTTCTCTGCTGATTAATGGTCTGAACATCAGAGAGCAGAACTGTTATTTTTTCATAGCTGGCCTTTTGTTTGTGGCTGCAGAACTGGCGGTCCAGACAAGTGTGGAAGCTATCTCATAACTGTAATTAACAGCTCTGTTAATGCCACCTGCAATTTCAAGTACGTCCAAATTGCAATTAGTTGCATTGACAGGGGCTATAAAAGTGTGTGATTTATGGGTACATAAAATCAAGTCAGCTATTAAAAAGCAGCTTCCAGATGTCCATTATTCTTGAAGTCACGTTATTAATTCAGGGGAAAATAAAATCAAATAGAGAAATGCTCACAACAGATCTCTTAGGATTCTGTTTTGCTGACTAAATGCAATTAAGGACAGCATATAATGCTAAAAACTGCACCACCAAGAGCAGTCCATTTACTGTAGAAATAAAATCAGATGTCACAAAGCAAAACAGAATGCCTCCTACATCACGATGTGCTTTCTCCTTCCAAAAATCAGTGTCACAATATTTTTGAAGAGATTTTTTTGTGTGTGTAGCACTAAACGCTAAATTGGATAATTTGTGCCTCCCCCACCTTCTCTGGCCTGAAGCTCTTTATTGTCTTCTAGCTGCATAGTCAGGAGCATCAGGCTTTTCATAAACCCTTTGCCTTCTTGGATTCCTATGTAAAACCCAGTCTCAATATTTCACTACTAACCTTCAGCAGGCCAAGCGTGGGAGAAAATTTCAGTAACTCTTCTATCACGTTGTTGTAACCTTTAATGGCAGCTTTCAGTAAGGCAGTTGTACCATCCTGTAGGAGAGAGAGGAAGGTAAGTTGAGTCGTTTCAGATGCTTTACCTGCACTCCCCTTGGCTGGAAGGAGGCACCAGGTCTCCACCCTTGCAAGGGTCTTCAAGGAGGCACCACCCCAGCGTACGCTGCTGTTCTTAAAGGGTTAGGAGGATAGTGAAGACCTCAGGAAGAAATCAGCCAGTGACCCCATATATCAGCTCCATCTGTCCTTTATATGGGTGCTGCCATTCCCTATACCAGGTGGCCCTCCAGGAAGCTGTCCCAGATACAAAAAGAAAGAGGGAGCCCAGAGCTTGGGAGGAACTGTAAAACCCGGAGAACAGACCAAGCTGAAGGGACACTGGCCCTCCCGGCACGTTGCCCTGTGGCCTCAAAACGAGCCAGGGCGCAGGCACAGCACGGGAGGAAGCGCTACTCACATCGCGCGTGGCGTCGCGCTCGGCTCCCCGCAGCAGCATCACCCGCACCACCTCGCTGTGGCCCATCTGCGAGGCGATCCACAGCGGGGCCGTCCCATCCTGCACGCAAAGAGACAGCTCAAGGCTTCCCCCCGACACCCTTGGCCCCAGTCTGCCTGCTGCGATGGATGAACCTCAGCGTCTGCGGTCATCAGAGACAGAGCAATGCCAGTGTCTGTTACTGCCTGGGCTGCTTGCCTATTTCTCTGCTTGCTCTCAGCAGCCTTTGGATTTGACAGGAAGAAGTAAATAGAAATATATTTCAAAAGACTTTCAAATGAGCTTTAATGAGAAGGTTCCAAGGAAAACAACATTTGCTTTTAATAAAATATTTCTGCTTTGATCAAAGAAGGAATCTCTCTCATCAATGCCAAATGAAGATTCATACGATGTGCTGAAGCTATCCAAAACCACTGTTGAACCAGTTCTCTGTTTTCTATGGGCTAGTGATTTAATCCACTGGAAGAAATAAATCATCCATTTTTTCCTTTGATATATTCTGTTCTGTTGTTCTGACTCTGAGAAAGAGCAAATGTACATCCTGAAATCCTGATATATTGAGGTTCAGTCTTCACACAGGGTAAAGAAGAGGATCTTGGCCCACTCTTGCATCAATTCTCCATAAATCATCTTGTTGAAATTACTGACCTCACCCATCATATATCATGTTAATACAATGAGTTTTCTTTGTGATTTAAAAATAACGTTGAAAGGACCTCTTGTACACAGAATGTGTGGCCGTAGAGTGATCACAGAAACTGTCCCTCTCCAACATACAGTGTTTTCCCTGTCAGCAAGTTGACAGTTACTTATTTTTTGAATCTTCCTCCACAAGAGGGCTCTAGAAAATAGGAAGAGAAACACTGAAAAACCTTATAAAAATTTGGAAAATACCAGAGACTCACCAGCAGAATTAACTCTGCACTAAAAACAAGTCCTGTGCAAATTCCTGGTACCATTTATGAAAAAGAAAGAAAGAAAAGAAGAAAAAAAAAACAGCTCTCTTTTCTATCTTTTATTCACATATCCACAGTGAAGTTTATAAATGCAACTCTTGTTGTCAGATATGAATGAAAAGAAACAGAAGGAAATGCTAGTGTTGAGCAACATCACTGTTACCATCCTATGCTAACTCTCCTTAGTAGTATCAATATTGCCATCAACTACGCAACCACAGAATAATCAAAAAAAAAAAAAGAGAAGAAAAAAGAGTGACCATCTTGGATAATTTAATCTAAGGAGAAGAAGGATGATGAAGATGTTGGTGGGCTCACACTGACTCTTCCTTAGCCAAATGACATTTATCAGGAAGGTTTATTCAACAGTAGGTAATATTTATATAGAGTAGATGAGATTTCTGTCCATTTCAATGTTGGTATATAATGCAAAAGAAATACTACATTGTACTAGGAGGCTATTAGGGCACAGAGACAAGACAGGGAGAAAATAAGCCCAGGGGACGAAACAGCCTCTCTCTGTTCAGTGGTCAGAAGGGTTCAAAAGGTACTTTCTTTTTCCTGTCCTTCTGCCCATCCAGCAGACCTGCAGATTATTATATGCTTAGAAAAATCAACATCAAATATCTCATATGTGTTTTGAAACTATGTTTATTTCCTTATTTTTTGCAAGCTAATAGATATGAATTATGTCGCATTCTGTGCAACAGTCCCAAACATACCTTCACTGAAAGTGCTGCTCTTCCTTCTCTTACCCATTAACTAAGGACACGGCATTGCAGCTTTTAATCTCATACAATTTGCTGTTCTCTTGGAAAGGGCCAAACTAAGGCAGGAGCTGAGATGCCCCCTGAATGCCCACTAAGGACTTTGAGGGATGGAGAGTCCCTGTTCTAGGGCTGCTGGGTGTCTGCTGCTCTGCTGTGCTGCCCATCAACCCACTAGCGCCAGCTGAAACCTTGCTAGTAGGGGTCTGCGTCCTTGGCTGCCCTCTACTATCTCTGTAGGTTTGTGGGCTTACATATGTGTGTGTGTGCTTATCATATGTAAAGAGAAAAACATTAATTTTCAGATTATTTTGAATCTGCTTCACTGATTTGGACTAAAGCCTCCTGGGGCACAGGCTGCCCAAACAGCGTAAAATTCCTTGGCAAACAATCTTCCTGATTTGCGATTTGAGTAAGAGAAGCAAAGCAGCATGGCTTGCACCAGGCTCCAGACACCGCCCTGGGCTCTGTCTAGATGAAATCATGACAAAAGGATGCAGCAGAGGTCCCGGGAGGCCTGTCGCCGTGTCAGGAAGCACAAGAATGCTAAATACCAAGAGAAATGACAGAGAAGAAGCTCATCATAAAGCTTCACTGCTCAACGTTGTGACTGCTGTTGTAAAGGGCCTGCACATGGTTAACTGGGGCCATCTGAGACACGCTCAGGTATTGGAAGCATCCCCACAGTTCTGGGAGGTGGGACAGAAGACCATGGGGGACCTGGAACCCTACTGGAGCAGCAGGAGGAGACATTTGGGGTAGATGCACACAGTCAGGCAAATGAACTGAGCCTCCAAATTTACGAGATCAGGATGGAGAGAAGACCTGGACAGCCACGAGGGAAGAGAAGCATGAATTCATATCTGGTGCTCTGAAGCTATGGCCAGCCCTGTATTCAAAGTGACATTGCTTAGAAAAAAAATTCTACAGCAGTAATAGCAGCGTTGTTTGGAAATGACAGCAAGAGAGTCATCTGGCACAGGAACTGCCATCAAGGCTTACGTTCCTCATGACCAACACCCCACCTTCGAACAAAGTACAAATTTGTCTGTCAGCAAGGGACTGAAGTCCATCCAACCATTACTTCACCAGTTAAATGGGTTAAAATGTTCCATTTGTTCAGGAATTGTCTCAGGATACAGCGAGCCCAAGTTCAGCAGTCACATATAAATGCCACTGACTTAGCAGGCATAATCTTAGCAGAGGTTGGCGGTTCCCTGACACAAACTAAAGCCCAGGCTACTGGAGATGGAAAGAGAGCCACAAAAAGCACTCACACAGTATAGGGTCTTTGTCTCAGCTAAGATTTAAAAAAGGCATTAAGAAAGGAAAGATTGTATTATAGAAATAGCGTTAGGGATTTTAAAAATATTGTTAGCATTAGCTGGTATTTTATCATTACAGCATTTTAAACGGTTAGTGTACAGGATGCAGTTTTCATAACGACATAGGCTAAACTGTTTGAGTTAAACCTAAAGTTCCCCCAGCTTTATTTTAACCTACTCAAAAGGCATTAAAGCATATCCTGGTCTATATAGTTTTTTAGACTGTATTAATTAACAGCTCGTAATAGCACTTTTGTATCTTCATTTAGGCAAAACGAGAGCAACAGTGTGGAGGCAGCCTACAAGCAAGTGAAGCATCAGTCCAGGGAATAGCTGCCAACCTCCCTCCCTGCCTGCACAGCCCTGGTGATGGGCAGGCTGGGGAAGATGCAGCAGGACCATGGCTTTAGTTGGGGCACACAAATCCCTAACACAGTTTCCTTACACCAAGGGAAGAGCAGAGAAAAGGCAGTCCTAAAGAAACCACCGAAATTACTCAGATCCATCTCTGCTGCAGGTGGTGCACACCTGGACTGGGACTTCCAGTTTCACTTCCTCCGCATAGGATCTGGTTAGCACACAAGCAGAAAGGACCGGGGGACTCACTCCAAAGCCACACTGCTGATCTGAGCTCAAGAACGAATGCAGGTGCAGCCACCATACACCTCAGGAATCTGATACCCCATGAAGATCCTACCATTAATTTTTAGTGAGAAAGTATTAATTTGACGCCATCTGCCCTCTGGCAATGTTGAGCATTACCTGCCGTGGCTGGTTGACCTTGGCTCCTGAAGACAGCAGCAATCGCACGACATCCAGGTAGCCTCCCTGTGCCGCCAAGAAAGTTGCAGAAGCTCCATCCTGAGTACAAACACATCCAGTTTATCATATGTTAAAATGATGCCAGTGTTTTGCACCAAACCAAACCAAGCAGAATCAAGTCCTTCTGATGCTAGTGTGCAGTGTAACAGCACATACACAGCTAAACTCAGAAATAATTAACAAAATCCAAAATTTAGTTCATGAAAGACTATGCTAACATTTTCATTCAACACGCACAAACACAAGCTCCCATTATATACGAAACTGAGCATTAAATACTCAGCCTAGAATACTAATGTTCATCACAGCACTAGTGAATAAGTAGGAATCCATTCCCCATAAGTAGACATCCATTCCTATATAGCAAAATACATTCATTTAGCTTTAGCAGAAAGATTTGTTTAGGTTCCCCAGCAGAAGTCTTCTGCTTTGGAAGTGAAAAAGTGCTCAAGAGCTGATGTTTTCCATGTTGAAAATCCTTTACATTTAGCTTCATGGAAGATTCTTCCCCAGAAAAAATTAGGAAGTCATGAGCACAGTTTTTTTGTTTGTTTGTTTTTGACAAAAAAGAAAAAATCCAAACAGCATTAGGATCCACCTAACCAATTGGAGGTGGAAACCTGCACTGAAGCTGGAACATGGATTTACCCACCCTACACCCAGAGTGCTCCACACAGAGAATGTTCTCCCGGGAGCTGAGGCTCTCTTAGCTGCAGACACGACTGAACAGAGACCCGGCGCTGCCTCTCCGGTGTACGGATACCTGTCTTCCAGGCACCTCATGCTTGTACGCAGGCAGTTGTAGTGGAAGCCCCTTGGGGACACTGTTGGCATGCCCCTGCATTGGGACTGAACGCTGCTGTCTGCTTAGAGATATTACTTAGATACTGTCGAGCCTGTAAAGCTGAGCACATGCCTGTGTTCATTCTCATCAGCTGAAAATCTGAACTTAAAATGTGTGACCTTGATTCCTAGACTAGTGTCCCAGTAAACAACAAGGTGTCTGCTGGCACTGCAAATTAATTCCTCCGGGCTCTTGGAGGGCTTGTTTGCTCTGACTGCTGTGCAGCTGCATTAAATACAGTGGTAATATCTGGCTATTTTGCAGACTTCCTCCAGAGACAGGCATAGCAACATTTCCATTTAGAAAGGGAAAAAGGTTCTGGAATATTAAAAGTTTTTTTTTTTTTTTTTTATTTTTGGACATCAATTGATACAGAGAACCTTGCTTTACCTATCATCTAACCAGTTTTTAAATTAATTATTAGTTTCTTGTAGTTGATTTGAATTGATGCTGGTATAACCGTAATCAAACCTTCTTGCAAGACACACACTAGTTAGGGTATCCTCTTCTCCTCTGCCCCTTACCCTAATCAATTTAAGATTAAAACATCCATCTTGATGGTGTGGGGAGGACTGCCCAGGCGTGTGTTTGAAATCCCTCACATCTGGCAGTCCGCCAAGGAAGCTGCCAAGCCAGCCAGATACCACTTTGCAAATTCAGCTTGGCAATGTCCCACCAAAGGAATCAGGCTAGTGCTCCTTTTCAAGAGGATGCCTTCTTATTTTATCAAGCAGCAGTTTTTGAAAGGGTTTGCTTAATGCCTGTGAGCAATGAAAACACACCCCTAAATCCCACTGCAAACATTGCTCATTTCCAGGAGACACCGCAAGGAGGGTATTTCACTGCCTTTCCTTCTGGGAGGGTGTCTCCAGGTGTGGCATCACTGCTGTTTTTAGAGCGAGTGGAAAACCCCGGGATTTCCAAACAGCAAGTGATAAGCGTCATGAACCCTGGCCCGCTGCAAAGAAAATCAGTGTTTGCAGCAGCCACAACCCTGCAACACCCTCACGGCAGCCGCGGGCAGGGGCAGCGCGGGGACCCCCTGCACCCCGTGCACAGCCCCTCGCACCGTGGTCATTCCTGCAAGGCCACCACAGCCAAAATCTGCCACGCTTTTTGGGTTAGTTTTAGCTCAGCTTGTTTACCTCTCCACTGAAGTAAATTAAATCCAGTGCTTGATCAGCTCGGTCCAGCTGTGTGAAAAGGCAGCTAAACTGTGCCAACGCAGTCATTTTAACTGCGCATTCCCCAAAGCACTGAGAAGCTAGAGATGCACAAATACCCAACATCATCATTTTAAAGGGATAATTTTAAAAAAGATTTTAAAGACAACATCACTTTTCTGCTCCTTTTGGCAGCTAATCCAGAAAACTAGCTGATTCTCTAAATCCTCAGTGGTGATTTTCAGCTTTCCACACTTCTGCCTGCAATGCTTTCTGACATGGTAAAACAGGACATAACCTTTTGTGCAAAGGTAAGGGATAGCACAGAGCCAGTCCTCTTTTGGAACATTTCTTTCCTATGGATAATGAACCAAAAGGCAGCTAAAGCCTCTTTTCTGATTTTGTGCCACTTTCCCTAGGACCACGAGAAGCAGAGTTAACAAAAAACACATCTTAGAAAAGTGGAGTACTACAAAAGCGCAGTTTTTGCCAAAGGCTTTGCTGCACTGGCACCGGAGAATCTGCTGTTTTCCAGCGAACAGTGTGTTTGTTCCATCACCAGCGCTGTCGATATCTCTGTCACATAAACTCGCAGAAAGGTGATGTCTGTGTGAAATAAACTCACATAAAGCTGATCGTGTATGTTGGCCCCGTGCTTCAGCAGGGTTTCCACCACTTTCGCGTGCCCATACTGACAGGCTGCTAAGAGGGCAGTGCCTCCGTCCTGTGAAAAAGCAGAGAAGGGCACAGTAAGGGGAGAGGGCAGATGTACTCAGCATTACCACGAAACATAAGCAAGTTTTGAGGCTTTTCAGAATTTGATTCTTGGCAAGTCTATGGTGACTAGCTACTGAATTGTTCATAGCTGCCTCTCACCGAAGAGTAGGCAGGACACTCCTGGAAAGCCTGCTAGCTAACCATGGAAGTGAGCATCCCACCAGACCCATGGTCACCAGGGAAAAGCCATTACTTCTGCTGGAGAAGTGATCCCTGAAGGCAGGAGCAACCCCAGGGTTATAGTTACTGCAGGTCACCACTAAAGGGAGACCTAGACATGTGCAAAGAGTCAGGCTTGTACAACTGTTCCCTCCTGCTAGGTGAGGAGGGAGAGACTTTGATGTTTCCAGCTAATGACTTGACTCCCAGCCAGCTGAAGACACCAGAATAGCAGATGTGGAGCTGCTTGTAGGTGCACCCCATTCCACTCAAACTTTACCATCATTTCTGGCACCAAGATTGAAAGGATATTCTCATCTGCCTGTGACGGCTATGTGCAGGAGGAGATCGTCTCTCTGCCAGACATTTGAGGACAGTGACAAGATTCACATGTTGGGTCTCCCTTAGCTCTCTTTTCTGTTTTCATCCCTTTGTATGTATCCCATCTAACTCTTCTCTCTTGATCCCAGCTCCCTTGTCCAGAGAGACCCTGCCCTCCCTCCCTAAGACAAGTGGGACTGGCCCTTTTCCTCAAGACCCAGGGCAGGAGATGGTGCTGTGTGAGGCATCCCCAAAAGCACAAGCCAGGGAAGTCTTTGCTGTGCTCCCAGGCTTGCCATCGGGACACCTGGGAGTTGAAGAAAGACATTGCAGGGCAAGTTAGATATCAGGATATTAGGAAAAATTCCTATATGAAAAGAGTGGTGAAGCATTGGAACAGGCTGCTCAGGGAAGTGGTGGAGTCACCATCCCTGGCAGTGTTCAAGGAACGTGTAGATGAGGCGCTTAGGGACATGATTTAGCAGAACTGGTGGTGATGGGTTTACGGTCGGACTCGATGATCTCAAAGGTCTTTTCCAACTATAAGGGTTCTATGATTCTGTGATCCAAAGTCTCCTGACTCACTGCAGCCTTTGCGAGGATGGGGAAAGCCATCGCGTGAGGATGGTGGCACGCGTGCCCTCAGCACCCAAGGTCTCCTCTCCTTTCTACTTCCCTGCCTACTCCCATTCTCAAGCTCCTGCTCCATAAGACAAGTTATGTGAAGTATTTCAAATAAATGGTTTCTAGAACTGTTATTAACGTGGGCAAAATACGTGCTTTTTCTCAGCCTTGGTCTTCTGAAACGGCTCCAAAGTTTTGTCTGAAATTTTCCATGCAGACAGATATCCAGCAAGGGAAATTGCAAATGACCGATGTTTTGCAACTGACTCTTTTCTAATGGGGAGTGCCAATCAGCCTATTAATCTGTGCTGCTATTTCATGCCTGTAACAGCCTCATGAAAACTCGAAGTCTGACATAACTGAGCAATCCCACCGCGACTGTCTATGGCTACTCTCAGAACTCCATATTCATCCTTCCTCCCTACAATTTTGAAAAGCAAACAAGTCTTGATGATCAGCAGAGTAACTTTTATGTAACAATCAAAGAATTGCATATTTATTTTGGATTATTTGAGTCCACAGAGTGTGTAATCTCACTCGCAGAGACAAGTTACTCTATAGCTACAGTGCATTACTAAAATTTCCTGTCAAATTAAATTGTCCTAATTAAATAGGAACTGCAGGAACAAAGCAGAAAAGCAACCACATTGGTTCCCAGATAAAAAAAGAACCCCCTACACATCTTAAAAAACAATAGCAAAAGCTAATGGCTTCATGGAACCTATTTCCCGTCTCCAACCAGCTGAAAACTGTTTTGCCCAAGTAATGAGTTATCAGATCAAAGGGCTGCAAACAAA
>NW_010576405.1:141910-166381 GCF_000705375.1 Tinamus guttatus | reverse complement strand
TGTCCCCGAAGGAAACTGGAAAATAAGGTTAGTTCAGAAAAGGACCTGTGCTATTCAGACTGGAGGTCCTTACGGAACAGGCAGGGAAGGATGAACTAGCTATAGGAAGCTTAAACATATTGAGGTTCCCTGTGCAGAAGGTGAAAATGCACGCAGTAACCTGGATATGGTTTACCATAACTTGTATATTGCCTTATGGTCTGTTCTTTGTTTTCTAAAATTCTTGTGGTCTCCACAAACAATATGTTGTTTTAAAAATACTGCTTGGTTATTAATGTCATTTCTGCAAGGAACCAAATGACAGATCTCAAATAAAAGTCAGGCTTGCAAAGCTACCCACAGTTGGTTGAGCTGGGCTGAGGCCAAATATTTTGAGCAGAAGAGCTGTGTGATCCCACCGTGGGAGCTCTAATATCTTCACGTTTAAGAAGGGGAGAAGTTCAAGCAGGAGGTGTTGGAGTGTCTCAGAATGGTAATTCCGAACAAATATTTGGTTGAATTCGATGGACAGTTATAGCGAGTCACATTTTTGGAAATAAAATTTCCAAACACATTTCCAAAATACGCCAGTCGGCTCTTTTAGATTAGAGAGACCACATGATCACCCTGGTCAGACTCCAGGGACCAGAAAAAAAGAGTTGGCGGACCAGGTCTCATCCCCAGCTGCCTGGCGCCCACCCTAAATCAAGTATTTACTTGTCCAAAATTACTCTGTTTACTTCTTGGCTCCCAGAATTTGGTCCCTTACTAGAAAGACATCTGGGCTCTAAGAACTGCTATCCTCTGTGCCAGAGATTCAGAACCCCCTTTTAGCCATGCAGCTACGTGATTCCTTTATTATTTTTTCTTTTTTTCCTCTTTTATTTTCTTTTCTTTTTGGCTTCAGCTGAAACAGGCAAAGAGCTGAAGCAGCATCTCGGGGACTGGCAAACATCTCGGAAACTCTGAGCAGGGCAGCAAGTGGGAGCTGGGCCGTGTGAGCAGCCACAGAGGCTCTGCTAGAGCAAAACCCGCTGTGCAGCGGGCGGCCGGCGGGCGACGCCGCTGAGGGATGCCCAGAGCATCGCACTGGCCTCTTGCTCATGCCCTGCTCTGTATTCCCCCAGTCTCTCCTCCCTGCGGGCAGCACATACAGAAGCTGCCAACCTCTATAAGCAGCACCTGGTAACACCACATACCTGGCCTAGACTCCTCAGTACATGTGCTAACCTCTTCCTTCCTTACTGTCACCATTCCCTGAAAGTACCTTAGAATTATATGGTGTTTTCTGATCCCTGAAGCATGCTAAAAGGGAGGAAATCTGGTCTTCTGCAGTCACTAAGAAAACTTCTGCTTCTGTCTTACCTTTAGTATTGCTCTGGAAACATCCACCTGGGAAAATCCATTTAAGAACCCACATGCTTATAATATGCCTTACATTAAGAAAACAAAACACATTTTAATTTATGACACACACTGGTAGGGGTGTTAGACAGTGACAAAGCCAGAAACATCCACCTGGGAAAATCCATTTAGAACCCACATGCTTATAATATGCCTCACATTAAGAAAATAAAACACATTTTAATTTATGATACATACTGCTAGGGGTGTTAGACAGTGACAAAGCCATAAACATAAAGCTTGCATTTGCAATGATCTTAGAGAGCGATATTTATATTCCTTTAGCACATGAGCAATTGTTGCTATTTGCGTCATTACACTTTTCTAGAAATTGTTATTTTGGCTGCCATTGTGAGTGTCAGCTCTAACGGCACAGGGGGCAACAAGAATTGAATGTCTATACTAAGTTATTTCTCCAGCACTTTCAGAGTTGAGTGATAAATGCAGTAACTAAAACTTACAGAGAAGTAAATTACAGGGAGGATCCTGGGTGTTGCATTGCTTTAAGATTTCTCTTTCCTACAGTATGTTTGATTTGTTTTGTTATTTTAATTCCTTCCAGGAATAATCTCTTCCAGGCCTGACTCCTGACTGAGTGTCTTAATCGGGAAACCCCTTACCTCTGATTGAAAAGGCATATTTTGTCAATCACTGTGTGACCGGGGTCGTGGGGGCCCGTTATCCATTATCTCGGTCGCCACCAAGCAGGGATCTGATGCAGCAATTCCAAGGCACAGAACACCTTGCATTCGTGAATCAGAAATTTAGCTGGTAACACAGCGACCCACAAGGCCAATGGCTGTGTATGTTGTCCGTGGTGCCTCTCGCTGGGATCAACGCCACTGCCCAGTCCACCCAGCTTTAGTCTAAAATAGGGTGAGTTACCAAAGCCCAGAGTGGACACAGTGAACAGTTGGATCCTTGTGCTAGTTCTCACTTCAGAGGGAAGAGCTGCAGTTCTCAAGCAAGCAATGAGCGAGGCAACAACTTCCAGAATTAATGATATCTAGAAAAACCCTCATACCTGCATGATGATACAGGAAGAGCAGATCCTTTTCATAAAGAGGGTGTGGACACGATAGCTAATCCTAACGTTTTAAGCAGTAATACTTCAATCTTGCACAGATTCTTTTTAACCCAGCTGTCCTTCATCCAACTTTTGAGAGCCTTTCCATGCCTATAGCTTGTGTAATGCTGTGAGTGCTGAAGTGCCGTGACAGTGGCACAATAACAGTGGCTGCTGTTATTGATACACCTCTTGAAGAGGTAATGAGAAAGAGGGAGTGCTTAGACAGGCATGTTTGATGCTGCTGGGGAATTGCCTCATGTTCAACTCACACGCCAACTTGTCCTGTTGAGGGGAACCAGAGGAGCCTATGCAGAGCTGCAGCCCTGCTCTGGGCACATCCCGTGGGAATCGGCATTCTCTTCCAACTGGCTTCACTGGAAGCAACAGAAAACTGTGGCCCCAGGATGAGCAACTTGCAGCTGTGAAGATATTTGGGACAAGAACATGGGCCAAGTCATGTTTGAATTGAAGTTTCAAGGAGAGCAGGAGTAAAGCCTGAGCCTTCATTTGTTCAAAAGTGGAAGCCTTTAGGGGCAACTGGATGCAGAAATATTCCCTTATCACTTAGATCTTTACCTCTTTTTATTCCACTATAGTGACTTAAATAAGTTTATTTTACATGCTTCATAAAAGAGCACACACTGCCATGAAGGATCAGGCAGCTTCAAGCTCACTGACTACCTTCTAGGCCAAGTATTGACCTCTGCAAACTCCTATTTCAAAAGCTCTGCAAAAGTTTGCTAAAGTGAAAATATAACTGTCCTTTCAGAGAGAAACAGATGCTAAACTTCTGTGTTCTCTCCTTATCATGAGTTTCCTGAATTCCCCACTTTTGTCTCTTCAGAACTTAACCAATCCCACACTTGTCCCCAAAGAGCTTCCTATATAGCTTCCTAACCCGGGGTTCACCTCTGCTCCTGCAGTGTGGTTTCATGGCATTTTGCAGGCCACTAGATGACTCGGAGAACAGTCACAGTTCAACTGTAAACAGACTAGCATGAGAGAAGATGATTTTCATGATTCCTATTAATGCCACTTCAGCCTTGAAGTAAAAGACTGAGTAATGGCCCTTATTTTAGCATGCAGCTTCTCCTACTAGCTCCGTTCCACATGAGACTATTGATTAAAATCCAGCTGCTGTATTTAACGATGCATCCTCCTGCAGTGCTAAATTATATGGGCACTCTCCATATCTTGTCAAATAGCCATAGATCCATTCATGCTTTTAAATGTACTGATCAATGCTTCTGCTGTGGTTAGAGGGTTGCTCACCACAAGCATAGTTCACTGAGATATCAGAATCAATGCAAATCCTACTGGATGGGCATGCATGAGCTTTGTGGCCACAAAACCTAGGGATTTTTAACCAGTAATATCTGCTGCAGTCCCTGGAGCATTAGAAGCTAAGGGCAGTGACCTCCTATCAGTTCCCTTAGAACTGTTTTGCAAGGACTCTGAAAAGCAGGGATGGTTTGTGGGAGCCATTCGAAACCCAGACCACGACATCTTGAAAAATGGCTTACTGCGTAGTAAAAAGCAATTATTTCTTTTTCAAACGCACGTCACTGTGTGTGACTTCAAAAACAACACACTATAGATACCAGGGTACAAGCAAGTGTCCTCTCCAGATTATGAGAATAAAGAATTTCAGGTGCATTAGTTCCAGGGTCCAAAATATGGCCACCATGTCAGGGGGAAGAATGTTTAACCCAAATCTGGTATTTTTGGCTCTGTTTGCTGAAAGCAAAAGTACTAGTGCTTCCTTGCACAAAGAAACTGACTTCACGTGCTGCTGCCAGTGTATCTACTCGTGTATCTGCTCTTAATGTTGTTTGCTCTCTGAGGATCCCGTTGACAAACTCAAGCAGGGAAAGGTCTGAGAGTATCTCCCTCAGGCAGAGGACACAGCCAGCTTTCCAGAGGACACCAGGTGCCAAGGCTCTGAAACCTGCTGAGCCCACTGTTTTGAGGAGACTGGTACAACACAGCAGAAGGCGTGTGTCTGTATTCTGTGAAGTGGCAAGGGGTGCTGAAGGCTTAATCCAGAACTGAAGTCAGGTTGTGGCAGTGGAAACAGGCAATCAGGAGCGCTTTTGGCTATTCTAAGAGAGTTTATAAAAGGACCAGCCTGAACAAAAAACCAGAAGCTAGAAGATCAATTTCATTTTCCTGCCACAGGTGGGTAAGTAGGAATTTAGGGAGGACTGACGACACTGTATTTTTGTGGTTCCTATGGTGGCATGCACAGACAAACCAATATGTAGAAAATTCAAGCCTGTGCAAGTGGTGTACATACACCTAAAATGGGAGCTTACCTGACATGCACTCAGAGACCCTTCATTCTTGTATTGCAGAACAGTTTCAGAGAAAATATTGATCTCACTATCAAGGAACTGATCTCTGACCAATCTATGCCATTAAGCCTGGGTACTAAAAGCTTGTCCCAAGTTAGTATTTTCAGGTTACTCAGAAAATATTCAAGTGAGGAAATGTTTTTATGATCTTCCTGCTGCCCTGTTTCATGTCAATAGAAAAAAACAGACTTGATTCACTTGACTCTCAGAATGTATCAACATGCAAAAACAGACCTATGAGCTTACTTTATTCCTGAATTCAGTGGACGCTCCAAATTCAAAGAGAAACTTCACTACATCATTGTGGCCTTGCTGTGCAGCAAAGAACAAAGAAGTTGCACCTGACTGTAAGGAAAAAATGGATTAAAACAACCCAAATATGTAATACACTTGACTGAAGTATACATTTCAAATTAAAACATACTGAGCACAATAGAATATCAGCTGAAAAAAAAAATGGTAATAACTTTGAGGACTCCAGAGGACACAGGTATGTTAGGTAAGTGGTCAGTTTTCTGAGGGATCTGTCCAGGATCAAACACAATTCAATTTCCACAACGGGCCTCTGCACAGAGCTTCTAGTACAGACCTCTTAGAATCATCTACTTCTCAGTCTCCAGATGGGGAGAGAGAGCCCAGAGTGAGAAGAGTCTCAGACAAGAGATGAACAACCAGTTTGAAATTCACCCCATAGTACCTGCCAACCTGCCCCTTCGCCCAAGACAAATGAGAACTTGGGATGGATTTGGGGAAGGAACATTGTGGAAGAATTGGAGAGAGAGTTATTTGATGCAGCAGAGCTCTGTCTTCCTTGACCCTACCCGGACAAAATGTGAATGCTTTTGGTGTAAATCACTGTTGTCTCCGTCAGGACTACCTTCCCCTCCAGCCAAGTAGCCTTCAATTAGATACAATCAGCCCCTGCAACTTCTATTTTCCAGCTCAGTGAAATCTCACTGAAGAACTGAAACCCTGTATTTTACACAATGATGTCTGTCATTAACATCTGAGTAAATCAGGAAGAAAAATGTATATTTTAACAGCTGGAGTGAAGGAAAAAAAAGTAAAAAAAGAAGGCAAGGAGGAAGAAAAAAAGTAGGCTTTCCTGGCTTTGGGCTTTCTCATCTCATGTAGGAGACGCAGGAAAATAGAGACCCCTTCTCACTTGCTTGATGTTCACAGCAACTTCAGAGTACAAGAGCATTGATTTGAGTATGAGGATTTACTTTCAAAATAGTGCTGTTAGTCTTTATGGTTCATATTTCATCTGTTTTGCTATGCCTTCCTCTCTGCAGCAGAGTGATATTGGAACATTCCTGTGTTTCTCTTTTTATTGGTTTGCTAAATCAATATGCCCAGGGTGATATTCAAGAGCATGTCTGTAAAACTCTATTCTCAGCCTCTCCTTTTGTTGCTCCTTTTCAGGGAATGTTTATCGAAGGGAAAGTACATGCTTAAGTACATGTTTTGCTGGAACAGGCTTTCCCTGAAAGACCTTGACATCATGATTAAAGCAGGTTTAGTCTAGTTAGTGCCAAGATGCTTATACCATCAAATATGGCTTTCACTGACTCAGTAACTTGCAGCTATCAGCATGAGATTAATGCTAGTAATCCCAGGTAAACAAGGAAAGCAAGAAACATCTACTTCCACTCTTCAGAGAAGAAAATCCAATAATCCAATTGGCTTAAGAAAGCCAATGTCACGCCAGTCTTCAAAAAAGGCAAGAAGGAGGACCCAGGCAACTACAGGCCAGTGAGTCTCACCTCGTCCCCGGAAAAGTGATGGAAGGGCTCATATTGGCTGTTGTCTCCAGCCACATGGAGGACAAGAAGGTGCTCAAGAGTAGTCAGCATGGATTCACCAAGGGAAAATCTTGCCTGACTAACCTGATAGCCTTCTATGATGGAATGACCAGCTGGATAGATGAGGGGAGAGCGGTGGATGTCGTCTATCTCAACTTCACCAAGGCTTTTGACACCGTCCCTCACAACATCCTCCTGGGCAAGCTCTGGAAGTGTGGGATAGATGAGTGCACAGTGAGGTGGATTAGGAACTGGCTGGATGAGTGCTCCCTCAGCAAGTTTGCTGATGACACGAAACTGGGAGGAGTAGCCGATACCCCAGAGGGCTGTGCTGCCATCCAGAGGGACCTGGACAGACTGGACAACTGGGCGGTGAAAAACCTCATGCAATTCAACAAGGTCAAGTGCAAGGTCCTGCACCTGGGGAGGAATAACCCCAGACACCAGTACAGGCTGGGGACCGACCTTCTGGGGAGCAGCTCTGCGGAGAAAGACCTGGGTGTCATGGTGGATGATAAGTTGACCATGAGGCAGCAGTGTGCCCTCGTGGCCAAGAAGGCCAATGGGATCCTGGGCTGCATTAAGAAGAGCATCTCTAGCAGGTCGAGGGAGGTGATCCTGCCCCTCTACTCAGCCCTGGTGAGGCCGCATCTGGAGTACTGTGTCCAGTTCTGGGCTTCACAGGACAAGCGGGATGTGGAGCTGCTGGAGAGAGTCCAGCGCAGGGCTACAAGGATGATCAGGGGCCTGGAACATCTGCCCTATGAGGAGAGGCTGAGGAAGCTGGGCCTGTTCAGCCTGGAGAAGAGAAGGCTGAGAGGGGATCTAATCAGTACCTCAAGGGAGGCAGTGAGGAGGATGGTGCTGGTCTCTTTTCACTGGTGGCCACTGACAGAACTAGAGGTAATGCCCACAAACTAAAACACCAAAAGTTCCACAGGAACTTAAGGAAAAATTTCTTAACAGTGAGGGTGACAGAGCACTGGAACAGGCTGCCCAGAGAGGTTGTGGAGTCTCCTTCTCTGGAGATCTTCAAAACCTGCTTGGATGCAGTCCTGTGCCACGTGCTCTAGGTGACCCTGAGGGTGCAGGAGGGTTGGACTAGATGACCTCTAGAGATCCCTTCCAACCTTAAGCATTTTATGAAATACTGCCACCCCTATTGCCTGCAATTGTCCCCTATCACTGCTCTCTTAGGACCCATGCACCTCTGTCGGTCCCATAGCAATTTTGCTTTCTCTGCAGCCAGTACACAAACCCAGAATAGTTGTAGCTATTCCTACAGTCACTTCCACAGAGCTAGCCACTGACGTGCCTTTCCCAAGGATAAAGAAAGTTCCAGGAAAACAACATGCCATGGCCTGAGAGATGTCTTGAATGCAGAGTAGACATGCAGGAAAAATACGGATGACTAAGCTATGTGATCATTAGGGATGACTTGGCTCTGACTGAGAATCAGAAACTCCAAAGCAACTGAGCCAAAACAAATCCTTGGCTAGCAATAATATCAACTCCATTTTAATCACCAGACTCTGCAAGTCAAAAGGTAAAGGACTCCTCCTTATCATAATACATTTATCCCATTCTGAGAGTTGTAAGTTACTGTGTCAATAAGTAAAATGGCAGATGCATAAGTGGATTCACCATGGGGTTACACCTCATATGTAATTGCCCCATGTCAAGTGGATGTCCTGGAAATGTTTGATGAATTACATGTAAATGTAGCTCCGGCATCTCATTTTCTATCAGAATTTCCAGACATCTGATTCTTTGATGTCCTCAAGAGAACAGATCGCCTTTATAAATGCACTGTACAGCAAATACCAAATAAGCAGCTGGCAAATAAGCACTCCTTTATTATTTCCAGTACACAATAATCACTTAATCAATCCCTGTTTGAACACAGAACTTCTCCTACCTCTCTCTGTAGATTGATATCTGCTCCTTGCAACACCAATTCCCGCACACAATCTATGTGGCCATAGTAAGAGGCTACCATCAGAGCTGTTGTGCCAAGCTGCAGTAAGGAAAAACAAATCAGTACCTTCAACAGACACCTTCAGCAACAAGTTAGGCTGTATGGAAGAGACACTGCCTTTTCTGAAAAGCTGACGGATGCTTATGACCATTGACCAGAGAACCTGTTTGTTCTTTTCTTCTTCAAAGCGGAGCATTTTCCCCCTAAATAGATTCTAAAATAATTTGAAACTTGCTATGAAAAATATTTTTAAAATGAGGAATTAATCAGTGTTAAAGCAAAAACTTTACAGACTTGCCCACAATGCTAAGGCATGACCCTCAAGGAACCACGTATGCAGTGACTTTGTATTATTACCCCTAAGTGCAACATTAAAAACAGTAATTTTTATTTATATATGACTTTTTATCAGAGAATATCAAAGATCTTTTTAGCATCTGCAGAATAACAACATTAGATACATATGTTAACTGACTTTTCTGGCCTCACATAGGGAGTCAGTGTCAGGAATTAGTCCAGATGTCTTCACTTCTAATTCCTTGTCCAAATGACTACTGCAAACTCCGTCTGCAGAAGGCCGGAACTCTTTATGTTATAACAGATAAAGCCCTAAACCAGAGCTCTGTGTTTAGGTTACCAAGGTGGCCCTAGGAGGTGACTGCTTCAGCGAGCCAAACAGTGTGTAGGTTGTATATGTGTCATATATCAATGACACATGTGTGTCACCTCATGTGTGTAGGTTATATATGTGTCATGTATGGAAACATTGTGTACACATGGATGAAAAACATCCTTCTAAAGCATCTAAAGCATCATACATACCAATGCAATCTAAGGAAGGAATGTATGATATTGGAAAGAAGAAGCATAGAGCCTTAATTATATGAAAATACTTTAGTCTAGAAAACATGTATGCCTGATATAATTAACAAATCAGGATATTTTACAATACATTGCAAAAACTCTTGATCAGAACTAGTCTTAGCTCATGAAAAAAAAAAAAGAATAGTCATGGACTTTATTTCTTGATATCTACCTCCATCCTGTTTACTTTGCACCCTTTCCTATTAAAATATTCCCCTTGAGAATGACAAGGGGATTGATTCATAGAATCAATACCAGAAAATATTGCAGGACAATGATACCTTCCTACAGAGCAAAAAATGAATGGACAGGTTCCCGACTTTCAGAAAAAGCCAACGGGAGCTGGGCATCAAACTATCGGCTTAGAAAATCTCTTGCACTTTGAAGCTGCTCAAAGTGAGAGGAGCTGGGGCACGCTCACATTTCAGGCTAGAAGTAGCACTAAACCTGTGCAACACAGGTATGATTCTCAACAAGTCACCCCAAACGCAAGACACAGGAAACTTGGAGACTACTTAGCCTTGGCTTTCCCCTGCTCTTTACAATGCACTCAAGCCAAACACACTCAAGTAACTGCCCACATGCTCTACACAGACTTGCATGATATTACACGTTATATGTTTTTTCAGCCCCAATCTAATCTCAAAACTAAATTAAACTCATGCCAACGCAGTCAGGAAATCCCCATCAAATCTATCTATCTATGCATCTGGGCCCCTCTTTGCCTGGAAACCTTTTGTGCCTTTGTGCTGGCGTCAAGTATGGGAGAGGAAGGAAGATGTTATGGGGCCAGCAGTTCTGGCATAGCAGGCACTGTGTGCCCCATGGGGCTGCACATCAAATGCAATCTCGTACGTCGCCTAAACAGAGACTATGGTCCCGGGTTATTTTAAACTAATTATGAGGAGCTCTGGTAGCTGACAGAATCATAGCTACCTATGATCAGTTGAGTCGGCTTGTCACAGTGATCTATTACTACAATGACATTTCCTTGCAAAGAGAAGCCCGAGGTGCTAGAATCTGTGTTTTTAATGTCAACTCCACAGATAACTATGTAAGACACATTTTTGAGTGTTGGCAAATTCCTAACCCCTTGCCACTGATGTAAATCATCACACTATTTTATCTCGAATTGCAAACTTGCTTCCTGGCAAGAGAAGGTTTTAAATCATGTCTAAGTGTCATAAGGCTCTCAAATGTCTCATGTGAGATGCCTGCCACACCCTGTGTGCAGCAGGCTATGGAAAAGGGATGTAAGTCAGCGTAGTGGGCATGTGTGTATTGCATGCATACACTGTCTTTGCAGTCCACATCTACTCGCCCACTGTTCAGCAGCAGCTGGAGAAGAGCCAGGTTTCCTTTTCTCGCAGCCCAAAATGCAGCATTGGCGAGCGGTGTTTCTTTCTGGTGAAACAAACAAATAAACAAAAAAGACAAAAGCAGAAATAGAAAACTTTGGAAGATACGGTGGACAAGCACACACATGCAAATTCTGCATTCAAACCAAGCATGCTTCAGTTCAAGTGCACTGTTCTCTTAAAACCAGGCTGTGGAAGGAAGGGAATTTAATTTATCTGCACAATTGAAGAGATCAATCTTCGTGTGTTATTTCACGTTGCTTCAAGTCCTCTCTGTGTCCATAGCAGCCTATGACTCTTAGCTTGCTCTGTAATGAGAGCTGATGACGTGAGTTCAGATCCCCAGGGAAACATCACAAAAAACAACATGCTGCTACCTGGTACCTGCACTGTCTGTTTGTGTAGCAGGGCTGAGCGTGCTTATGGAGGGTGAATCATCCTGCTGATAAACCCTGCTGCAGGACATCCTGGGTTTCAGGTGTTTTCTCTACTTTGTCCCTCTTTGCTGCAGAAGAAGTTCCGGTACATTAAAAGTTTTGCTCATGCATCTCCCATACTTAGGTCTGTCTGCTTCCTGGAACTAGCGCTCCCTGGAACTGTGGTTATGTGAGATATCTTACGGGTGATGCCGGAAAAAAAAGGCTTCAATCATGATGTCTACACACGTGGAAGTTCATTTACTGTACACACAAGGTGGTATGCAAGGCACAAGGTGGTATGTAAGGCAAAACTGAGAAACTCTGCAATCCAGATACCGGAAACCACTGTTAAGAGTGGAGTGGAGCGCTGAGGTGAAGCATAGCTGTGGTAGCAATGACACATGTCCAGTAGCAGGTTCAGCATCTGTTTTTAAATAAGGCTCAATATCACTAACAGTTCAATAAAGCAGCATTTCACTGATGGTAATCTGAGACTGCCACAGTGTCAAGAGCACCGAGGGGACCCTTAGTCTCCAATAAATCCTGGCTTCAAGATAAGCTAAAGGGACTGCAGAGTGAATACGTCAGTCATTCGTCTGCAGAATATTTAATATTCACTTTGCCCGTGCCCAAATGTCAATGCAAAAGGGTAATGTGGTAGAGAAGAAGAATTAAATAGTTTTATGTTTTAAAATACACACATATATCAGAGTATAGATGGCTTCCCTCACTGACACGAAAGTCATAAACCTCACAGAAACCTACAGACACAAGCTCAGTTCTGTGTGAATCTGTTCCAGACCTGTCACACTAAGTAACTTTAATTGATTTTATTTTTATTGTTCTTAGTAGCTAGCAAGTAGGAAAATAGGCATTGTTGAAGACAAGAGAAGTTTCAACTATTCTGTAAGTCATGAGTCATTTCTTATAAATTGATAGCAATATTCTTGTGCCTGCATGTATAGAGACAGGAGTCTGGAAAACAGAATTACACCAGGCACAATAAGCTAACTTTCGTGTTCCTCTTCCAGCGGATGGACTCTGCATTTCCACTAAAGGATCTATAGACACTGTCAGTTGGGATACAGCTAACATTTTTTACCCTCTCTGCTGGCTGCTATTCATGAATTACAGTTTTTCTGTCTTTACCCCTACAAACTCATTAAAATTTTATGCAAATGCAGATAGGTGACTTACTTAAACACAGAGGGCCTGCTTTGCCTTAACTGACTATGCAGATATTTTTTACAGAGCTAGTATTTAGTATTTAGGAATATTGTCTCTATTGTTATGTGCTTGGTGGAAAATTATTACAAAAGAATGCTCTTTAGATGTTACAGAGTAGAACACCACATTTCAAGGTAAAGAAAGGAGCTTGACAATGACCAATGCTCCTTATTTTTTGTCATTTCACACTGTCCCATGAAGGTTTGCAAAACTTTGAGGACTACAATATAATAATATGAAGAAAAGTTATTTCTTCCAGCCTGGTTCTCACTATGAGGGCATAGTCGCAATGTAATTACATTTTGTACTGCCTATAAGCTCTTTACATATCAAATTAGTGTGAAATGAGAGGTGTGAAGTTTTTATGATCCATAAATTCCTCCCTCTTTTTTTTTTTCCATGTAGTTCTTATACCAGCAAAACTGTCCTCATACTTTGGATCATGTCCAAGCTATGGAAGAATTCTCAAATGCATCAAGGACATGAAATCAGGTCTTTCCCAGCAGTGTTTTTGACCCAATTGCAAGGACTGCTACCAGTACTTTTACTTTCCCTAATGCCCCCCACACTGCTGGAAATTCCTTATATAAAAGAACACTCAGAGCATCAACTATGTAGTGATTAGATAAAAAGAAAAAAAAAAAAACAAACAGAAACCTGAACTATTTTGTATGCTAAGCTGAATGGAATGTGCGAAAATCATTCAAACAGCCAAGCCACTCACCCGGGCACAGCGTGGAAAAGTGCCGTGTAGCAATTTCTCTTCTATTTTCAAAGCAAAGATTTGTACATGTACAGACGGTATCAGCAATACTGGCATCAGCAGGAGGCACAACAAAAGGCATTATTTGGGGCTTAATGATCAGATGACAGAATAATTTTGGAGCAGTAAACTGGTTTTAAACCTTGGCCATGATGTAAACGCTGGCTGCTGTTGTTTAGCTCTCTATCCAGTTCTCTCCCCACATGTATTTCTTAGGGAGAGGTAATGGAGAATAGCAAGAGATTAGCTGATTAAAATTTTGGTGCCATGATAAAGCTAATTTACTTCTAAAGAAATCCTTAGCACACGCAACTGATCCCCATCACTGGCAGCCAGGGAACAGAATATAATAAAGGTCTGACAAGGTGATTAGCTGATAGCTTTGATGAAAACTGCATATTTCATTATATCATTTGCTCTAGCATCAGTAAGTGTCAGGATACAGCTGCCTGCACTTCATCAAGAGCTCTGCAGCATTATTTCATACTCTGGCTCTGATACTAATTTTAGTTGCTTCTGCACTTTTAGAAAAGCCCAGGGGTGGAAAGCCTGCACTGCATTCATGCTGTACTGACATCAGGCACAAGAATCTATTCAAAAAGAGTCTACAGGAAAATGTATTTTACAAGTCTGACAAGACCTTTTCTATATTGGAATTCAGGAGAAATAAAATGGAATAATATAACTCTATGTGTCATATTAGGACTACTGAGGGGGGGACTGATTTGAGTGCTGGGAACATCATGTTCCCTGCCCTTTCTTTTCAGTAGCCACATGCAGGGAAGAGGCTGCTCACAGGAGGGTAACATGTGAGGAGGGTGGCTGTAGTCCTTGCACAGCGGTCTTGAAGGCAAAAGAGAAGAGGCAACAATCACTTGCACAGCGGTCTTGAAGGCAAAAGAGGCAACAGTTATAGGGCGAGAAAAGAGGGGGAAGGAGAGGCCTGGCCCAGGGCCTGGTTCCTGGACTGTCAAAGCACGAGAAAAATCCCTTTTGGCTCTCAGGTTCCAAAGCGGTCCCAGGGAAAAGGAGAATCTGAGTAGAAGATTTCAGGAAGAAGAGCTGAAAATCTGAAGCAAGCATGAGACAATGGAAAATATGAGTGGGATTGGGAGGAAAGACGAAAGGCTTTGGTGGTCAGCAGCACGTCCTACATGCAGAATCCTGAGCAAGGAAAATCACAGAATCACAGAAGGGTGGTTGAAGATACAGAGGGAAGCTTAAGCAGGCAAAAACGCAGGGAAACAGCTAGAAGAGTGTGAAGTTCATGGGAGTGGACAGTGAGAAACACGCAGAAGCGCTAGCTCATGAGTGAGCAGGATGAGAAGCGGGGAAACATGGGGAGACAGCAGCAAACGGGGACCAAAGGAGCATGTGGTAAGTACATGGGCCTCTCAGGGGAAGAAAAAACACCCAGCAGAGAGACAGACACAGAAAATAGAGAGAAAGCAGGGAGGGGTGGCATAGGGGGGCATTTTGCCAGGGGGAGAGGGATCCAGCACCCCATATAGGAGCGCTCCAGGGGACAGAGAGTGAGGAACAGGGCACAGAGAAGAAGACCTGATAGACAAGGCAAAAAGCCAAGGAGGGCAAAGTGTCAGGAAACGCAAGAAAACACAGAGCTGCCACCACATTATGGCCTCAGCTGCTACCAAAACTAGGGGTGAGCGCAGGAGCTCATTGAGGCAGGTACCCATGAGGGCAGGAAGAAAGCAAGGAAAGAGCAGGAGGGTGCAAATGAGCCCCAGAGATGGAGCAGAAGGATGGGGTGGACTGAGGAGATGTGAGGTCAAGAGAGGGCCAAAAAGGAGATGAATGCAGGGGTTGCAACACGCAGCGCACGACTGAGCACCCAGGCCTAGGCTGAAGCAGGGGCAAGGAGGGGGAACAGCCCCATGCACCAAGCGCAGCAACACAAGGGGCACGACCACGGGCCAGCCTGGAGCTGCCCACTGATGCAGTGAGAGACTGCAACGGATCCAAAAAGTGCCTAACAGAGAGCGGCGGTAGCACAAAACTCAGCTGTTGTCCTGGCTGTATTGCTGCTGCCTCCCTCTTCGCTGGCTAATCTCACTAATGCCCCCACTCTGATTTAAAAACTCATTTGGGACGAATTTCTGCAATGGGCGTGCATGGGGGGGAGAAGGGGAGTCTGACTGCCCTGCAGCATCACGAGCATCGCAGTGCGGATGCACAGGGTGCCTGCCCCATTGCCCCATCGCAGGTGGGGAGCACGCTGCTTTCCTCTCTTCTACCCCCCGCTCCCGCCTTCCCCTCCGTATTTCTTATTTTAAAATAAATAAATACATACATACACACATACATAAAGAGTATGACGGCGCATTTCAAGGGCTGCCTCCGCGGAAAGCGCAAAACGAGAGGCCGAACGTGCCCCCCCACACACACACACACCTCCTCCCTCCTCCCCGCTCACCTTGAAGGACATGGTGCGCATCGCAGCGCCGCGCAGGCAACCTCTCAGTTATTGCAGTATATTCACATTTGGAAAGTATTCCGCAGTATTAAAATTTTATTCATTTATTGTTTGTTGTTATTTTATGCATACCCTCCCCCGAAAACCCCCGCCTCCCACTGCTCCAGCACCCTATCCTGAGCCTCAGGACCCCACGCAGCAGCGGGCTCGGACCAATCTAGAGGGTTTTCCCGTTGCGTGGACCCAGCCCCGAAACGATGCAAAAGCTCCCCCTGTCCTGGCTGGCATGCTGCCCTTTCTGGTTTTTTTTTTTTTTTTTTCATTTTACATTTTTTTCCCCCTTCGTATCAGGGAAGCGCTGTCCAAAGGTTCGTCCCGGAGCCTATCGCGCACCCAAAACGCGTGGCAGCGCGAGCGGATTGGGCCCCGGCTTGTGTCCATCACGGGAAGATGCCGCGTGGTCAGGAGGAGAGCAGGTTCCCTAAGGCTTAATTTTAAACCCAGAAAGCTGGTTTATGGCCACAGAGATGGTGCTGCAGCGCTGTCCCAACCATGCCCTGCTCTGCCTGGCTGCGGCCGGCGTGCTGCAAGGCGGGCGAAACGGGGCACGCTCTGCTGGGGGATTCCTGAATTTCTTTGCTGTTGTTGGTTTAAACGGAGCCCTTAGGGGCGGTTGTTCTTTTTGATGTGCAAATAAATCCCGTTTGCAAGAAAATTACACATGTGCATGGAGAGCATAAATATACTTGCGCTAAGATCCAAGCTGTTTATTCTGCAAATCTGCGAGCGGAGGGTTTTCTGCAGCTTTTGCTCCTGAGGCAAAATTCATCAGTGCACCCAGTAAAACAAGCTGTAGGCAAGCAGATGAGAGCTGCTCATAGCATAAGCTCCTCTTAGAGGCCATTGCCTGGTGTGAACCTAACCTGAATTACCGCGAGGATCATAAAAATGCAGGTGATGGTTCTGATTGCTCCTGAAACTTAAAAATACTGGACAAAGTGAGTAGATTGCATAGTTAAGAGTCATCCTAGCTCTGATCCAGCTGCACAAATGCCTGCCCATTGGTAGAGGAAAATATTAGCAATTCCTACACCCTCCCTGCCTCACCCCTGGAAAATCCCTGTATTTATTCAAGCTATCTTGAATAATATGCCAACCATAAAACAAGCAAGGGCCAAAAGATGTTAGTTCTCTGACAAAGTAAAAACAAAGAATTCTCTGGATGAGCTACAAAGAGGGAGAGTATTACAGTTCAGTTTGTCTTTTGGGCTATATTTATTTTATATTTTAAGGGACAAATTTTCCAAATGCCTTTCTTAATCTGCCCGCAAGATCTGAATCTGCCCGCTATTTTCAGTTGTGTTTCCTGGGTTGTGATTTTGCTTTCAGGTGGCTGTTTTCACATTCAGCTGCCATAATGTGTGAGTGCTGAGTACATACGTTGGGGATGTGCTTTTGGAGACCCTGTCAAAAGTTACCCCGGAGAGCGTCTTGGAACTGTCTTTCTTTGTGCGCATCCCTGTCTGTTACCACACTCAAAATCCTGTTTATGGGCAAAGAGAAAACACACTTTACATGTATAAAGCCAAGTACGCATTTTGATTTCAGTGAGGTGGCTTCAGATGCTGCCTCATCTTGAGGACCAATAGCTGACTTGGACTGTAGCAACTGCTAGACTGCCGAGCTCAGTACTGTGCATAACCCAGGACATGGTGCATTGGCAAGTGTGTTTCTGCTCTAACTTCTTGTATTTGCTGTACAGCAGTAGGCCCATCATATTGATACATTTGCTTCCCAGTTATTGGGAGCCTGCAAGATTAATTCCCTGACTCTAATTCGTTTTTTATGAAGTTTTAAGAAAGAGAAGATGGAGCTCTTAATATAATGTTATGGATTTCAGGCCTGTTTGCATTGTTTTCCTTCTTGTAACATGTGTTGTCAGGAATATTTAGTTATTTTAGTGTTCAAAAATTTAAATGGAGCTTTTTTTCAGAAATAAATTACTCAGTGGTTAAAAATTAAAAGGCAGTTTTAAAATGTAATTGGAACAATCTTTAGAATTTTCAGTTACAAATTTTGAAGTCTATTTACTCAGTCAACAATAGGAATGTTTTATAAGGTTGCAAATGAAAACTTATTGAATATGCTGGATAAAAAGGGAAGACTAGTGTGAGAAATAGATTGTATTTCTATTTTTACTGAAGAAATGAATCCTCTTTACTACTCTAGTTCTCTCTGAAAGCTGAGTCATTGCCTTTTGGAGGATTGTTGTGTGTTTCTGTGTAGGACTTTTCATGTAGATTTGGGCAAGCCTTTTGCGCTAATATCTTCAAAAATAGCTCCCTATTTTGGGTTCTGTATGCTCTCTCATCTTGCAACCCAAAATGCAGACAGCCGGCTCAAAGGCTACTTTTGCAAACACCAGTTGAGTATTTTTGCACATCCATCCCTGTCAGTCTCCACTATTTGCTAGTGAAGGCAGGCTGTGCTGTCCAAAGCGGACTGCTCCTACTAGCTCAGGTATCTCCACACTACCGTGTCATCTTTGGTGGAGAAGAAAGACCTTGCAGCGTGTTGGCCTGACATCTGATCTGGCCCATTCTGCTGGCCAACGAGTAATCAAGGCCTTGTGCTGCTGCTCCTGTCTCTTCTCCTCTTTCTGTTTTCTAATCCACAGAGTATTTTGAAAGTCTCAGGATTGGCCAAGGACTTAGAGAGGTCCTGCAATAACTACAAATGGACCATGAAGTGTGCTTTACAGGGAGTTCACACATGCTAGACCTAAAGCAGAGTGAACCCAAACTTTCCAGGACGCATGTGTGCAGGCAAATTCATAGCATACAACATGCACAAAAAAAAATGACTATATTTACCTAACACAAGCTATACATCCCAGAGTGCCTGGCTATGCCCATCCTCTGCTTGGAAGCATCAATCATTCCAAAACTAGCACCTTGCATCACCCGAGATATCCTTCTGCCCAAGGGAATCCTCGGCTGCTCCCCGGTTGCAACTTATAATGGCCTCTGGTTCCTTCACAGGCACTCAGGGTTGAAGACCTGGGCTTCCATCTTTAAATAAGAACAGTGCTGTGCATCTCATGTGAAACACTTAGGCAATCACAGATAAAAACAGCTGCATGTCTCAAATGCATTTCTGCTTATGAAATTGCCTGACCATTGTTTGCCAAATGCTAGGATGTTGTAAAGTGACCATGAATTCAAGTGCCATATACTGCTGTTATTCTAACTTTAGGATATTTTTGGGAAAAAAAATCTTAAAATGAGAATAGTGAAAGATCTAAGAAGAGTTTTTAAATTATTTAGATTATGTTTTACAGCCTGCATTCAACAGTGAGTGCAGTCTTAAATCACGAAAGTGCCAGGACCCATCCCTCAACATGTCACTGTAAAAATGCACAGGCACGCATACACCCCGGGCACCTCGCCGCCGTGTTACTGAGGTGGTGTGTAGCCACCAAACTTGAACTATTTATCAGCGAAAAAGAAGCTGTTCATTTCAAGTCAAAAAGAGTATTCTGGCTAGCACTCTGTGCACAAAGATTTCAGTGGCATGCAGAGGAGATTATTGCATAGGAAATAAACTTCAGAAAATCTGATAAATCTGATGCTTGAGGTACTGGAATCACAAACCATGTAACGCAGCTCTAAGCAGCAATCCACAGGACTGCCTTGAGTTAACTCCTGCAGTAGCTCCTTTCCAGTACGTTTGCACTCCCTTTTTGAGACTGATTTGAGGGGTTGGGAAGTGCTCACACAGTGATTCTTCAAGGATTTTTACCCAGTTTGGTCGATGTTTTTCTTGTACAAATCCTAATCTAATCTCAGTGTGATCTGAATAGAAAATGGAATGCAGCGAAGTACAGAGGAAACTAATCCAACATAATGAGTGACTGCTAAGTCACACCCAGGACACTGTAAATTTCAAATGGTATATTGCACTTTTCATGTAGATTTTTTTTAGTAAATCATATTGTTATCCCGATTATTCAAGAGGGAGCTATGGAAATTAGAAATGTCTTGTAAATAAAATATTTTAAGATAATGCACTTTTAGATATTTTTTTTCTTTCTTTCTTTCTTTCTTTTTTCAGAAAGATGTATTTAATTTACCAGCAATAACTTGGATAAATCAGTCAATAAAACACAAGATTTTACATCTGGCCTAGCATTTACCTTAATATGCAAGTTGCTAAACTGTAGCCTAACCTGTTAGAGGGGCTATTTCTTGTTTCTGCAATGTTTATAAAAATACAGATCCCATTGTACTAAACCTGTTATGCAAACACATTCAGTCTGGGAGGTATTCTTAAAATAGAGAATAGTGAAGAAATAGAGAAGAATATTGAAGACATAGTGAAGAACAGAGTGAAATAGAACTATTTCACTCACAGAAATAGTGACACTAGCAGAAATTGTAAAGATGATTAGAGAAACAAAGCACCAATAAGCTGTCTTCTTTACTTTTGTGCAAATGCATATCACCCTTTGCATAACTGAACTTAATCACCTACATGTTAGTGGTCTGTATAGGTGATAGTAATTACCTATAGAGATGGTACATCATGATTAAAAAATTATCCTTTCTCTTCCAAGTTTTGGAATTTTGCCCTCCTGATGTTTTAGTACACCGTGTCCAGATTGTGACTGCATATTTGCTTCAGCTAACATTTCCTTTTCCTCTCCTTGCTTCTCCTCTGAATCTGTTGATTTTATGACTCAGTCTGAAGTTGGCTGTTTTCCTATCTCCATCTGCTCAACCAAAGTGAGGAAGGCCAGTGATCCCGCATTCAGGCACTTTGTCTTTGCAGACCTTCTAATTCCATGTGTAGCTCAGCTAGTGACTGATGCTGGTGCTGATCATGAAAACTGCAGTCTGTAGAATATAAACCTGATGGGCAGTTGAGCTTTTGAAATACAAATGGAAATGAACTCACGTCACAGGCATACTTCCTGAGTACTGTTTCTGTATTATTGTATAGAATTCTATTGCGTGAGGTTGCATGAATCTGAGGTACATTTAGTTATTGAACATACCAAGATCCATACTGGGAGGGCTTGGCATTACTTCTACAGAGCAGGTACTGACTAGGACTCATTTTTTGGCTTGAAATTGCAATTTCCTCTCCTGAAATGGGAATATGTTTAAAAGTACCAGACTTTCATCTTCCCTCTTCTTTTCTCTTAGTACTTATCTTCTATAAAGGGTGAGAATTGCCAAAGTCTTGCGTCAGTCACATACACATTTTTTATTATTTTTTGTTCACTGTCTCATCAAGTCATGAGATATTCTAGGAAGACATTTGCAGCTGGAATGGACTTGGAAAAGACAGAAACACAGTTCCTAGATAGCTGTGCACTTCCAAGGCATGCATGGGAACATTGGGAGCGCAGCAGTACTGAGAAGCAGTTCGATGAGCCCGTTGCTGTTTCTAGTATTTCTACTCAAAACCATCCCAACTGGCCTGATGTAGAGGGTTAAGGAGAAGTCTTTCCCACTGCCAGGTCTTCCTGTTATAACATGTAACAAAGTTACAAATGACCTATATAGAACACTCAAGCACTGCTTTAAAAGATGATGGTTTATAAGTCAGTCAAAAGATATGAGATGTTTCACTGAGAAATACAACGAGAAACCAGTCAAATTAGACACAGTTTTAAGGTTCAATGTTGTGCTCTGATGAGAAGGTAGCTGTGGATATTGCAGATTACCCTATCAGAAATGCGGAATTCATGATAGCACTCTACGATATGAAGATGTCAAGTAAACTGTTTAACATAGTGCAAGAAAAACTTAGCCCAGATGTGGTGAACATGAGATTGCTGACTGACAGTAGAGAAAATGATGCTGTCATGAGAAAAGCAGAGACCAAAATGAGCTTAAAAGAATGCATCTTTCCTTTTGAAAAGCAATGAATACACAAGGTTTGCCAGCACATAAATGTGTACTGTACTACTTCACTATTAAACCAGACTCCATGCAGATAATCTTATTTTAGCTTACGTGCACTCCAGTCTCCTTTCAGTAAGCCCAGTAAGAGTCTATTTATAGGCATGAGCTGAGTAATAAATGTGCATAAGCATTTATGACCGGAGGTGATAAATCTCTTACTTCTTTGGAAGAAGCAGGGAGCCCAACCGGAGCTAGAAGTGCCCCGGCTGTGTATTTACTCTAGGCTGCAAAAGAGCTTCCCTGATTAGCACTATCAAAGAGTAACGTCAGCTCCAGCACTTTGCAGGAAGCCTCTTCTCGGGCTGAATCTGCAGGACTGGCCTCAGCATGAATGCCACATATGAGACTTTTAGAGAGGGACAAAAAGAACTATTTAATCTTTAATGAATGACTTCAGAATCCAGACTCGGATCTGCCCAACTTGAAAGACTTTCTAGCTACCTGCTGACATACAGATTTGTTATTATCTCAGAGAAAGAGGGAATTCGCACAACCTCCGGTGAGGCAATGCAGGGAACCTGCTGCCTGCACAGGAATCTGAGGCTCTGCTCCTGCCTTTTTTTTTTTTTAACCTACCATGTACAGCTCACATTATACTGCTCACAAGTCCTCACCTGTGCTAATTCCTCTGTCTCTTAAGTTCTGGAATACATGGTGCTACCTTGCAATTCCTTTGGTAAGTCCTATTGTGCAGGAGCTAAACATTACAATTAGTCTTAGTCACCGAGGTTACATTCTGATGATTTCTCATTTTCATTGCTGGTTGCTGATCTGTGAACTCAATGTGCCAATTCCTAATTGCATTTTGAAATGGCAGTAGGAGGTGGTATTCTTAGAGGAGAAAATGCTATAGAGCAAACAACAATAGTGGAATGAAACAGAGAAATTACATTAGCCATGCTATTTTTAAGCAAACATTCCTGGCAAAATTTTAAATACATTCTGAAGTGTATTTTTTAAAATTGAAAAAGTTAGCACAAGGAATGATCTATACAGAGTATAATCCCTACTAATGTAACATTTTACATTAGCAATTTATTTAGAATAGTAAATTATGTATTTATTTTATTTACAGAGTAGGGAACAATTTAAATTGCTTACAAGTATTCAATAAGGTGCTTGACATCCGCCAAAGTAGATGTACCAAAGTCCAGTACTGGCAGACAGCAAGAAACAAGGCAAGCAAACTTTATAATAACTGAGGGAAAAAGAGATGAGCTCCCTGGAATGATATGAGGAAGGGCAGGTAGCTGGAGAAGTGCATTTTCTGCCTATGGCACCATGTTATAGATGCTGATTCCTGAGAACTACCAGCTATTAAGTTCTTATCTGTGCTTCTGGAGCCTGTCATTGCAGCCAAATGATGACATGAGGAGAAGATAAAGTAGCATCCCACAAATTATTGCTGCTGATGTTTTTCAAGGGTGCAGTTCTATGTTAAATAGCGTGAGCTGAAGTTCAGAGAAGTTAATAAGGGTGGACATGCTTAAGAAGTTAATAAGAGCTATGGATACCCCCACACTCCTGTGCCAGGCTGCTTCCCCCCCATACATTGTTCACTCTGGCTTTACATGACTCTAGTGTCACTATTCGTGTATTTTTGTCACTTTGCTTTTTTCTAGTTATTGAGCACCCATGCTAGGAAAGCTGCTATGGACTATTTTTCTGGTTGTTTTAGCTTTGAGTCAGAGCCAAAAGTTGCCATAATATTTTTTCCTAAAGTCTGACCACGATGGAGATCTTGCAAAAAGGAAGCTACATCTTATACTCCACACCTAGAAAACACAATGGATAAAAGGGCTTTTTTCTTTGCATAAATCTTAAACAAAATGACGGAAAATCACCTGAAAGACCAACATATACATATACATATATATATATATGTATAATTTTTAATCTAGCTGCATTTAAAGCAAAAGGCATGTAATATTATGAACAAAGGACTGTGAGGACATCGTCCTCTCTTTTGCTACTTGTTAGGTTAATTTTCGGAATGTTTGCAAAGTTTCGTTCACGTTTTTACCTTTTAAGAAAAAAGAGACAAGAATGTGTCACTATTGTACTTACATATTGGATTGTTGCTCACATAAGCCCTCTTTTATCATGTTAATATTCCTGAATAAATCAACTAATGCTGCTTGGTTGAGTAAGGACCACCCTTGTGAGCAAGGGTTGCCTTTTGTGCTGTGCAAAGTAACAAACAACTTTCAGGGATCTTTCATTAAAATGAGACTGTAAAGCATCTGCTGAAGCTGGATTCCTCATCTGAACTACCCACAGTACTACATCAGATAAACTTTAAGGAATTGTTCTATAGGATATAGAATCTATAGGACAGAGCATTTAGCTCTCCACCTCAAATTCTTAGTGTTAGTTTTTGGATCACTGGTGGTGACACCTTTTGTCAGACAAAACCTGTAGCACGTGGCTGGTGCTTCCTGAAACAGTAGATGGAGGATCTGTGTGGCATGCACTGAAGCCCTCCAAAGTTATGAAATACTTCACTACTCACATGAATCACTCTTAAAATATTAGAGGCATGTGTATCTAGGCATATCTTTGTGCCTGAATTCTGCAGATTTTATTAGAAGTGAGCACTGGCTGCGTGAGCGTGAGCTGGGGAAAGAAACGTGAAAGGTACAAAGCTTAGGAGAGCAGAAGTAGTGCAACACTTTAGAGCAACACCATGGCTCTCAGGCCTCTTTCTCCTTCCCCAGCCCCTCACAGCTTCTGAGCTATGCACGCCTTGTGCCAGACACCTTCGAAAGAGGCAGGTGGTTCACTGGGTGCTTCGCCCGAGCAGGGAGCACCTTTGCACGAGGAATGAAGCGCGGCCGCCTGAACC